>CM041782.1:72733946-73278096 GCA_023374045.1 Limonium bicolor | reverse complement strand
CTTCATTAGTTTTCGTCAGTAAGCCCTCGCTCTTCCACTTCTCCAACCGCCCCGTATATCCAGCTCGCCCCATGTAGTGCTTATATATTCTTCGCCCGGTTACGTCTCGCTTGTTCTTGACGTAACTGTTACAAAATTTGTATATTTAAGTTATACATAATAAAAAAAATTTGTTAAATTTTATTCCTTAAATAATTAAGAAAGAATAATTGTAAAAGTACCTTAAACTCTTCAGTCTGGCGATGGTCGTAGAATATCTTCCAGTCCTCCTCCGTGATCATACCATCATACACTACCCACGGCGGTGACCTCTTGGAGCCCGGTTTGGTAATCCAACCATCTACCAACCGATGCTTGAATTGTCGCAGGATGTCGCTAGAAGTGATTCAATCTTCGTCCGAAGTTCATCCCGACTTTGTACTTCTTCTGCACCATCTGCCACATGATGTCTTGTCTGCCTTTTCTTGTTCCTTCCAATCCTTATTAATCGAGCAATGGGATTTTACCATCAATCCCAAGTAAGAAGCAAACTGCTGCTGCTTCGACCCACCAGAATGTCGGAGGTACTTGTCCCAGATCAAATCGATGGGAGAATCTTTCTTCACCTTCAACCCACGAGTCGGTCCACGTCCCTTCCGAGGGTTTTGCGAAGTAGATGCAGCTGGTGGTTCTTCAGTAGGGACGTCATCGTCAATATCATCCAACCCCAACAGTAAGTCCTCTTCGACTCTATCGTCAGGATCCATAATCTGAAAAATAATATAATTAACAAGGTTATACGAACATCTAATGAATCAATATTGAAACATGACAAAAGAAATAATATAATATTGTCAACCAAACTTACAAAATAACATTTCATCGTTCAATCCACAATCCTTCATTGTGGTCAGACCTTCGATATTCAAAATTAGTTACATTATCTACCTCCATCGGCAACCGAATAGGTACATCTGTTTCATCTTCACAGTCGTATTCATCCTCATCAACAATATTATCAATCCCAACTATCGATCTTTTACTCTGCATTACAATAGACCATCTGGGATTAGACTGATCACGACAGTAGAATACTTGTTTTGCCTTTGATGCAACAATAAAGGGTTCATCAGTAGGAGCCGCGGTCGTTAAATCAACTAGCTTCATACCATGATCCTCCTCACGATATCCCTGTTTGTTGTCCACCCATTTGCAACGAAATACGCAAGTTTCATAACTAGTGTAATTCAAGATCCAAATATCCTCAATAACACCATAATATTCGTTCTTCAGTGTATTACGACTTGTTCCTGTGAAAATGTCTTGTGAAGCGATAAGATGCACACCACTGTTCTGGTTTGTCGATTTACAATCTTGACGTTTAGTGTAAAAAGAAAATCCATTTACATCATATCCTTCATAAAACAACACATTGAGATTTGGACCAAGTGCCAACAACTGGATCATTTCATCCATGTTCCTTGAATCTTCATACAACACCTTCTGTCTGAACCACTTAACAAATGTTGCATTCTGCTCTTTTTTTAATTTGGCATTACTCATCGTTGGGTGTTTTGTTTTGAGGTAGGCTAGGTGTGCATCGAAATACGGTTCAACAACTTCAGAATGATTTAAAACAACCAGATGTGCCTTGTTCAATGTATCAATATCAACTCTGCATAATTTTTTCCCATAGGTACCAACCCCTTTAAGCCTGCCATCATGTCTTGCTTTCGGTAATCCAATAACATCAACACCGTCTAAGTAGTGAGTGCAAAAGTCAACTACCTCCTCTGTTACTGTCCCTTCAATTATGCTTCCCTCTGGATGCCGACGGTTTTTCATTTTCTTTTTCAGTATACCCATATCTCTCAAACGGATACATGTATCGAAGGTATAACGGACCACAATGTTTGATCTCTCTAACAAGATGAACAAGTAGATGCACCATAATATCAAAAAACGAATGAGGGAAATACATTTCCAACTGACACATGGTGATCACAAGGTCATTCTGTAGTTTATCCAGCGTCTCCACATCAAGCACTTTACACGAAATTCCTTTGAAGAAAACACATAAATTTGTAATAGTTTTCCTGACATCAGCTGGAAGGATCCCACGGATTGCAAACCGGAAGTAAGTGCTGCATCAGCACATGATAGTCGTGAGACTTCATCCCTACCAATTTAAGATCATACATTGATACCGAACTTGATATGTTCGATGAGTAACCAGATGGCACTTTAATATGACGAAGAGAACTACAAAAACTTATTTTCTCTTCTTTGGATAATGTATGACAAGCGGGAGGCAAGAATGTTCTTTTCCCTCTTTGTTGTGGCGCGAGTTCTTCCCGTATACCCAATTCAACCAGATCTTTTCTGCCCTTTAAATGGTCTTTTGTCTTTTTTCACGTTTTAGTGTCGCAGATACACTTTCACCAATGTTTTTCTCCACGTGCATAGCATCAATGCAATGCCTCACCTCTAAATGTTACCAATATTCAAGTTCCCAAAATATTGATTTTTTCTTCCAGATGCTCTTTTCAGTGGCTTTAATTGGTGGACCGAAGTTGTTCACAACATTATTTAACTGATTGTAAGTCTCAGCAGCAGATAGTGGTGGTCGTGCGACTGCATGATCCGTTTTTCCATCAAACTCTTTTGTCATCTTACGGTATTTGTGACCTTTCGGGAGGAATTTCCGATGGCCCATGTACACATTTTTCCCACTGTGTTTTAACCGTATACTGTAAGTTCTATCTCCACATATAGGGCACGCTAGAGCTCCTTTTGTAACACCCCTAAAACCGGCCTAAGAGTTAAGGGTATTACACGCCGCGTATTACTACCAATAACGCAAGGCTCTAAAACATTCAAATGCAATAAAGGCCCAAAACAGAGTTTACATAAACATTGTAAACCAAAGTATTCAATGCAGCGGAAGTAAAATGAATTCCAAATACATATCCAAGTCAGAGACTCAAAACAGAGTAAGGCCCGAAGGCTACAACATCATAAATAACAATCTGAACGAACTACAAAAGCTAAACACTATAGCTCCAGAACTCAAGATGATCCTCGCTGATCAATCTGCAAAAATGTTAGAAGTAGGGGAATGAGCACACAACTATGCCCAGTAAGCAGCGACCGTCATCAGTAAGGTCGCTCAAAACAATTGAAATCAGAAGAAGGAGAAGATAACGTTATATCCACAATTCTCAAAAGTTAGAAGCTTTCAGAGCAGAAACAGAGTGGAACTCAAGGGTTCCCAATGCAGAATCAGTCAGAGTTCATAACAGAAGAGGGGACAAGACACAATGCACACACTCAGAAGGGTCGAAGACCCATAGACCATACCAGGTCTCTCGGCAACGCAGAATGACTCGAAAGAGCCAAAGGGTTCATCAACCCCACAGAACAGAAAGGGAATGACCCACACTCAGAACGACGTCTACATGGTATACCACGGAATAGCTCGACCCAGCCATTCACGGCTCAGAAACAATGTGCAATGTCCCAAAAACAGAAGGGTTGCTTAAACAGAATCAAGATTGCATTTAAATATGCCAAAACACTCATAAATCAGTAGCACAGATCATAAGGAATCCAACGCCGCAGACGGCACTCAAATCGGAGTTCAAACGAAGAAGTTATGTTGAAAATAGAGGGGTCCGAACTTGTATCCGGGCGTCGAAGTTCGGACACAAGTCGAGACTCAGAAACCAGAGATTGTCAAATGTCCGAACTTGTGTCCGGACATCAATGTTCGGACACAAGTCGAGTTGAAATCAGATAGAGGAATTCAGAATGTCCGAACATCAATGTTCGGACTGATGTTCGGACGGGGTACGGAAAAGAGTTACGCGGAAGGTCCGACCTTGTGTCCGGACGTCGAAGTTCGGACACAGGTCGAACTAAATCAGAAAAACCCAAGGGCGTGTCCGAAATCAAGTTCGGACTTATGTTCGGACATGCCCCGAACTTTGAAAATCAAAGAGCAAGACGCACTGTCCGAACTTCAAAGCTCGGACAGAAGTTCGGACAGTGCGAAAACTGCATTTTCCAGAAGACGAATAGAGCAAAAACTTGTGCAAAACATCATCACGAATTGCCAAATTGATACACACACAAATCACAGAGAAAAACAGAGAACCATGGGGTTTTAACCATTCCAAAACGCAACAGACAAACAAACAGAATTCACACCCAAACAGAACTGTTGCAATCCCCATGGCTGAACTTCCAAACCGAATCGAGTAACCACCTACCTCAATTAGCAGGAGAAAATCAACGGTCTGAATCAACAAGCGCAACCCGAACAGCTCTCCAACTAGACACGAACACAATCACTGAATTCTCACAACAACGATAATCCCAAAATCAGAAACACGGAAGAACCCTAGAACTTGCAATTACAAAACTGTAACACTCTGCATCACAAACCTGAATCGAGACCAGATGTAGTACTGCAGCAGAATCCCAATCCGAAGGCAGCCAACGACAACTGATTCGAACACATTCAGAATCCTCAATCAGAAAACTGAATAAAACGAAGAAAACAACGAAGTCCCAATTCTGCAATTCAAACCTGAAATCGAAGGGGAACCACACCGCAACGAAATCGTCAATCTGATTGCAGCGGTAGAGCCAAAATCCTCAACAGGGGAGATTGAGAGAGAAGGAAAAAGAGAGAAACTGCCGCTTAGCACCACGATAGAGAACGCTCCTCACGATGAACTGAATGAACTGACGTGATGAAATTAGGTAATCAGAATAAGGAAGTAATAAGTAATTCCTTTACTTATTGATTTAATAGAACAAGTACCTTAATTAATTTACCAAATGACCACCTTGTCCTTGGCAATTAAAAGAATACCGCCGGAGTTCCAACTGTTAGCAAGGAATTAAATAACCCAACTTAGAGTGACATTGCAACTGATATAACACAAGGTATAAATTGCGGGTTATAACATCACCTCCCCCTTAAAAGAATTTCGTCCTCGAAATTGACTCACCTTACTATTCGAACAAGGAGGGAAACTTGGCACGTAGCTCATCCTCGAGCTCCCAAGTAGCTTCACTCTCTAACTGATCAGACCACTGGACCTTCACCATAGGCAGGGTCTTACTACGAAGCCGACGGACATCCTGGCTAAAATGCGAGTAGGCACCGCCTCGAAACTGCAGTCCTCTCTCAACTGAAGCTGGCTGTAGTCGATCACATGAGACGGATCATGCAGACTTCCTCAACATAGAGACATGGAACGTGCAGCTGACAAAGCATGGGGCAAGCTAACTAGCCACAGGGCCAATCCTCTCCAGAATCTCAAAAGGTCCACAACCTCGGGCTAAGCTTCCCACGCTTCCCAAACCGGACTACGCCTCTGACCGGCGACACTCGCAGATAACATGATCACCAACATCAAACTCAAGCGGCCTGCGCCTCTGGTCTGCATAGCACTTCTGTCTACTCTGAGCAACAAGCAACGCTCTCGAATCACCCTGATCTTCTCTACTGCACCCTGCACCAACTCGGGTCCAACCAAGACCCTCTCCTTCAGGTCATCCCAACAGATGGGAGACCTGCACCTCCTACCGTACAACGCCTCAAACGGAGCCATACCAATGCTCGCCTGAAAGCTGTTGTTGTAGGCGAACTCAACCAGGGTCACATGCTGCTCCCAGCTACCCCCAAAATCCAGGACACATGCGCGAAGCATGTCCTCCAGGACCTGATTAGTCCTCTCTGTCTGGCCATCCGACTGAGGATGGTAGGCTGAACTGAAAGCCAAATTCGTACCCAGGGCCTTATGCAAACTGCGCCAAAATCTCGAAACAAAGCGCGGGTCACGATCAGAAACTATAGTAGTAGGCACACCATGCAGCCTCACTATCTCATCCAGATACAAACGAGCTAGGCGCTCCAAGCTGAAGGTCTTCTTCACTGGCAGAAAATGGGCAGACTTCGTCAAACGATCAACAATCACCCAAATAGCATCACAACCCGAGGAAGTCTTGGGCAAACCCATGACAAAGTCCATCCCCACACTCTCCCACTTCCACTCGGGAACGGGAAGGGGCTGAAGCAAACCCGCTGGCCTCTGGTGCTCAGCCTTCACCTGCTGACAGGTCTGGCACTTCGAAACAAACTCAGAGATGTCACGCTTCATCCCAGACCACCAGAATGACTCTCTGAGATCCCGATACATCTTCACCCCTCCTGGGTGAACTGAATATGGCGCTCCATGAGCCTCCTGAAGGATCTCTCTGCGCAGCACTGCATCGTCTGGCACACATACACGGCCTCTGAAACGCAGACAACCATCACTGGAGACACTGAAGTCTGAACTCTGCTCTGAAGACAGCCCCTCTCTAATCCGACACAAAGCTGAGTCTGACTCCTGACCAACCCGGATCCTGTCGACCAAAGAAGACTGAACCTGAAGCGCTGCTATCACACTGGCACTGGCTGGTCTCACTACCCAAACGCCCATACGCTGAAGCTCTAAGGCGGACCTCTGAACTCCTGTCAAAGCACAAGCTACACCCGGAGCACCTCTCCGGCTCAATGCGTCTGCTACAACATTCGCTCTACCCGGGTGGTAGAGGATTTCCAAATCGTAGTCATGAAGTAGCTCCAACCATCTCCTCTGTCTCAAGTTCAGCTCCTTCTGAGTGAACAAATACTTGAGACTCTTGTGGTCCGTGTAAACCTTACACGACGCCCCGTACAGGTAATGTCTCCAAATCTTCAGCGCGAAAACCACAGCTGCCAACTCCAGATCGTGGGTAGGGTAGTTCTTCTCATAAGGCTTAAGCTGCCGCGAGCCATAAGCCACCACCTTACCCTGCTGCATCAAAACACATCCTAGTCCCTTATGGGACGCATCACAGGCAAAGTCAGGATCGGTGCCGTCGTCAACCTCTTCTTAATCTCCTGGAAGCTCTGCTCGCAAGCCTCGCTCCACTCATACTTGATCTCCTTCCTCAACAGACGGGTCAGCGGGGATACAATCTTAGAGAACCCCTCAACGAACTTCCTGTAATACCCAGCTAACCCAAGGAAGCTACGGATCTCTACAACATTCGTGGGCCTCGCCCACTCCATCACAGCTCTAATCTTCTCAGGATCCACTGAGATACCGTCCTTCGAGACCACATGTCCCAAGAAAACTACGCGATCAAGCCAGAAGTCACACTTCTTCAACTTAGCATATAGCTCACGATCCTTCAACGTCTGCAAAACAATCCTCAGATGCTCCTCATGCTCCTCTGCGCTCTTGGAGTACACCAAGATATCGTCTATGAAGACCACTACAAACTGATCCAGATAGGGTTTGAAAACCCGGTTCATCATATCCATGAATACTGATGGAGCATTAGTCAACCAAACGGCATGACTAGGAACTCGTAATGACCATAACGAGTCCTAAAAGCGGACTTAGGCACATCCTCGGCCTTAATCCTCAACTGATGGTAGCCTGAACGAAGATCTATCTTCGAGAACACTGTGGCGCCCGCCAACTGGTCAAACAAATCATCTATGCGCGGAAGGGGATAGCGATTCTTGATGGTCACCTTGTTAGCTCTCTATATCGATGCACAATCTGAAGGTCCCATCCTTCTTCTTCACAAACAGCACTGGCGCTCCCCAAGGCGAAACGCTAGGGCGAATGAAGCCCTTATCTAGCACTCCTGAAGCTGAACCTTCAGCTCCTTCAACTCCGCCGGACTCATACGGTAAGGGGCCCTAGAGATGGGCTGAGTCTCTGGCGCTAAAAATCGTGAACTCCACCTCCCTCACTGGTGGAAGTCCGGGCACGTCGTCCTGGAAGACCTCCGGAAACTCTCTGACGATCGGGATGCTCTCCAAGCTAGATCCCTCACGCACCTCTGGCAGATAACAAGAAGCCCTGGCACCCTTCCTCAAGAAACTGGCTGCCTGCATGCTGACACAATCACAGGCGCACATGGAACTGCATTCCCAGAGAAAGCAAAGCGAGTCCGCCTGGCAGATCAAATACTCTCCTCGCTGCACAATCTATATGGGCATGGTGCTCTGCTAGCCAATCCATGCCCAAAATCACATCAAAACAGGTCATCCGCATCGGGATGAGGTCAGCAAAGAAGGTCTTGTCCCTAACTACTATGGGACAAGCCTTACACACAGAATTCAGCACACAAGGGGCAACCCCACCTAATGGACTACTCACACACAGGTCTACCTCACTAGGTATAGCAGTCAGTCCAAGGTTACCCAACAAATCAGAACAGATAAAGGAGTGCGTAGCTCCAGAGTCAAACAGACAAAATACATCCTGAGAATGGATCTGGAGGATACCTGAGATGACGCGATCACCAGCACGATCACCCCCGCCATAGCAAACCCGGGCCTGAGTCTGAGGCTTCTTCTGGTCGGACCTCGCCCCTGAATCTGAACCGGTGCCTCTATCTCCTGAGCCTCTACCGGATGCCTGAGGGCACTGAGCGATCCGGTGCTCCATCGACCCGCACTTAAAGCAGGCACCAGTCTTCTTGTAGCACTCCCTACCAGGATGGGAGTGGCCACAAGACCCACACTTCGCCCCAGCTGACGAAGATGAAGAAGCTCCCCGACGATCTCCATAGGACTGCTTCTTCTGAGGAGCAGCCTCCTTCTTCTGAGGCTCTTCAGCACGCCTCTTTCCCTTGTGGTCCTTGCCAGCCTGTCTGCCCCTGATGTCGGCCTCTACCAGCAGGGCGACATCCGCCACATCTCTGAAAGTCCGGTGACGGAGGGGTGTCACAGCGGACCTAATGTCAGGTCTCAATCCGCTCTCAAACTTACGAGCCTTCCTGTGCTCATCCGGCTCCGGAGCATACTTCGAGAGGGTCACGAACTTCCTCACGTACTCCTCTAGACATCTCTCTCCCTTTGCGCAGCCGGTTGTACTCGTTGATCTTCTGGTCCTTGTAAACATCCGGATAGAACTGCTTGTTGAACTCTACGCAGAACTGATCCCAGGTCCAAGGCTGGGGATGACTACCCATCACCATACGCCACCACTCCTTCGCCTCCCCCTTAAAGAGGAACATGGCGAAGTCCACCTTCTGGTCATCCTCCGACCCCATCACTCTCAGCAGGTCCTCGACCTCAATAATCCAATGGCTCGCCTCCTGAGGGTCACCACAGCCGTCAAAGGAAGGCGGCTTTAGCTTCATGAACTCCTGGAGCGCCCTGACTCGGCCTCCCACAGCATTCGCCCCTGCTGGGCCTGCTCCACCAGCTCCTCCACCAGCTCCCCCAGCAGCTGCAGCCATCGTCTGCATCAACTGCGCCACAAACTGCTGTACTGCATCCGCAGCATCTCCTTGAGGGGTCACTGGTGCTCTACGAGGAGGCATTCTGAGATTCACAAATTCAAAACTTGTCAGAACTGACTCATACTTCAAACGACTGTCACAACTGGACCTCACACAAGCAATCACATCCACAGACCCTAAAGAAAGCCAAACCTAGCTCTGATACCACTAAATGTAACACCCCTAAAACCGGCCTAAGAGTTAAAAGTATTACACGCCGCGTATTACTACCAATAACGCAAGGCTCTAAAACATTCAAATGCAATAAAGGCCCAAATCAGAGTTTACATAAACATTGTAAACCAAAGTATTCAATGCAGCGGAAGTAAAACAAATTCCAAATACATATCCAAGTCAGAGACTCAAAACAGAGTAAGGCCCAAAGGCTACAACATCATAAATAACAATCTGAACGAACTACAAAAGCTAAACACTATAGCTCCAGAACTCAAGATGATCCTCGCTGATCAATCTGCAAAAATGTTAGAAGTAGGGGAATGAGCACACAACTATGCCCAGTAAGCAGTGACCGTCATCAGTAATGTCGCTCAAAACAATTAAAATCAGAAGAAGGAGAAGATAACGTTATATCCACAATTCTCAAAAGTTAGAAGCTTTCAGAGCAGAAACAGAGTGGAACTCAAGGGTTCCCAATGCAGAATCAGTCAGAGTTCATAACAGAAGAGGGGACAAGACACAATGCACACACTCAGAAGGGTCGAAGACCCATAGACCATACCAGGTCTCTCGGCAACGCAGAAATGACTCGAAAGAGCCAAAGGGTTCATCAACCCCACAGAACAGAAAGGGAATGACCCACACTCAGAACGACGTCTACATGGTATACCACGGAATAGCTCGACCCAGCCATTCACGGCTCAGAAACAATGTGCAATGTCCCAAAACAGAAGGGTTGCTTAAACAGAAGCAAGATTGCATTTAAATATGCCAAAACACTCATAAATCAGTAGCACAGATCATAAGGAATCCAACGCCGCAGACGGCACTCAAATCGGAGTTCAAACGAAGAAGTTATGTTGAAAACAGAGGGATGTCCGAACTTGTGTTCGGGCGTCGAAGTTCGGACACAAGTCGAGACTCAGAAACCAGAGATTGTCAAATGTACGAACTTGTGTCCGGACATCAATGTTCGGACACAAGTCGAGTTGAAATCAGATAGAGGAATTCAGAATGTCCGAACATCAATGTTCGGACTGATATTCGGACGGGGTACGGAAAAGAGTTACGCGGAAGGTCCGACCTTGTGTCCGGACGTCGAAGTTCGGACACAGGTCGAGCTAAAATCAGAGAAGAACCCAAGGGCGTGTCCGAACATCAAAGTTCGGACTTATGTTCGGACATGCCCCGAACTTTGAAAATCAACAGAGCAAGACGCACTGTCCGAACTTCAAAGCTCGGACAGAAGTTCGGACAGTGCGAAAACTGCATTTTCCAGAAGACGAACAGAGCAAAAACTTGTGCAAAAACATCATCACGAATTGCCAAATTGATACACACACCAAATCACAGAGAAAAACAGAGAACCATGGGGTTTTAACCATTCCAAAACGCAACCAAACAGACAAACAAACAGAATTCACACCCAAAACAGAACTGTTGCAATCCCCATGGCTGAACTTCCAAACCGAATCGAGTAACCACCTACCTCAATTAGCAGGAGAAAATCAACGGTCTGAATCAACAAGCGCAACCCGAACAGCTCTCCAACCAGACACGAACACAATCACTGAATTCTCACAACAACGATAATCCCAAAATCAGAAACACGGAAGAACCCTAGAACTTGCAATTACAAAACTGTAACACTCTGCATCACAAACCTGAATCAAGACCAGATGTAGTACTGCAGCAGAATCCCAATTCGAAGGCAGCCAACGACAACTGATTCGAACACATTCAGAATCCTCAATCAGAAAACTGAATAAAACGAAGAAAACAATGAAGTCCCAATTCTGCAATTCAAACCTGAAATCGAAGGGGGAACCACACCGCAACGAAGATCGTCAATCTGATTGCAGCGGTAGAGCCAAAATCCTCAACAGAGGGAGAGATTAAGAGAGAAGGAAAAGAGAGAGAAACTGCCGCTTAGCACCACGATAGAGAACGCTCCTCACGATGAACTGAATGAACTGACGTGATGAAATTAGGTAATCAGAATAAGGAAGTAATAAGTAATTCCTTTACTTATTGATTTAATAGAACAAGTACCTTAATTAATTTACCAAATGACCACCTTGTCCTTGGCAATTAAAAGAATACCGCCGGAGTCCCAACTGTTAGCAAGGAATTAAATAACCCAACTTAGAGTGACATTGCAACTGATATAACACAAGGTATAAATTGCGGGTTATAACACCTTTAATTGTGTATCTCGAGAGGTTTCCGTATGCAGGGAAATCATTGATTGTACAAAACAACATAGCCTGGAGCGTGAAGTTTTCAATACCGTATGAATCATACACTATCGCACCTTCATTCCACAACAATTGTAAATCGTCAATAAGTGGTTGCAAAAACACATCAATTTTGTTTCCCGGTTGTTTTGGATCCGATATCAACAGAGAGAGGAGAATATGTCTGGGTTTCATACACAACCATGGCGGCAGATTGTATATTGTCAATAAAACAGGCCAAGTACTGTGTATACTGCTCAAAGTGCCATAAGGGTTCATCCCATCAGTGCATAAACCAAGTCTTAAGTTCCTTGGGTCTGTATCGAATTGAGGGTATATTCTGTCAATGTTTCTCCATTGTAGTGAATCGGCTGGATGTCTCAATTTACCATCATCCTTTCTATGGGTAGCATGCCATCGGAGGTTCTCAGCATCTTTCTGAACTGCAAACAAACGTTTGAATCGGGGAATTATCGGTAGATACCACAACACCTTCGCAGGAGAACCCACTTTAGTGCTTATGTGGTTTCTCTCACCCTTTTTTACATAGCGTGATTCCCCACATTCAGAGCAATGGTCATCCAACTCATTCTCCTTCCAGTACAACATACACCCATTTGGACAAGCATGTATTTTTTTATATTCCATACCCATCGGACACATTAACTTCTTTGCTTCATAAGTTGTTGTGGGTATCACATTGTCCTTTGGTAGTACACCCTTCAGCAGTTGTAAAAGATCTGTAAAACTCACATCACTCCATCCATGTCTCGCCTTCAGATTGAATAGTTTTAGGACAACGCTCAATTTGTTTTGTGTTTGCGTATCACATCCACCGTACAACGGTTCCTTTGATGCTTGCATCAGATTTTCGAATGTTTTGTGTTTGTTGGAAAAATGTTGTTCAACATCTTCCATCATTGCATTAAGGTCTTCCTGATCATCTGAATCACTAACTAGTGAATCATCTTGAGTATCCCCAAAATCGTGTGAAGCATCCATTTCTGATTGTTCTGCAACGACGTTATCAGCACATTCAAACACTTGTACTGAATGTTGACCATGCAGTATTGTTATGGCTTCATAATCTTCTGTAAACCCTCTGCGAATCAGATGATCCTTAATCTTGTCCACTCCTCGGTATTTGAAGTCATTCTTGCAATCGACACAAGGACATCGAATATATCCTTTGTCCCTTGGTTTAAGATTGTCAACAAGGACTTTGCAAAATTTATTGACCCCTTCTAGGTACTTGATGTCCAATCTGTCACTGTACATCACTAGCGCTCCATCTCCTTTTTCAACACACACCAGATGTCGTGAACTCGTTCCATTGATCTCCTCTTTTTTATTTACAGATTTAACAACCTAAACCTATCCAATCACCTTCGATCTCACCTAGGAACAAGTTAATAATATACAGTAGTTCAGTGATAATTTCGGCAGCATTACCCTACAGTTCTCCTAGTGTAGATATATATATATATTATGAATCGTTTCAATTCACATATATATATGTACACTAGAAGAACATTAGGGTAATGCTGCCGAAATTATCACTGAACTACTGTATATTATTAACTCATTCACAACCTAGATGGTGAGATCAAAGGTCATTGGACAGTCCCAACAGGGACTATCCAAGACATACCTCTATCAGGTAAATCTCAGACAGATAATTCTATGTTTGAATTGATTTTTCATTGTTTAATAGAAAAACAAAAATAAATTGAAACGTTTTAAATACCAACCTGATGAGTACTGGATGGTCAGCGTGAACAACACAAGATAGAGAAGAGACAAGTAGACAAATGTTCTTGCACGTAGTATATGACACCTATTCAATGAAATAATAATAAGGTTTTAATTTTATAAAAACTTGAATAATTGAACATATTAAACAAACAAACATAGCTAATGTTATTACCGGTTATTTTTGCTCTCCTCGTCTTAATTCGATTGTCTTCTACCTCAGAGCAACCTGCAAGAGATGAAAAAACTGAAACTGTAAGTAATTATGAAGAAAGTTAAATTCGATGGAATTAGAATCAGCTTAAATTCTGGAAAAAATTTGGCATGACCTTTGCAAATTTTTAGACACTCCACATTTTTTTAAGGTAGAAACAAACACAGTAGCAGCAATAACATTTATTCTCAGCAAACCATACAAATTATTATCAGACAGACAAGTATATAATAATATATATGATCAATGAACAAAAACAACCACCCCATTTCAACTTAATCTCACATTTCACCGCACTATGCAAATATATATTCTAATGATTGCAGAATACAAGTAGAATTTAGTACAACGTTTATTCGTGACAATATATAAGTATTTGTTTCTAAAATCATAATCAGAAACGCAAGTGTTTTACCGTGGGTTCTGATCAGGCAAACCGGTGTCAGAGGTTGACAGCAGCAGATGGTACGACAAGTAGACAATCCGACCGTGTGTAGTGACACCTATTCAATGAAATTAGAATATAAGGTTTTAATTTGAAAAAATATGAATAATTGAACAAATAAACAAACGAATATATTTTGAATAAACCATGTTGTTGAAACATTTTTGAAAAACTAACCTAATGAGTAGGGATGATCAACTCACAAATGTGATGGAAGAGGAATTGTTCAACCGTAGTAACACCTATTCAATAAAAGTAGAATAAGGTTAAATCCTGGAAAAAAATTGGCATGACCATTGCATTTTTTTAGATACTCCACACTTTTTTTGGCAAAAACAAACACAATACAAGTACAACAAAATTAATAATATGCAACAATTATAACACCCGGAAGAATAATAGCAACAAACAGCAACACTTACAACAATATTAATACACCACCAACAAGGTTATGCTTTATTAATTACTTTGGGTTTTTAATTCATTAATATGCATGAATATATAATGTCGCTAATATTAATGTTGCTTAATTGCTAATAAAGAAGATAATTATCGATTAATTAATTGTATATTGTCTTTGTATTATACCCATTTCGATGGACAGACACACTTCACCAACCAAAATTACATAAAGAAGCTTCATTCATTAAGCGCGTACGTACGTACCAATATATATATCTAAAAGGACACACATGCATCCTCCTAGCTTAATTACATACCAAACTCATTTCATCAAAACCTCCCTCTCCATTTCTTAATTTCTTACCCCAATTTCGTGCCTCATCATGCATACTTAGCTACCTACTGTCTGCACAAGAGAAAACCTTAAATTATACTATAATTTATTCTTAACTTATTAATTTATTCTCGTCTTAATTAATTAACTTATTTCCCCTTCATCTACTTGAAAGTTGAAACAATCAAAACAACGTCGAAACAACAACCCATAGAAAGATTTACCCAACTGTAATCGTAGTAACTCTCTACTCTCTATCTCATCATCACTACTGTTCATATACTATTTGAGTTTTTCTTCTCTCTAACTACTACTACACTATCTTTCTTGTGTTCTAACATTTCTTCTTCTCAGTTTTTTTGTCTCTTGCATACAGAGACACACACACAAACCACAATAACAGATAATAATCACTCCTCAAAGCACAAAATCAGCCACTAATCAAAAAATAAATAGCTAGGGTTTAATTACCGAAGTGGGATTCAGAGGTTGACAGGAGGGACGGTGGAGGGGCGGAGGTGCGGTGGATGGAGGCGTCTGTTGTCGAAACCAGAGGAGTGGGGCGGTGGAGCTAGGCGATGGTGGAGAGGTGGAGGCGCGGTGGTGCTAGTACTCCCGTCTGTTGTCGCCGCGACCGGAAGAGAAGGCGATGATGGAGAGGCGGAGGCGCGGTGGAGCTAGGCGCGACGTCGAGACCGAGAGTGGGGCGGTGGAGGGGCGCGCTAGGTTCCCGTTTGTTGTCGCCGCGACCGGAAGGAAAGAGGCGACGGGAGTGGGGCGGTGGAGTAAAGACGGTGGAGGGTGGTGGCTCGACGGCAATAGAGGAGGGAGTCGATTCGGGAATCGCCAGAGAGGAAGAGAACGCGGGAGGAAGAAGAAGAAGAAATGGCGACGGGTTTTTTAATTAAAGACTTTTAGACGACGGTTATTAGACAAAACCGTCATTTTAAAACCTTTGTGAAAGGGAATAAACCACGGTTTTAGGTTAACCGTCGTTTATAGTTCGACGCCTTAGAAGATAAAATGACGGTTTTCTATGAACCGTGGTTTATATAGATTATATACGACGGTTATAACCGGAACCGTCATTTATCTTCTAAGGCGCCGAACTATAAACGACGGTTTCTGTTAAAACCGTCGTTTATATAGTCAGTCGTGCAACATAAATGACGGTTCTCTAAATAACCGTGGTTTATAAACTTTAAACGACGATTTTATTGTTAACCGTGGTTTAAAGTCCGTCATTTAAAATCTTTTTTCTACTAGTGTATTTTCTGTTATTTCGTGTGCTAATATACCAAATATTGTTGTAGCACAATCGGTTTGAGCTGATAAGGTGGATGGTGAGAGTCTCGGGTTCGATACCCACAAGCATCATTGCTTGTTTCATTTTTGTTAGTCACCCGCGCACAAGCCTCGGCCCTCCACATGTTTGGACCCGATTTTGTAACCCAATACCTTAGTAAAGCCCACTTTGTAATTAGTCTATATAATAATCAGACATTGCCCATCAAAACCCTAGTTTTCTATTATAAAAGAAGAACAAAAAAAACCCTACAGTAGTAGATTGATTCCCGTTTTTTACTGTAGCCGTCTCCTTCTCCTAGGGGCAGCTCGATCATTCTTTCTTCAATCTCTTCAATGGCCTTCATCTCCAAACCGTCTACTCTCATTCCTCTCCTCCATCCTCCTCATTCTCTTCTTCCCTTCATCCTCACAACGATAATTTTGCACACCCAGCGGGCGAACAAGGAACATTAGCGCTCAGCCCTTGATCCTTCTTTTCTTTGGATCGATTTCTTCTTCAATTCCAACTTATTTCTATAGCAAACTGAAATATAACTCACATGTGGCTTCTAATTTTTCTTAGTTTCTGGTTGTTTTCAAAAGTTAAAATAGCATACAGAAACCGTGGCTGTTTCTAAATAAAAATTATTATACACTTGATGAAGAGTATGCTTATTTAGTTGTCAATGGGTGTCGTTGTATCAACACCTATTCTTCCATGTCGCTGTCTTTTGGATTATCATATTTTGCCATCTCCAAGTAGTATGGAGTTCTTCCTTTGGACCTAAATGAACCTATAGTGGATCTTTTGGGTTGAATGTCAATCTCCGGCTGTAACGAAGACAAGTTCTGGTGATTATGACAATCTCCAGTTGTAATATAGGCATTGTCTTGCTTAAATTGATTATTTTTTCCTACACCTACAAGTAGCTTCGATTATTTTACTGCATGTTGTCACAATTGCACTTCTGATTTTAGGTTGATAAAGATATGATGAGAAATCAAAAGAACACACGCTCCATTCTACCTAACTTGGAGTTTGTGAATGATCGGTTAAACTGCACATTTTAAAGACTTCTGGTGGAATAAAAAGGGAACCATTGGTAATCAAAGTGTCTCACCACCGCTGAGGTATTTTATTTATGTAGTATTTGATGTTGTGTCTCATAGTCTCAAAAATTATCTCAAGTGATGCACTAATTGTGAAGACTTTATGGGTACTGATTCTTGAACCTGAATCAAAGCAAGAAAGTGATCGGGGCTTATAGATGTTAGAGGAGCTAATTAACTTGATAACAGATTTGGTGTCTTTTAATTTCCTCACATGTCATTTTCCTACTTCCAAAATGTTTTCACTATTTGTGAAATTGATTGCAGAAACTAATTCATGTGGATAAAAGTGAATTATGTGTATTGTATAAATGATGGTCATATCTTCAAGATGTTTATAATAGAGTGAAAGAAACAGTTCGACAGTTCTTGTTTGGTTGTGTATACTAGACATATTTTTAATACAGTTTGGGATCATTGATTTGTTTCCAAATTGTGCAGTTGTCTACAACAGACCCGGTGAGCCCACCGCAAATAGAAATAAGTTGGAATTGAAGAAGAAAGCTCTAAGATTCAACCCAAATTGCAAGTCTTCGAACACTTATCTTGTAAGAATGAATATCTACTTCTAATTATCAATTTATTAATTTACTTTGTCTGTATTAAAGTAGATTTTTTTGTTGAATTAAACTGTTATTACAATGCATTAATTGAACAAAAAGTGAGCAGCCTATGGGTTGCTATAGTGCTTATTACCACACTCTAACTACGCTACTGTTTTGATCATATTACTAGCATATTTGTGACAATCTTATAGATTGGCTTTTGTGGTCATTTTTCTCTGTTTTTTCACCTCAAAAGTGAATTGTCCTTCTTGTCTACAATGCTGCTGGATTGTCACTATGAAATAAGCATTAGACTGATATTATCACGCTAAAATGAAGTGAATATGATATTCCTTGGCTTTGTTAAGCCTTGTTTAGTTTTGCTTCTTTGAATACATCCACCTTGTTCGTGGCTTCATGCTTGATCCAATGGGGAAAGAGACTCTACTACGATTGAGATTTTGAAACCAATAAAAGAGTGAGTGATTTGCTAAATTGTCAATTTAAAATCTTGGTTTTACTTTCACGAAAATGACATATAATTGTCTAAGCATTATTCTACAGTTATATGAAGGTTAGACTTGGTGATCATGGTGATTGTCATGGTGATCCAAGTAATACAAAGTTGAAGATCCATCATTTCAAAGTATGAATGTTTGTTCTACATTATACACTATCACTTTGGTATGGTTTTTGAATATATTTAATATCTGATGCACCGCTATATTGTGTTGTTAGTGTCCTCGCCAAATGGATAATGTGAGATGTGGCTATTTTGTGATGAGGTACATGTATGAATTTTGTACCAGCATACACCTCAACTTTACTAAAAGTGATGACGAGGTACATAAAGTGTGGTATAATGTTATCCGCTTATAGTTTAGTTCTCGTCTATTCTGCATTTTTCGCTCAGTTTTTCAATATTGTATTTGTATTGTTTATGAACTGAAACATCTTTTTTCCATCATGCTTCAATTTAAGCAATGTATTGTTGTTGTTGTTAAGTGTAGTTTCTTGAGGATTATCCTGCAACCGTTGAACAATTACATAGTGGTACTTTGCTATGTGTAGGGCCAACGGTTGTAGTCATGTGGCTGAGGTTGAAGGGTGGGAAAAGTACCTTTAGCATCTGTATGCTGGTATTTGTTTGTGGATGAAGCATCTGAGTGCTGGTGTTAGTGTTGAATTTGTTTTTATGTATAAATGTTTGGATTATTGTTTGTTTGTGGCTGAAGCATCTGTGTGCGGGTGTGAGTCTGGAATCTGTTTCTACGTATAAATGTTTGGATTACTGTTTGTGTGTGGTTGAAGAATCTGTGTGCTGGTGTGAGTGTGGAATTTGTTTCTATATATAAATGTTTGGACTACTGTTTGTTTGGGCTGAAGCATATGTGTGCTGGCGTGAGTTTGGAATTTGTGTATAAATGTTTGGACTACTGAGCATTGACTAATTACAAGAAGCAAACAAGTGCAGTACATGGTTCCGGTTACTGCTTAGCAGTGATATAGTTTTAGACTTTGCATCTATTACGCATGCTTTATTGACCAAAAACTGAGCATGTCAATGGTCTGATAGTATGCTCAATATCTAGATTTTCTTATGCACCAAATAACATAGGCATTGTCTTGCTCAAATTGTTTAATTTTCCTACATCTACTACAATCTGAAGTACTTTCTAAGCAAAACATCTTGTAGCCTCGGTTATTTAACTGCTGTCATGGTTTGTTGGTGCTTTCATGGTTCAGTGTTGGCTTTGTTGTAGTTTTCATTCTGTTTTAATATTACACTAGTACTATGCATACTTTATTTTGTTTTTCTAATGTACTAGATATATGCTTCAGCAGCTGAAATTCAAGATCGATTCTTAAAAATTGCTTCAGTTTTTACTCTTTTTTATAGTCTCAAACAGCAGCAAAGTTATGGAACAGTCTGCCTATTTTAAACATTGCTGCATGTTTAATTCTCTAACAGTGTGCAGCCTTAGTCTCTAATTAAAAAGACGCAATATAAGCATGTTTGTTCCTGACAGCAACATGTTTCAATTTTAAGATGTTATTAAGTTAGTAGTCCTTGGTTTTCAAAGGATATACAATTTTTATTTCTATTTTACTGCTTAGTAATCCTACCTTTCAGTGTATCCAATTGGACTAATTTTTTGCTCAGCTATTAGATACTTACGTTTTGCTTGTTGAAAAGTTGGTTGATTTCTTTGAACCTCACTGCTATGCTTCAGCGCTATTTTATCGCACTCATACCACTGCTGCTATGTGGTGAAATTTGATTTATAACATCTGGTTTTTTGTATACTGTAGTGACAATGTTCTAAAATCCATGGTCTCAACAGTTTTAAACTCTCCAGAATGTGCATGTATCTGCTTCTGTTTCTGTTAAATAAAACCATATGCTATGATTATTTCAATGAGCATAGAATCAACCCTGTTTTTGTAATTCCTCACAAAGGAAAGTCAGTTCATGCTCCACCTATGCTTCAGCTGCATGTTGGCTTGTTTAAGAATTAATTTGTTTGGCTGTTTTAGATTAGGAAACAAGTGCAGTACATGGTCCCTGTTACTACTTAGCAATGATAAAGTTTGGACTTTTGCTCAGTTTTTTGTATGATTTGTTGTTTGCTTTTCTATCTTTAAGTGTTAATGTTGTTGTTTCATTGAGTTGTTTCAACAGTTTTTTGACTTTATAAAGTGTTCATTATGCTTTGTCCAATGATTTTGCTGCTGCTATAAAAATGTTCATTCTGCTTTATCCTCGGATTTTGCTGCTATGTTCATTATGATTTGTCCTCTGATTTTTCTACTGCTATAAAATGCTCATTATGATTTGTCCTCTGATTTTGCTGTGTTCATTATGCTTTATTCTTTGATTTGCTGCTGCTATAAAGTGTTCATTATGCTTTGTCCTCTGATTTCTATCTTTAATGAACACTTCTTAGATATTATACTTCTTCCAATATCTCTATGGTTTTAAATATTAGGTGTATTAATTCAATCACAATTTTGGCTTTACACACTCCGAAGGAACTGACGTCGTGAGAAAAGAATTGGTACAATTTTTAATTACATAGTTTTAGGGGTAGGTATGTATGGTGCAGTATATTAGTTTCTTTCTTCAACACTTAACTATATATACATGTTCTAATCTTTCTATTGGTTTTAAATATTAGGTGCATGAATGCTTTCACAATCTTGCAGATAGCTACACTATGAAGGAAGTCGGCATTATCTTAGAAGAATTGACACGAGGTGGTAATTTCTTTGGAGTGTGTGTATGGCACTTTTTGGATTACTCTTAGTCATGTAATTATATAGAAGGTGGTAATTTCTTTTGGGGTGCCTGTATGGTACTTTTGGATTGCTCTTAGTCATGTAATCATATAGGAGGTGGTCATTTCCTTTTGTAGTATTTGTTTTAGGGATTGTTGAATTTTGTGAATGTTACAAAGTGTATATATATATATAGCAAATGAACTCGTAGTTCTTTTGCAAGCTGGTGTGGGTGTATATTGAATGTGTAATAGACATGATTGAATAATAATTGTAGGTATTTTGGGTGAAACAGAAAAATGGAAAAAAAAAAATTAAAGACATGTTTTATAACACGGTTGTGTTAAAAAAAGTGTTATAAAGTCAATACAATTTTACCGGATGAGTTTTTTAGAACACGGTTGACGACAAGAACTGTGTTATAAAATTTGTTTGATTTTACCGGGACGGTGTTTTATAACACGGTTGAGAAAAAGAACCATGTTATAAAACCTATTCAATTCTGGTGGGAAGAGACTTTATAACACAGTTCATACAGGCAGCCGTGTTATAAAATTGTGTTTTATAACACGGTTGAGAAAAAGAACCGTGTTATAAAACCTATTCAATTCTGGTGGGAAGAGACTTTATAACACGGTTCATACATGCAGCCGTGTTATAAAATTGTTTTCGCTCCAAAATAACCAGTGTATTAACCTATTTTATAACACGGTTTATGTGGCTAAAACCGTGTTATAAAAGTGTTTTATAACACGCGTTTCAACCGTGTTGTAAAATGCAAAACAATATACGACCGCAATATATAACACGCCCTTAAACCGTGTTATATATAGCAAAACAACCGTGTTATAAAATGTTTTTTCTACTAGTGAACTATCAAAAAAAACTTACATACATCCTTAGCTTTAGGAGAAGGGTCACCGATTTTCACAGGAAGGATCACTCACCTCATCATAACCACGTGAGGCATGATTGATGAATTTTACACTTACATATTTGGAGTGTTAATGAGTTATTTTAATTCGATCGGGGCACTCTATGAAAATATATGATACCCGCCGGATTGTTTTTTGACGTCCACTTTAAATGATGATCAACTTATCTGAAATCTTAATTTCTTCTCTTTTAAGAAATACGATTATCAGCTACGCCACGTAGACTAGCTTACATTTTCTGATAGATTCCATTTCTAACGAGTGTAAGCTATTTTGGCCGGCAGATGTTTGTCAGCCAGTTCCTGTTAACTGCATGTGATGTGATGATCTCTTGCTGTACTCGACGACGAGTAACCCAAAAGAAAAATTGCTTGGAATTTCGGTCGGTCTAGCCTCATAACCAGGCCAACGAAGAAGGAGTGCAATTTTCTCCTTTTTAATTTTATCTTTTTTTTAAAAAAAATCGTTAATCATCATCTCTTATAAAGTTGAATATACAGCTTTTCTCGCCGCCGGCTGCTACTGCACCTCGACGCATGAATTTTTGAGCCGTGCGTGAATAGTAGTAGTATCGCCGCACCAAATAACAGTCCCTTGCCATCAAGTAAGCGTCTTCCGTCATATACAGATCATTAACCGAACAGGATCAGGTGACACCGACTCTCCCCCCTGGCCTATATTCCACGTGGCTAACATGCTGCATGTCGGTCCTTCCTCATCCCCAAACCGTAATTACAAATTCAGCCGATTCACTTTCCCAATTACACTATAGCACCAATCCATCAAAGATGAGCTGCGGCGATGCCAGCTCCAAATTCCATACCTTCTACGAGACATGGATATCACAACTCCACGACCTAAATACACAACTCAGAACCCATCTTTCCACACTAACAACCGACGAATCAGAAGCCGAACCACCAGAGAAGAAACACAAACTCCTCCCAGACGCAACTCACCAACTAGTAAAAAAAGTAACAGCTCATTACACAGAATACTACCGAGCCAAATCCCATCTCGGCCAAACCGACATCCTATCACTTTTCTCATCTCCATGGGCATCTTCACTAGAACGTAGTCTTCACTGGGTAACAGGTTTCCGACCCACAACAATCTTTCACTTAATCTACACCGAGATGTCAGTCCGGTTCGAAGCACACGTCGCGAATATCTTATCCGGTCGGTCTACCGGTGATTTAGGCGAGCTTTCACCGGGCCAACTCGGGCGAGTTAGTGAACTGCAAGGGGAAACTGTGAGAGCGGAGAATGCGATTACTGATCGGTTGAGTGAGTGGCAAGATGGTGTTGTTGGGTTGGATGATTGGGCGGTGAAGTGTTGTGGTGGCGAAGATGGGAGAGTAGAAAGCATGGAGAGGTTAAGGGAAGTTGTTGTGGCGGCGGATAGGTTAAGGATGGAAACTATAAAGAAAGTTGTTGAGGTTTTGACGGATCAACAAATGGCGGAGCTTTTGGTTGCTGCGGCGGAATTGTTGTTTGGGATTCGAGCTTGGGGGTTGAGACAGGATGAATTGAGAGGAAGGAATAATAAGTAGTGGTATCCTATACACTACTACCCGTTCTAATGTGTTAATTCTAAGACTTGATATGTAACTGTTTAATTAATTTCTCTTCAGCTCGTTTTGGTTTTGCCACTAGCTGACTTTAATTTTGTTCAGGTTAATTTAGTTTAATGGTTGTTTTGATTATTTTGAGGTTATTAGAAGATTTTTTTTTATATATAGTTGTGGCCAAAGGTCATACACTATTTACATAAGTGGTATGAAGTTACGAAACTCAATATCCCGAATAAAATACATGTAGGTTTACCTACTTTTGTTTTCGGTGCATTAATTATCCTACTATTGGGGTTTTATGCTTTACAACTGTGGCTTCTGATCCTATGCCGATTGATCAGTTGGGCTCTAATGGATAGCACAAATTTGATCAGCTCCTTCGTGTGGTGTTCTGGGATCTAATTAAGGGTAATGAGCTTCGAAGTAGTAGTAGTTCAGCTGAACCTGAATCATTGGTGGTTCTGGGAGGAGCTTATGGTCGCCATGTTGCTAGCTCCATGAGGATGGACATCTAATCACATGAATTTTATCAGTGCCGCTGTTAATGACATACATTAAAAGGAATAGCCATATCCGATCCTTTTTGTAGATTAAAAACTAATTATTGGATTACCAACACCAAAAATTAGAGAAACTTGGTTACTTTTCTGCACTGGTTCATGAGAAATAGTGTATGCTGCCAACTTGCTTGTCACTTGGTAAACTTCGTTGCTCATCTACTGCATCTTCCAGACACAAGCCACCCCTTGTTTGTTTGCCTCTTGAAAATACAAAGCTCCTTGTTTGCCTCTTGAAAATACAAAGCTCCTTATTCAAGGAGCATGCATTTTGCTAGTGTCCTTAGATGGTGTGGATTTTCAATATTCCACCCATTCTTTTGTCTACTTTGTTTAGGGGCCGAAAGATACGTGCATAATTTTGGTTGGACAACTCTGGGTGGGGGATTGAGCATTTTAACCTTCTACCATATTCAAGACACAGCTTCGCGAGCTTATCTTCACTATCGGCCCCGGAGCAGGTGATAAGTCAACTTTAGATTGATCGAAGGGGATAATGGGTTGAACTGGCTTTGGTCTGACAGGGTTGGGCTATTTTGGAATAGGACTAGGCTTGTAAGAGTGTTTGGGATTGTTTCTAGAGGAGAGGGTTGGGCTACCAGACTTTGAGGTGGGGAAAAAAGATCGGGGTTGGGTGTTACCGTAGTAATTTGGGAAGTGCTAGGGGCTAGACTGATTATTTTCAGGGTTTGAGGTGGTGAACATCTCCAATATTAAGCAATTCACACTCATTGAGAACTGTGGGATTAATGACGATGTTTGGTTTACTCCACCAATAAGTACCGCATTTTATTATCTCAATGGGAAGCGTGACCTTCCAAAAGTCATTTTCGAGTCTTAACTGCATCATTAATTGGCTGCGGCTGGAATCTTGGATTTTGCCCAATTGTCGAGTTAATTTAGTGCTCGTATCAATGTGCCTAGAGACATTCGCTTTGTGCCTGTTCTCGATCAATGGGACTGCATTGCCGGTTTGGCTTCCATTTGGCCTTGGTTCTTTAACAGTCAGGGCCACGTGACCATGTGGTTGATGGACTTGTGGTGTTTCTACGGTCAAGGTCACGTGACCTGGAGGTCGATGGACTTGTGGTATTTCATCGGTCACTGGCTCCGGTAGCCTCTTGACTGAAGAGTTACTGTCAGAAAGATCTTCCAACCAAAATTCAATGACACCTACCTTTGCTGATTTGCCATCGAATAGAACATCCACCTCTTCGTTTATAATTTTATAAATCGGGGTTTCGATAGAGACAAAAATTTCCATGGTAGATGGGATTCTACTCATATCATTTTCTATTTCCATTACCTTTCCAAATTTGCTGGTGATCACTTTTGCTGAAGATTCACTCCATGCGGTTGGTGGAATGCCTCTAATCGCCAGGCTGGTGATGCGGTGGGATTGCGAGTTGTTTTCTGTCCATTTGACAACTTGCCATTCATCACTATTCCATTTCTGCTTCTTGAGAAAACTATCCCTATTCGTTTCAGTTTTGAAAATAACTATAAACTCTTGAGAAGACATTGTGATGATATGCTCACTATCCCCTTTCACCTCTATTTATGACTCGACTGCCTGGGCTGAGGTTCTTTTGCGAGTGCGTAAATTTAAAGCTCTGTCCAGATAGGGGATTAGGACTTCAGATGGCTAGAGTAATAAATTGTCTTTGCTCTTCTACTTGAGTTCGCGGGGGGCTGACTTTGGGTGGGTTTGCCGACGGCTCGGGCCAGTAATTGGACGTCGGAGATGCCATATTGACAGTTTTTGGATTCCATTGTTCTCCTCTCCTTTTTGGTCTTGCAAATTGGGTAGCAGTGCGTTCCCCATCGATTATCATTCCATTGGTCTCTTTGATGGCCTCTGCTGCTTCACTATTGTTACTGTAATCTATAAAACCACATGAATGTAGTTAGATGTTTTTGCCAACTTTTAAGAGGGACACTGTCCATGTTCTCCTTTTGCTTACTTTCACGTTTTGGACTGTTGTAGCCAGTTACTTTGCATTTTGTTTTGGTACGAGATGTAAGAGGATGATTCATTATATGTGTTTTTAGTTTTCAACCCTCTTTTTCTTGATCACTCCTGGAGGTTGAAAGTACTTAGCTGTCCGTCTAAATTAATCTTTGTTGTTCTATTGAGGGGATTCATGTTTAGGTGGTTCATCTTCAAGTTAGACAACCAAAAGGTCTCAATAAGAACGTAAGTGTTTGGATTTAGAAGGAATAATTTCATTCTTCACATTACAAGCCTATTTATAGAAAAACAAAATAACGTTAACTATCATAGTCAAATATAGAGAGGCAACCACATAATTTAGACATGCTTGTTAGTTATTCAACATGGTGACTGAAATACTGGACGGTGACTCCCTAACTCTTCTAGATGAGCTGGTGTTGTTTTCTTCTACGCTCCCTCTCAACACCGGCTTCATTTCTTTTTATTACTCCTAATTGGTTATAGAAATTTTCGAGCTTATTGCCACTCAAGCCTTTTGTAAACACATCTGCAACTTGGTTCTCAGTGTTAATGTACTTCAACTAAATCTCTTCCTGTAAGACCTTCTCCCTAAGGAAATGATAGTGTACTTCTACGTGCTTGGTTCTAGCATAGAAGACTGGATTCTCCGTTAACTGTAATGCTAACAAATTGTCACAATATAGCACGATGTTGTACTTTGTTGGATGATACAAGTCCTTTAATAACTGCATTAACCAAGTGCTTTCTTGAGCTGTCATAGCCAATGCTCGATACTCTGCTTCAATAGTTGACAATGACATTGTCGGTTGTCTCTTGCTACACCAAGATGCTGCTCCGGATCCAAGCATAAATACATAGCAAGTGGGAGAACGTCATATGTCTGGATCACCTGCATAGTCAGCATCACAGTAGCTAACTAGCTCACAGTCTTCACCATTCTTATATAGTATACTATGTCCTAGTGTACTCTTCACATATCTTAGAGCTCGTCGGGCTGCTTCCAAGTGAGGTTTCTTTGGATTCTACATATAACGACTTAACACACGACTGCAATGAGATATCAGGTCGTGTTAAGGTTAAGTAGATGAGACTACCCACCAGTTGTCGATACATCATAGCATCCTCCAAATCTTTCCCTTTGTGAGCACACATTCTAGCATTTGGCTCTATCGGTGTTAAGATCGGCTTGCAATTGAGCATTCCAAACTTTTTCAACAAATCCTTGGAATATTTGAGTTGATGAAGAAAAATTCCTTTTTTAGTGCGATCAATCTCAAGACCAAGAAAGTGCTTCAACTATCTGTTATACCCAAAATTTTGACCCCCCTGGTTAGGGTCTACGAGGCTTTAGTGTTGTGAGGGGCATTTTGATCTAGTAATGAGAGATTCCGGCTCAATCGACACATTCCAGAGCATGGGGATCAGTTTCGTCGTTGTCAGGGGCGTTTTCGTAATTTTTAAGGCTCCTGAGACCTCCTATAGGCTTTCTCTCTCCTCCAAAAGATGCCCAAATCAGCTTGAAATGCTTTGCAATTTTAACCCATGATAGAGGATGACATTTTAAGCATAATGGCATTGGAATTTTGATTTTTCAAATTTCCAATAATTTTCTAGCAATTTCTGACTGAATCTGACGAGAAATTCAATTTAAAAATAGTCCAACATTTAAAAAATCCGATTCCACTTCAGAAAAATCATAATTGCCATCCTTGACACGTGGTTAAAATTTCACAGCAAAATTCCGTTGGGAAGTCATTTAATTAAAATGTCAAAAAATCTTACTTTTACTAGATTTTCTTTATCTTTAAGAAAGTCTATATAAAGGGATAGATTTTTTTTGATAAAGGGAGAATCTCATAAGCTCAAGAACCCTAGGAATTCAGAAGGCACAGCCTCATCCTCTCTCTCTCTCTCTCACGTTTTCCAACACCCGGCCACCCGAATCATACAAAAAATCCCCCAAAATCACCATCTAAACTCATTTTCCAATCCCCAAAGCACCAATAATAATCAAGACCCCACATAAACACCACCAAAACGTGAAGAACAGGAAGAATAACCAACAACTAGAAGCTCGGGTCGAACTCAGTCCGGAACCGGCACCATTGGAGCCACCGAAAGACACCCCACGTGAAGAAACACCTCAAATCCGAAGGTAAAACAGGTTGGGACCTCATTATTTTGATTCTCCACGACTTCACTAGTCTTCTGTCTAATTTTGTGTGTAAACTAACCTTTTATAGCTTCTGAATTGCTAATTGTTTTGGTTTCTGCCCAATTACTTGTTTGTTAAGTTTCGCACTGGATTTGACTTCAAACTGAGATCTTTCCATTACTAACATATTGTATACCTTTCAGGCTACACGTACATAATTTTTTAGCCGAAAACACCGTCGGGAACCACCAGAAAACCCCTGTCCGTGGGTGGTCCGGGACCTCGGACCTATGGTCCGGGACCACGGACGGGTTGTCCGTGGCCACGGACACCCACGGACGGCGGCAGGATTTTAAAATTTTAAAATTTAGGTTTTGCTAAACTATGTCTGGGCCTACCGACATCCTGTCCGTGGCCCCGGACTTTTCAAATTTTCATTTTCTGTTTAATTTGACTTTTATTTTCACATAGGTTAACTAGGGTCCGTGGTTACGGACATTAGGTCCGTGGCTACGGACGGAAACACAATTTGACCTAATTCTGCCTCCGAAACCCTAGTTTAGGTAATTGCAATTTTCACTTTTATTTTCTGTCAAAAATGCTAAAAAACACAAAAAAAAACAGAAGCTCGCGCACTTAGGTTAAAACCGACTCGTAATAAGCCGTAATTAAACTAAGTTGAGGAAAAACGACTTCTAGGGTAATGAAAGTAATTGAACCCTAAATAAGTCGTATACCAAGCCCCCAAACCCGAACTCTCCTTTCCTAATTTCATCTAGGTTAAAATTAGGTGGCGACTCATAATAGGTTCCAGTGACCTAGCTTAGGTTTTAATAATTATTGTTATATAACATAGTTATTAATCTTAGGTTATAAGTGGACCTAAAACCCGGTTAGATCCTAATCAGCTTTAATCAACGTAGGATAGGGTTTAAAAATCGAGGCTCACAGACTGGCGACTCTGCTGGGGACAACTTCTTAACTTTAACTTGTTTAATTTTAAGAAAGAGGGCTTAACTAGAAAATGTTTATTTATGGCTTTATTACTCTGTTTGTTTACTTTCATGCGTACTTTAATTTTCTGCACCTTTGCATCATATGAGAGCGAGGGTCCACACAAACCGATTTCACCCCGGGACCCGTTTAAGGGTCCCCTATCAGGGACTCACACCTTTTAGGTGATGTGAATAAGTGGGGGAAAAGAGGAGGGTGTCGTCTAACCACACCCCCTTAATACCTCGGTTTTAGCCCCAAGCATTTTCCTAGCAGTATCCTTACCTAACCCTTTGTTTGGTCATTCAAAGACCCGACCGTAGACGCACACCTTTAGGTGATGTGAAAAAAGTGGGGAAGTCCAAAGAGAATAGCGTGCAAGCCCTATTCCTTTGTGGCGACCTGAGCCCATGCCCAAGCACCTCTCCGGATCGATCCATACCCAGTTTGATTTAAACGTCTAGTGAGGACATGTTAAATTTGTGTGGGTCTTGTCTGCTTGTATGATCGGCCCACTACCCAGCCTAGAGATTGATAGGAACTTCTCCTACATCAACCTAGCCCAACCCGAATTGGCAGCTCTATTTGTTTGCGGCATAGAGGCCCTGTTTGGTTTAACATGTGAGTCGTTCGGGCTTCGGCCCAAAAGCCTAGACTTAGGTGATTTCTCTCCTGGCCCAATTTGAATTATCCAATTAGTTCTAGGCCCATAAAAAAGAAATCCACCTGAACTTGAAATAACTTACAAGTCCTCAAAATAAAATCTTTTTCGGCTTAGCAACCATCCTCTCTGGCCCGAAGAAAGTTAGGCCCATTTGTGATTTAGGGACCATTCCAGCTCATGTGCTTTACTTCAGGCCCAAACACATTCCGGCCCAAGGGCTCATTCTAGTCTAGATAGACTTCTTATCATGACCCTAACCCAAAACCCTAGATCTAGGTGTCATATTTTAGGCCCAACCAAAATCACTCGGCCCAAATTCCAGTTCACATATAGAGCAATCATTCTGGCTCAAGTACCACACTCATAACTCATTCCATTTGAGCCCATAGACCAATTCATGGTTTTGGCCCATGAGCTTCGCTCTCAATCCAGAATTTCGGCCCATAAAACATTTGAATCCAAGATAGTTTGCATAACTCATTCATTCCAGTTTCTGGCTTCAAGGCCCAATAAGAGCATCAAACAAATCTTAGACTTCAAGGCTTATCCCTCGGCCCAGTGGCTCATTCAAGGTCCTTGTGATTTCCTTCAACTTGTTTGCTCAATTTCTAGACTAAGGGGATTCGGGCCTACATGTCCGTTCTAGTCTAAGGATCACTCTAATCTATGCACTTCACTCTCAGCTTGGCGAAGACTCAGGTCCAGTTACTTCCTTCATAACCCATAGGCATTCTTAGTTCAAACATTTTACAGGGCCTACTCGAAGTTTGGAATGAAGACAATCATGGTCAATGGCGTCCCGACGGTCAATAGCTCGAGTCTTCGGTACGTTGGCATCAGACAGTTCAACATCACTATTTTAGAAGTTTTCTTGATTTAGTAGTATTCTTTTCTCAGTCATTCTTCTAACTTTTATGGTAGCTAGCTTCCTTTATCATTTTAGGTAGTTTTCTTAAGATTACAATTTTTGTTGTTGTCTTTCCATTCATGAATTAGAGAATAGTTCCATTTTCATTATTTTTTCGTGCATTTATTCACAAAACAAGAACACCAAAAAATAAATAAGTCATCACGTCATTTCACCCACATCCACTACCATCATCACATACGTCCCATGTGTCTCACCACACTCTCCTCTCCACATGAAACTCATTCTTGCGCAAGGAATATCTCACCACCTTGTTGGCTTCCACCACTCATCACCTCTCAATGGAAAATTTCACCGTACACTGAAAGCATCCCACTACCATGTTTTACTTTCATCACTACATCACTCCACCAAAACAGCAAGACTTCATCGCCATGTACCACCACACATACAGCCACCTTCAACAAATAACCTGGGTATTCAAAAGGCTTGTCAAAAGACCTCAAAACAATACTGGGGGCAATCTGAGTTAAGGGTCGATAACGTTTATTTCATTGGTTTAAAGCACGCGAACAAGTCTCTGAGTGAACATTTCGCGAGAGTGCCTTGAGCGGTAAAACCCTGAGTGAAAGAGCATGTCATTTTTACATGGCTCTAGAGAGATTACATTCAAAGGTAAGGTAAACGGCATGACTCCAACCGAAGGAGATAATTTGTAAATTTACGCTTAAACCTGTGAAAAGTAATAAAGAACGGATACACAACTATTAGGGATGACGAAGCACCTAGGTACAGCACCACACATCCAAAAAGCTTGTGAACCCTGACGTTACACCCTAGGCACCCCCGCCGATCTTTTCGTATACATCCTCTTTTACAACACCACAAACAAGTCAGCCAATGATGAACACCTGACCCGGTGACCAAAGGAAGCAAGGAGCCCGACTTCCGAGTAGCAACTTCACAAGTCCAAAGAAGCGAAACTGCTACCGGCATGACGAAACGATCCGTAAATGGTCCCAAAGTGACACAGGATCCACATGAGCTAACCTGAAAAACAACTCTCAAAGTTCAAAACCGGGAAACACAAGAACCCCGAGGGAAAAGAGATTCAAGGAAAGGTAAACCTGAAAAGCCTCGAAGAAATCCAAAATCGGAAAAAGAGAGAAGGTGCAAGGAACGACTCAAAAATCCCCAGTTCCAAGCTCATAAGCGAAGTCATCACGAAGTAAGCCAAACGACTTCAAGACAAAGAAGGCAAGTCCGGGAGAAGGTGCAAGTTGCAGCTTTTGTCACCCTTATAGCTCCACATATCCTAAACATTCCTCCATTGTCCTGTTGTCATTCATTACACCCCATAGCCACGTTACAAGCTTAAAAGACTTCCGACTTAATAGTTGTGTATCCAATCGCGTGAAAGTAACAGGTGGGACGCGTAAATCTAACAAATGTCAAATTCAATGGTTGAGATGTCTTGACCAAAAGGAGAGCACGACTGCAAGCATTAAACACTTTGAGTGTTGGATAGAAAGCACCACATCAAAATAAACCCTGACCTTGTGAGAGTAAGACTTGTTTTTGCGCAATTAATCAAAGAAAATACTGGGGGCAATCGATCGTTCCGATCGATTGCCATAAAATCCTAAAAACTCAGGTCGCCTTAAGAAAAAATACCGGGGCAATTGTTGGTCCCAACAATTGCAACAACAACACCGATGGAAGCCCAAAAACCCGAAACCCGAAGATTCAACCCCTCTCATATCCCTCAGGCCCGTCCTAAGCCTTACCTTCACATTCAAACATCCTTAGGCCCGTCCTAAGCCCTACCTCCACATCCAAACATCCACAGGCCCGTCCTAAGCCCTACCTCCACATTCAATTATCCTCAGGTCCGTCCTAAGCCCTACCTCCACATCCAAACATCAATAGGCCCGTCCTAAGCCCTTTCTCCACATTCAAACATTCTCAGGCTTGTCCTAAGCCTTTTCTCCACATTCAAACATTCTCAGGCCCATCCTAAGCCCTTTCTCCATATTCAAACATCTTTAGGCTCATCATAAGACCTAGATACATCCTTTAGGGTCGTCATAAGACCTAGATCATTCCTTTAGGCTCGTCATAAGACCTAGATCATTCCTTTAGGCTCGTCATAAGCCCTAGATCCCATCTTTAGGCTCGTTATAAGACCTAGAATCATCTTTAGGGTCGTCGTAAGACCTAGATCATTCCTTTAGGCTCGTTATAAGACCTAGACCCATCTTTAGGCTCGTCATAAGACCTAGTTGCATTCCTATAGGCTCGTAATAAGACCCTTTAGCTTACCCACTCTCATCAAACATATTGCATTCATCTCATTCATATAGGCTCGTCATAAGACCTAGTTGCATTATCCAGGCACGTCACAAGACCTGGCGATAGAAAGGTTGGCGAGGTGATGGCAATAAATCCTTCTATGTTATGTCAACTTACTTTGGGATCAACGAATGGTGGGCAAAGGCAATAAGTCCCCAGGGTTTTTACCAGGAGTTATCCCTGCACACCGGCTTGGGGGGTGATGGCAATAAGTCCACATTGGGTCCAGCCAGGGGCATTGGCACGGGTTTCGGTCCCCAGAAGCATCCGAGCATCATCAACATCATCAGCATCATCAGCATCATCATCAGCATCAGCATCATTAGCATCGTTAGCATTTCAGCATTCTTTCATTTGCATACAGTTTTCACATCATAGGAAGTCAACGCCTTAGAATCGTTGACATTGCTTTATTTCTTTTATTATAGGTAGTTAGCGCCTTAGAATAGTTTGACGTCATTTCATTTGTTATAGGTAGTCAACGCCTTAGAATCGCTTGACATTATTTCATTTTCGTCACAAAGGTAGTCAGCGCCTTAGAATAGCTTGACACATTTTCACTTATAGGTAGTCAGCGCCTTAGAATAGCTCGACAACGTCTTATTCCTTAGGTAGTCAGCACCTCCAAATAGCTGGACGTAGTCAACACGGTTTCAGACAACATGGAGGATTCTGTGGAATCCAAAATTTTGGGGCATCACTCAAGCATCAACCAGACTTTTCACATCCATTACAAAGTCTAGTTGACGGGGGCAATCTGTTATACCCAAAATTTTGAGCCCCCTGGTTAGGGTCTACGAGGCTTTAGTGTTGTGAGGGGATTTTGATCAAGTAATGAGAGATTCCGGCTCGATCGACACATTCCAGAGCATGGGGAGCAGTTTTGTCGTTGTCAGGGGCGTTTTCGTAATTTTTAAGGCTCCTGAGACCTCCTATAGGCTTTCTCTCTCCTCCAATAGATTCCCAAATCAGCTTGAAATGCTTTGTAATTTTAACCCATGATAGAGGATGACATTTTAAGCATAATGGCGTTGGAATTTTGATTTTTTGAATTTCCAATAATTTTCTAGCAATTTTTGACTGAATCTGACGAGAAATTCAATTTAAAAATAGTCCAACATTTAAAAAATCTGATTACACTTCAGATAAATCATAATTGCCATCCTTGACACGTGGTTAAAATTTCACAGTAAAATTCCCTTGGGAAGTCATTTAATTAAAATGTCAAAAAATCTTACTTTTACTAGATTTTCTTTATCTTTAAGAATGTCTATATAAAGGGATAGGTTTTTTTGATAAAGGGAGAATCTCATAAGCTTAAGAACCCTAGGAAGTCAGAAGGCACAGCCTTCTCTCTCTCACACACACATTTTCCAACACCCGGCCACCTGAATCATACCAAAAATCCCCCGAAATCACCATCTAAACTCGTTTTCCAATCCCCAAAGCACCAATAATCATTAAAATCCCACATAAACACCACCAAAATGTGAAGAACAGGAAGAATAACCAACAACCAGAAGCTCGGGTCGAACTCAGTCCGGAACCGGCACCATTGGAGCCACCGAAACACACCCCACATGGTGAAACACCTCAAATCCGAAGGTAAAACAGGTTGGGACCTCATTATTTTGATTCTCCACAACTTCACTAGTCTTCTGTCTAATTTTGTGTGTAAACTAACCTTTTATAGCTTCTGAATTGCTAATTGTTTTGGTTTCTGCCCAATTACTTGTTTGTTAAGTTTCGCACTGGATTTGACTTCAAACTGAGATCTTTCCATTACTAACATATTGTATACCTTTCAGGCTACACGTACATAATTTTTTAGCCGAAAACACCGTCGGGAACCACCAGAAAACCCCTGTCCGTGGGTGGTCCGGGACCTCGGACCTATGGTCCGGGACCACGGACACCCACGGACGGTGGCGGGATTTTAAAATTTTAAAAATTTAGGTTTTGCTAAACTATGTCCGGGCCTACGGACATCCTGTCCGTGGCCCCGGACTTTTCAAATTTTTGTTTTCTGTTTAATTTGACTTTTATTTTCACATAGGTTAACTAGGGTCCGTGGTTAAGGACATTAGGTCCGTGGCTACGGACGGAAACACAATTTGACCTAATTCTGCCTCCAAAACCCTAGTTTAGGTAATTGCAATTTTCACTTTTATTTTCTGTCAAAAATGCTAAAAACACAAAAAAACAGAAGCTCGCGCACTTAGGTTAAAACCGACTCGTAATAAGCCGTAATTAAACTAAGTAGAGGAAAAACGACTTCTAGGGGTAATGAAAGTAATTGAACCCTAAATAAGTCGTATACCAAGCCCCTGAACCCGAACTCTCCTTTCCTAATTTCATCTAGGTTAAAATTAGGTGGAGGCTCATAATAGGTTCCAGTGAGCTAGCTTAGGTTTTAATAATTATTGTTATATGACATAGTTATTAATCTTAGGTTATAAGTGGACCTAAAACCCGGTTAGATCCTAATCAGCTTTAATCAACGTAGGATAGGGTTTAAAAATCGAGGCTCACACTATCCAAGTTCTTTCATCTGAAAAGGAACTGACATATTTTCTCTAGTCTGAAAAACTTCTTTTTCATCGTCACCAATGATGATCAAATCATCCACATACACTAGCACTATAGCTAGTTTTCCTTCTTTTGCTTTAAAAAACAAGCTAGAATCTGCAGACATCATCGAATAGCCATTGTGAGAAAGAGATTCAGCAATCTTACCATTCCACGGCCTTGGTGCTTGTTTTAGACCATAAAGTGCCTTCTGAAGTTTGCACACATACTCAGGATGATCTTGACTTTGAAATCCTATTGGTTCGTTCATATAGATTGCTTGATCTACCTCTTCATGCAAGAAAGCGTTCTTCACATCCATTTGCCACAAGTTTCAATTTTTACTGGCAGCTAGCGCTAGTAGAATTCTCACTATAGTAAACTTTGTAATTAAACTAAATGTCTTATCATAGTCAAACCTATATTGTTAAGAAAATCCATGAGCTACTAGACGGGCTTTATACTTTTCGATTGACCCATCTGTGTTACTCTTTAGCTTATATACCCACTTAGAAGAGATCGGCTTCACCTCTCTTTGCTTTGGTACCAGCTCCCATGTCTGATTGCGCTCTAGTGCAACCACTTCTTCTTCTATTGCTTTGATCCACTCTGGATCTTTGGATGCTTCCTTGAACGTCTTTGATTCTTTCACATATACTTCTTCAGCAATGGCCGTGTTTTCATACTTGGGATTTGGCTTCTTGATCCTACTTGATTTTCTGGGTGATGTCACTCCTTCAGAATCACCTTCTTTATCTGGTGGTTGGTGAATACCAGATTGCAAGGGGTTTTGATCTAAGCCTTCTTCAGTACCACCGTCTTCAAGTTCATCTGTCGTTGGTGGATCTTGCAGCTCATCTCTAGGTAACACTTCACTATCTGAGGACCATTATGAAGAAGACTCATCAAACACCACATTTTGAGAAGTGTAGCACTTCCCAGTTGATGGATCACAGCACCTCCATCCTTTGCTCTGGTTGTCGTATCCTACAGAGATACACCTGATGGCCTTCTTTTCCATCTTGCTATGTAAGTGATCAGGTACAAATACATAGTATACGCATTGGAACACTCGAAGATGACCAATAACGGGCTTTATCTTCCACAACTTTTCAAATGGTGATAAAAGTCTAACCTTTGTTGAGGAAGCCTATTGATCACAAAGGCTGCAGTATTCATCACCTCTACCCAAAACCTTCCCGAACATTCTATACATGGATCATACTTTGACTTATCGCCACCAGGTGCCTGTTCTTTCTTTCTGCTACACCGTTTTGTTGTAGAGTGTTTGGACAGATAAACTGGGTGTCATATATTGCAGTCCTTCAGAAAGCTTAAGTACTCCTGTGAGGTGTACTCTCCTCCATTATTAATTTGTAGACAACGAATCCCTTTAACAACTTCCGACTCACTGTCTTCTTGAACTCTTTTAACTTTTCTCACTCTTGAGACTTTTCTTTCATGAAGTAGATCCACACATACCTCGAGAAATCATCAATGAAGGTCACCATATACTTCATCCCACCAATGGAAGTTTGCTTGACCGTATCAAACACGTCAGAGTGAGCCAACTCAAGTGACTCCTTTGCATTATAGTTGGATTCTTTGTACGGTAGATGGTGTGCTTTTCCATACTAACAACCTGCACATACCATATTGGTTTTTACCTTAAGCTGAGGAATCCCTTTCAACATCAGCCTCTTCATCGTCACGTCTAACTTGGAGTAGCTGACATGGCCTAGCCGCATGTGCCACAAGTCTGTTGTCTCGTTCCTTCTTATCTTATCTATGTATGCAACCTCTGCTGACATCATATAGATCGACTCCACCTTCTGCTGAAATACCCCTAAATTTTAAAATATATTTACTTTCTAGTTCACGAATATATTATATAGTTTGTGAGCATATTATACAATATTTAATAAAGACAATGCGTTTAATAAAATAATCTGTTTTAAAACTATAGTAGTGGTGATTTTTATCTTCGTATTAATGATCCTTGTATTTCTCTAGCTAACTCGGTATATTTATTAATTACAAGTGGAGTAATAATAATAAGGATATGATTCAAATAATATTGTTGATTCAAAGTACATCTATTATATAGTTTAGTAGTATATTAGTTCGCAAGTATAATAAGTAGTTTTGAGGATTATACTATGATTTACGAGCATGTTATATAGTATTTAATAAAAGTGATTCATTTTAATAAATAACCCGATTCAAAATACTTCGGTTATGATTTTTGATGTAATAATACGATCAAATGTATTTCGTATTATTTTAGCGTATTTATTTGTTTATAACGTATTATAATAATGATAGCTTTGATTTGATTACACACACTAAATAAATAAGTTTTAGTATATGTCGGTTACACCTTTTGGTATTTTCTGATTTTATTTAGTTAATCAATTTAAACTTTCCATATTTCCATCTCTATTTATTAACTCACCTTTACCTTTCCAAATTTCCTAACTTCTTATTTTTCTATTCATTAAGGAGTTTAATTTTCGTTATTGATTGAACAATTATTTTCTGTAATAATTAAACAGTTTATATTCCTCGCTCTTCAGTTACCTTCGACCTCCTATATATACGCTCATCTGATGTTCCATTTTATCTGCCCATCCTCTATGTTCGAATACCTTTCTTCTTCATCTAGACTGAAAAAAATAAATTCCTTCTATGTCGCGCCTCCTTTCTCTATATCATAGATTCAAAAAAGGAAAAAATCTCTCTTCTCACACACACAGAAAAGGAAAAGATGAAAAAAGGGATCAATTAGTTTTCTTTTTCTATCTTGGGCGGCCACAATATGAAGTACGGTAGCATGTAGCAGCAGGTAGAGTTGTTTCTTTCATTGATGATGTCAACAAATCGGTGCCAAAATGTGTAAACGAAGAGTAGTGGCTAATTGTATGTTTGGTGGGTGCAAATGATAATGTTCTTTTTGAGGTAAGTTACTACGTTCACTAATTTTTATTATATTTATAATAATGAATTTTCACGTGGATGTGAATTTTGTGTGTGATCATTGTTTGAGATTGAAGTGTTAAGTGTTAGTGATAATTTCATTTTCTTATGTGAGTGATTTATTTTATAACGGATATCAGTGGTTATTTAAATATATTTTCTAAAAGAGATTGATGGAAAATTGTTATGAGTTTATTTATGAGATCAACTGATATTGTTGTGAAATCGTTAACGAAATGATTTTGTGAAAATTGAACTATTTATTCATTAAGGATGATATCATAATTTATTTATGGTGAAATATGTGGATTTTGAGATCATATGGTAAAGAATAATAATGAATAAATGAATTTTTAAAAGGAGAAAACCATGGTGCATGTGGGCCGCATTAGGACACATGAATGAGATGATAAATGCGGGCCGCATTAGGACGCATAAGTTTGAGATACTGTGGGCCGCACTAGGACACAGTTAGCCCTAGATCTACTCCTTAGTCCTTTGAACTATTGGGGGGTGTGCACACTTAAGGATTTAGTGGCTTGGTTGGATTCCCGGCTGCGTGTTGGGGTCCGGGTTACAGCTGCGTGTTGTACCCAAAGAGAAAGTAAAGTTGTTTTGTCCTGGCTATGCGTTGGGACAAGGAAGATAATTAAAATAATCTGACTAATATATTTTTGGGTTACTAAAAAATACCAATGTGAAGTATTTTACAGTTATGATAATTTCGTTTTGTGTGTTAATATTGTTGGGATGTGTTGTATGTTGTGTGGTTATATTGTTAAAAATGATTTCTAAAGAGAAAATGATTTTTACGTGGTGAAGTGGTAGCTTACTCAGTTTTTCTGACTTTATCGTGGCCCTTTCTATGTTTGTTTGGATTTCTGCCACAGGTACTGATGAAGTCCTTGGGGTTTGGGAAGCCGACTCCACATAGTCTGATTATTTATAGTTTGATTTTATTTTTGGCTTGATAATTCTACATTTGTAAGAAATTATTTTAATAGGCGTTGTATTTACTTTATTAATAATAATAGGTCGTTAGTGAGTTAATTATTTAGGCCTTAGCACTCGGTTAGTTGCGAGTGTGGCAATAATGCCCCGGGTTTAGGTTTCGATTCCGCTGCTTAATAATATTAAACTTGAATTGGAAAAAAAATTGACCAAATAAAAGGTTAGAAAATCCAGGGTGTTACATCTGCCCTTTCATGATGGGCTGTTCAATGACATCAAGGTTTCGATATACCTTCACATCATTTGGTCCGAACAGGACAAAGTGACCTGCCGATGTTAATTGTGATACTAAAAGGAGATTTTTCTTCATACCAAGCACATGGTAGACATTTTGAAATTCCATCTCATCATCACCAGATTAAGAGGACACTACAGTATTACCGATGTGAGTTATCGGCAATTATGAGTTGTTGGCTGTCACCATGACTCGGCTTCCCTTGTAGTTGTCAAGCTTTCTAACTTCTCTTTGTTATCCGTCATATGATTTGAACAACCCAATTCAACAATCCAATCATTGTCATAGTCAAAATTGGCCAGTGCTCATGATGCGTCCTCAACCGGTCGTGGACATGTCGTTGTCCTAAGTGAACTACTTGATGGTTCAAAGAAGTACTTGATAAACTCAAACTGGAAACTCCTTTTCGATTGAGAATTTACACACAAAATTCACTCAATCTCCCTCCGCCCTACCTATAGACTTTGGGACAATTTAAGACTTTATCCCTAAGTCCTCTACCCTCTCATGACAGCAGACTGGTCAGTCTACCGAATACACAAAGTATTAATTCACCAACCTAGTCCTATCCAGCTCACCAACTTCCTAGTACTTACACACACTTAGTTTGATCCACACTTGCTCTGGTTATATCTCTTCTTCGTGTATCACCAAAGTTATTTTGCATAAGACGTTATACATCGTATTTATACAGGTAAGTTTAGACGTGTAACAAACAACCTATAATCTCCTAGACTCTAGGAGTTGTTTGTTTCTTCATCCTCAGCAAAAACAGCCAAGCTCGAATAAAGGTTGTTCTTAAACTTGCTTTGGAACTGTCAGGACACATGTCACCCTATGGTTGAACACGTTGGCCGTCAGTACTCAGGTGGTCGGTCACCACTTGTACTCTACACTTGCCAGATCTTGTTTGTCTTATTAATGCTCTCTAAGGCTTCATTAAATGCTGCGTAATGAGTGCCTCTTAATAGCCCTGGCCTTGTCTTGTTATCTTGTTCATTAATGAGCAAGAATTTGACGTGAGCAAGTTGCTTGTGTGGATGCATGAGTCTGCATGAGTTTGTCGGCACACACTTGATGTATTTTGTCCTTCTACCGCGTTTGATGCATGAGAGACATGGTTGTGTAGTGCTTGACTTCTTGTGTGTACTAGAAGCTCTATCGGAGCTCTCACAAACAGGTGCCCGACTGGATGGGCATCTGTCATGAATGGAGTGCGATTGCAACCTTGTGTGCTAAGTCACTCCTTTACCTATCTATCTGAATTACTAACTCGACAAACACATTAGATAAACAACACAGGTTTGCTATCATCAAAACTAAAGGATCTTGACTTAACAATAGTCGATTTGATTTGGTGTTGTTGTCGAGACTACATTGTTCCCAAGATCACCAAGCTAGACTAATTCAGTCCCATAATCAGCTAAACCACCATATTTTAGTGAAAACATAATTAATTTGAAGGAAACTAGTTAGTGTTAGTCAAACAGCTTAAAGCAAGAGGATATCATGAAGTTGTCACCTGACTCAATTTCACACTTCCACAAGAATTATCACCCAAAATTCAACATTTATGAGCACTCATAGAAGCATATTCATCAAAGAAGGAGAACAAAGACAAAAACTAGTGTGGCATTAAGTACATCTTCAATATTTTCAACGAAATGCCTCTATTCCTCATACTTAAGAGGAGCAATGTCTTCATTGTTCATAAAAAATCAAGAAAAGACCTTTTGAAATATGTCAGGCTCATGAAGTATTTCACTCAGGATACCACAGACTGATATATATGTATATATTTAAGCATTAAAAACATAAAAGGTTGAACACGAACAAAAAAATAAAGGAACTGAAACTCCCCTGATATTTTTAGATTGAGGAAGGTCCTCACACTTAAGCTCGAACAGCGGGGTAGTATCGTTCCTCAGACTTACATCCAAGCAAGTTTCCAGCCTTGAAGAGATAGAAAAATACCACAAAATTTTCACTTGCACACACTTAAGAATTACCACATAATGCTAAAAGTGTTGCATTAGTAGCACGGCACAACTGCCACTTTTGACTGAAAGAAACAAAAATTAAACTAAAAACAAAATAAAACTAGAAAAACATAAACAAAAACTTTAACACTGGGTTGCCTCCCTGTCAGTTGCCCGTCTTTATAGTCTTTGGCTAGACTTCTACTTCGTTATCTTGGATCAAAAATATAAGTTGTCAATGGCTTTAATAGGAAAACAAAATGAACAACAACCATTGTCAAACCACCTGGACCAAAACAAAATGTTACCTCGGCCAAAAAATAAGGATAAAGTTGATGACAAACTGGTGTTGGCGCTTTTTCCTCAAGATGTAACAACTCCAAACACGGCCTAGTTCTAAGGTCGTTACACGCTGCACACTTACTACCTAAGATACGCAAGGCTCCTAACTAACAATTGATGATAAGGTGAAATAATACTTATATAAATCGTGTAATCAAAGAGGAGTGTCAAACATACCCCAAGGTTGTAATACAATATCCAAAACGTAAGTCGGTAACCAAATGCTTAGTACCAAAGCAATGTCAAAAGGCCTGAAGGCTACAAAAGTCTATACTCTAAAGTATGTCAATTAAACATAAGTGAGCTAAGGCTCCAGAAACAGAAGGGAGAATCTTTGCTGATCAATCTACAAATGTTAGTAGAAGAAGGGGGTGAGCAACCACATGCTCAATAGATGACAAACTTCATCAATATGCATGCTCAAAACGATTGAAAACTTAATCAAAATCCACAAATCGAAACAGAGGGAAAACACAGTTTTCCACCAGCAAAAACAAGTAGCAGAAGAAGCCAAGCTTATCACAAATCAAAGCGGAGTTCAGAGGATGCAAACAGAACTTGCAGAAGTCACAAAACAGAACGGGACACTAGTGCTCAATGCATATAGATAGAATGGAGGGAATCCGTAAATAGAACGAGGAAAACCACTCGTGAACAGAATAGGGAAGACACCCGTGGCAAATAACAGAAGGACGTTCTATGTAGCGCGCTACGAGATAGCTAGACCCATCCATCCACAGCTTAGACACAAAGAATACTAGATCCCAAAACAGAAGCTTAATTCATAAGACATTATTGCATAGACATGCAACACACATAGGTTAAAATACTTAAGCATCATTAGGGGAATCCAACTGCGCAAACGAAAGTCAAAACGGTGCTCAAACGAGTATTTTAGGCAACACATGGTTACGTAACAGCGGTAACACGTATTGTGGTTGATTAATTAAAGATTTGGATTTCTGTTGCTAGTTATTACTAAATGCTCTATTTATTGTGATGGTTCGAATTAAACACAGGTGACACATAAAGTCCAACTAGAAGCATTTTTGCGGGTTTCAGTCCCCAGAAGTACTCGGGTCATTTCATTTCTGCATGGATGGGTTTCGGTCCCAACAAGCATCCGAGTCATTTCATTTCCACATGAACGGGTTTTGGTCCCTAGAAGCATCCGAATCACTTCACATTTCACCAAGGAAAGGTCCAGGCCCCTAGAAGTGCTTGTGAAACATCAACTTTTTTTTTTGTTTAGGTAGTCAGTGCCTTACAACAACTCGATAACATTCAATTCTCTTTTCGGAAAATCAGCGCCGTAGAATAGCTCAACTAGACCCAAATCATTTCACTCAAGGTAGTCGGCGCCTTCGAATAGCCCAAAAACTTCCAGAATTCTCCTTCTGGTATCCAGAGTTTTAGAATAGTTCGACACAACTAGGTTATTTTCGGCGAAAGCTCACAACAGTGAGCATAATCATCAAGGTCGGGCAAAATTTTGGGGTGTCACTTAAGCATCAACTAGTCTTTTCAACTTCATTACAAGGTCTAGTTGATGAGGGGCAATCTGTTATACCCCACATTTTGACCCTCGGGAGGGCTCTAGTACACAAATGTGAAGGCAAGGGCAAAATGGTCAAAATGCACCGAGTTGGGAGTGAAGTGGAGTAATACCGGAGGCCATGAGAAAGTTATCTACCGAAGCAAAACGAGAACGCTGGCTACCGGTATAAGATCATGCTAAGGTCGGTCGGACGCTTTGGAGCTACGGTCCTACCGGTAGAAGAGCATGTTGAGGTTGGTCGAACGCTTTGGAGCTACGGTCCTACCAGTAGAAGAGCATGTTTAGGTTGGTCGGACGCTTTAGAGCTGCGGTTCTACTGATAGAAGACCGTGTTGAGGGTGATCAGTTCCTTTGAGGCCATGACGCTACCAACATAAACTGAGAAGGTATCCATACCGATAGACCTAGTTTGGAGGATAGATTGTTATCTAAGCGACCGGTCAGGTGTAAAATAAAGTAGAGTTGTATAGATAAATTTTATAAGTTATGGAAGGTTGTAGAAGAATGGGCCCCACAAGTTGTATAGGAAGTACGTGGCCCTGTGCCTATAAATAAGGGTCTCACACCATGTAAAGGACATGCTAATCAATACATCGGCAATTACACTTCTTACTTGCTGTCTTGAGAGAAAGAGAGGTTTAAACACTTCATTTTGGCGCCGTCTGTGGGAATCGAACGTCGAAAGACAACCACGATTCAATCCACTAAAACACATTACGTTCGATCATGGCACCACGTTCTAACAAAGGGAAGGGGAAGGCGAATAGGGCAAAAGGAAGCTCGTTCTCAAAGGAGGACCTTCGCGATCTGATGTGGGGTTTCGCCCAGGACGTCAACGAGAAAATTGCCGAGAGTAACGAGGGATTTCAGCAGGAACTGATGGAAAGAGATTTGAAACACCAAAAAAGATGGATGAGATGGCGAGCGTAATTGAAAGTCTGAAAGCTAAAGATGGATAGAAAAGCGGGGGAAAAAGTAGGAAAGAGAAATCACCGATGGAGACTGGGGAAAAGGAAGTTCTTATTGATATGTCATTATACCCCTTCACTGAGAATATCCGGAAGGCGAGACTCCCGCCGTTTTTCGTCGCTCCAGCGATAGAAAAATATGACGGAACTAGAGATCCGGCTCAACACATCAGGAAATTCATCTTCGCGATGAATACTCAAGGGATCAGCTCTCAAGCCCTCTGTAACCTGTTTCCGGGGACACTAACCAAAAGAGCTCTGAATTGGATTTCCTCTCGGAAGCCGTAGTCCATCACAAGCTTCAAGAAACTCATAGAGGAATTCCAGCTTTACTTTACGGCAAGTAGGAAGATCCGAAAGGATACCATAGAGTTGATGGATGTTAAACAGAGAAAAGAATAATCGGTAAAGGAGTACAGTGATCGTTTTCATAAACAAGTGGCTGAGGTGGACGACGTGGATGAGAGGATATTGGTGAAAGCCTTTGGAAATGGATTAGCACACCCGAGACTGGCCGGGAAGATTGCTACCAAAGCACCGTAAACTCACGGGGAGTTAGCGGAAATGTTGCACGATTTCTTGAAATATGAGATTGTAGAGAATAAAGCGAGAGAATTGGTTAGCAGCTTCAAAAATGCTAATGAAAAGAAAGTGGGAGGAGGAGGACAGCTTGGCGGAACCAGCGACGGAGAGACATCAGGAGTAAAGTCTTGGGGAGCAAAGTATAAACCTTACAGAAAGGATTCTGTTGTCTCTGCTTACACCGGGAATAAACCGATGTATGGAGCAAAGGCTATCACTATCGCACCTGGACGATATGCGACAGCGGTAAGGGAGGGATATCTTTTGCCTCCGAAGAAGCCAGATTCGGTAGAAACCCCGGTGGCATACTATGATTCCATGGACACTACAACCATCGGACAACCAACTGTGCGACGCTGTCGAGAGAGTTGAACAAGATTGATGAACATAAGAAAAAATAGGAGAAACGGAGGCATGAGGCTTTTAAGCAACAAAAAGATAAAAACGAGTATCAAAATTGATCCCGAGCTGGACAAAGTGAGGGAAATTCATCCGGGTGAAGGGAGGAGTTCCATCCCGAGGTAAACCACAACAAGTCAATTGACTTTGGAGTCATAACTGGGCTGTTTTCGGAAAAAGGACCGTACACTGCGAAGGAAAGGAAAAGACATGTGCTTGAGGTTCACGAAAAGCTATCAGAAAGAAAAGTCCAAAGAAAGGAGCCCTACCACCAATCTATTTTACGGAGGAAGATGAAGTTGGAGTGTACTTCCCTCACAATGACCCCCTTGTCATCCGGGCCCAAATCGACTATAGGATGGTGGGAAACATCTTAGTGGATAGCGGGGCCGGGGCGAATGTTATTTCTTCGGTAGCATTTCGAAAACTAAAAATACCAGACGAAAAGGTCAAACCATTCACTGCTACCTTCGGAGGGTTTATAGAGGGAATCACTACTCAAGCTTCCGGAAGCATTAACGTCACAATGAATCTGGGCCAAAAAGATGATCAAAGAATGGAGAAGATAACCTTGTACATTCTGAGAGATCTGTCAGGGTACAATGTCTATTTGGGGAGACCGGACATCAATGCTTTTGGGGTTGTGTGCAGCACTTACTATCTTAGGCTTAAGTACTTAACAAGGTCCGGAAAGTTGGTGTCTATTCTAGGAAGTTAGAAAATAGCAAGGGTGTGTGAGGTACGGATTACAGAGGATTTCCCAGGGGATGATGTGGTAAAAGAGGCTGGATCTTCCCAAGAGTATGAGGAAGGGGAAATCAGAGCCCGAACACACGAGGAAAACTCAGAAAAGGTCATAACACCGGTATATCTACCAAAAGAGGTACCTCTAAAAACTGATCCTTCTAAATTTTTCAAAATTGGAAATGCTTTTCATCTTGATGAATAGACTCGTTTAATGAGATTTTTGGAAAAAAAGAGAGTCGTTTGCGTGGAGCCCAAAGGACATGCCTGGGGCAGACACCAGCGTTATCCAGCGTAGCCTGAACATAGATCCCAAGTTTCCAGCGGTGAGACAGAGGAAGAGAATCATGGGAAGGGAGAGGGATGAAGCGGCCCGAGCAGAGGTAGAGAGACTCCTTGAAGCAGGATTCATTAGAAAAGTCTTTTATCTAAAATGGCCCTCAAACGTAGTTTTAGTCAAAAAGGCAAATGGAAAATGGAAAATGTGCGTGGATTTTACAGATTTAAATAAAGCTTGTCCTAAAGATTTTTACCCTTTGCCTTCAATAGACAAGCTGGTTGCAGCGATAGCTTAGAGTAGCATAATGAGTTTTTTAGATGCTTTCTCTGGATATAATCAAATAATGATGAATGAGAGCGATCAAGAGAAAACATCTTTTATCACTTCAACCGGAATATTCTGTTACAAGGTTATGTCGTTCGGATTAAAAAATGCCGGAGCAACTTTTCAGCGGATGATTAATGAAGTATTTCGGGAACAGTTATCTCGAAATGTAGAGGCCTATGTGGATGACATAGTGGTAAGAAGCGACTCCATAACCAAGCACATGAGTGATCTCAAGAGGACCTTTGACACTTTGGATAAGCATAGAATTAAGTTAAATCCTGAAAAGTGTGTCTTTGGGGTAACACGAGGAAAATTCTTGGGGTTCATAGTCGGACAAAGAGGAAATGAAGTTGACCCAGAGAAAACTCAGGCAGTCCTTGACCTTCCACACCCAAAGAATTTTAAAGATGTGCAGGCCTTGAATGGTAGACTCACCGCCTTAAGCAGGTTTTGTTCCAAACTGCAAGAAAAGTCCATTCCATTCTTTAACGTACTTCAGAAAAAAGGCAGTTTCAATGGGGCACAGAGTGTGTGGAGGCATTCGAACAGATAAAAAAGATGCTCCATGAGCTTCTGAAGCTTGGTGTTCCATCTCCGGGTCAGGATCTATTCCTATATTTGTCAGTATCGGAGTGGGTTGTGGCAGTGGTGTTGATAATGGAGGAAGCACGCAAAGAAATCCATGTGTATTACACCGGCAAAATTCTGACTTCCACTGAAGCGAGGTACACTAACATTGAAAAAGTTTTATTCACCCTCGTTGTGGCTTCCAGGAAACTGCGACCATACTTTCAGTCGCACCGGATCACCGTCCGAACCAATTGGCCGCTAAAGCAGATCACCAACAATCCGAATGCTTTCGGTAGAATGATAAGTTGGACGGTAGAGCTTGCTAACAGGAAAATTATAAGGAAAACTATAAACAAAAAGAATAAAATAATAAACTAATCATACAACTCTACTACGGGTAGCAAACAAAACCCGGTCGGAGTATAGCATGAGCAAATTACGACCGAGAGTATCGAACCCAAGGGACTTATAGAAAACTAGTCCTAATCCCGGTAATTACCTATTCTAAATAGGGGAGAAAAGTAAATATTGATTCTAAATTAATAAAACTAAATTAAACCTATCTAAATGTATGATTCGAGACTAGATCAACCCTAAGTACCACTACGAACATTTAATACATAACAAGTTTCTGAAATCACCCAAACAAATGAACATGCCGGATATCCTGCCTGATCGTTGATGCATGGCATATTCAAAGACATTGAATATGCCGGACACAACCAACCCGACACTAGACCCGACAAGAACAAAAATACGAATTTCTATCCTAGCCTCAAATGTTGAAAACAAGGACTCAATACCCAATTCGAACCCAACAATCTCTCGTCAGTATTTGACTGAAATAATGAAAATGGATAAGGTTATTCAACTCTTTCAGTGTTGTCATCTACACCTCTGCATCTAACAACGGTGACAGACCACTAAGACTCCTCAACCAAAACACTTTTGTCTTTTGAACCTCTAGTAGAATTTAGAAGATAGGAGAACAAGTTGCGATCCTATTCTGCCTTATATGAGAATCTGAGTCTTAGTAAAACTTGTGGAATACATATATTGAATGATCAAAGTGTTTACAAGGAAGAACTCATCCCTAACCAAAACCTAACAAGGATTCCTACTTCACCATCCACTCAAATAAAGAAGAAATACATAAGGGAGAAGGAGATTGGTTATAGCCTTAACCCTGACAAAGATCTTCTCTTCTTCTTCGTGGATGGATCCGTAGAAATGCCTTGGACACCAACAATGGAATGTGGGCGGAAATGGCGTGTGAATGGAGTGTATGGGTATGTTGAAGTGTGTCAATTGACGCAAATTCTTGGCCTATTTATAAGCCTCAATTGTGTCTGTTGCCGGGCGTCGTGCCGGATCAGTAGTAGCCGACACATGTGAAAAACGTGTCAACTGCTCAACGGTTGAAACCGCCAAATCCGCGTGAAACGATGCATATGCCGGGTAGGAGATACCCGGCATCTTACTCGGCACCAGCCAAATCACTAACGGTCAATAACTGCCATCATTTGGTCAACTGTGGTGACTCTTCACCTATGCCGGATGGGATGTACTCGGCATTGTGTCCGGCAAAGCCTCTTTTTTGCTCTACGCTTGTGCCGTGCAGGATCCATCTGGCATTGAGTCCGGCATCAATCGAATTTCTGCCTAGAGATTCGTTCCTTGCATAGAGAACACATAAAACATAAGACTGAACAAATAATACACTTTAATACATAATATAGCATAAATAACTCTATATAACCTTATTTAGATAAATATACTACTAAATCTAGTGCATAAAATATGATAAGTCTGCGGCTTATCAAGGCCCTACACTTACCTTTTGCTAGTCCTCGAGCAAAACTAGATTAGAATGGAGTAATTACTTATGCACAAATCAGATAAACTCTAGAATGACAATTAGATATATATTCCCAACTGTCTGACTCCATTTCATAAGTAACACTTAAATTTCCTTATTCTATCAGAAACATACTAATGGGTATAAAATTTAAGAATTTAAAACCGATCAAAAACTTTTGGGCTATTTTGCATAAGGGATTTTGTAATCTCTCCTTTTTCCAGTTTCCATCATTCAGCTCTATTTTTCAAGAGTTTCTGAATGTGGCCAAGACCCTCATCAATGGTTTTTATATTCAGCCCTATTTTGCAAGGGTTTCTGAATCAACCATGATTTTTTTGCATTTAAAGAACAAGGAATTTAGGAGAAAACCAAAAGGAAAAACTCTCGTTTTTTGCTTTTATTTTGAGGCACTTTATGCAACCTCAAGGAATATAATGCTTTTCCTTTGGAAGAAGATTTTTTTCTTTTTTTTCTTTTTCTTCTTCTTTCTTTTTTTCACAAAAACCCTTTTTAAGATTTTCACCCAAAAGGTTTTTTCACAGTTTGGAAAAAAGGAAAGAAATTAATACCCAGAAGTAAATAAAGGAAATAATTAGGAGAAAAATCATATACTCATGTTAAATAAAAAGAATCAAGAAGTTAAAAACAGGGATCTACAAGTCATTAGAAAGCTTACCTCTTGAGAGAACAAGCAGTTATTCAATCCTAATCCCATCTCAATAAAAAACATGCAAAAATTTTAGTAAAACACTAACAAAACTCACAACTTAGCATATTATTATAAAAAAGCTTATTTTTTAGGGGGATCCCCACCCTACACTTGGCAGGAACACTGTCCCTAGTGTTCAAAATAAGAAAGAAAAATTGCAAAAACTCTCTTCTTTTTTTTAGTACTAAAAAAAGAAAAACAACATAATATGAACTAAAAAATTAAAAGAAAACAATTAAAAGAAACAAAATCAATTAAAGGGAAAAATAAAGATAGAGGGACTCCCCTGTGGTGAAAAATGCGTGAGGAGGGACCGCCCTACACTTAGCCTTTTGGCTACTTGGCCGTATCTAAGATCTTTGACAGAATGGTGACCGAGTTCGCATGCTCCCTTGGATTGGTTTGAGTTTGGGACGGGAGTTGGCCTTGTTGTCGTGGTTGTGCCAGAAGTTGCTGCAACTGCAACTGCAACGTTTTGTGCTCCTTGCGAATGGTCGAAATCTCATTGTGAGCGTCTTGGGTCTTGTTCATCAAAACCAACATCATGTAACGTAATTCAGCCATTTCGGTCTCTGATGAAGATGCAGGGTGGGATGGTCGATATTGCCGCTGACCTCCCTGGTAGCCAGCTTGACTTTGGAAGTTGTGAGGGAGTTGATTCCCCTACTGCCATGGCTGCCTGTACCCTTGGTTGCTCACATAGTTGACTTCCTCAGCATTCTGAAAGTCTGTCATGTCAGGGCCCTGAGCGTGTGGTCGTGCACTAACCACATTTGCTTGTTGAGGAAGTTTACTCATTGCTAATTGCTCCACCACCTTCTGTAGAGCGCTAACCTTTGTGGCCGTTTAAGCATTGCTCTCCAACAACTGCTCGTGACTTTGCATCAATTTGTCAAATTTAGCATCTCACTCGCCCACTTGATATACACCAGCGGTACCGCCCCTAGATCCACCTGTGGCCCAATCTCAAATCTCTTCGCAAAGAGATTCAATTCCATTGAGGAATTGATCTCCAGGCTTCTTCAGTATGTCTGCACCAAGGGAGGATAGGATCATTGTCTTGCATTGGTTGACCAATCCTTTATAGAACAACTATGATAGTTGTTCCTTGGTGAGGCCGTGGTGTGGACACGTGCGCAGCAACCCCTTGAATCTGTCCCAAGTCTCACAGATGTTCTTTGAGCCAGGTTGTCTGAAATTGTATATCTTAGCAATCATCTCTAGGGTGCGACTTGGAGGCATGAACTTGTCATAGAACTTGGTTGCCATGTCCTCCCATGTGGAAATAGTACTGGGGGTCAGACTATGGTACCATTTACTGGCGTTCCCCATCAGACTATCGGGAAGGAGGGAAAGTCTGGCATATTGGAGTATATTATTTGTGGAGGTTAGGCTGTTTGTGTGTTGCAAGAGTTTGGTGACGTGGAGCAAGGCATCATCTAGGTTCGACCCGTCAAACATACCCAACTCCTTGATGCATCGGATTTGATGATATGGCTTAAGCTTTTGCCATTCATCATACTCATTTTGTGCAAGGAGAGGGAGGTCGATCGTTGGTTTTTGGCCTTGGTAGGAAGGCCTATTTATGTTTCGGACGGTTGGTGCTGCCATTGATGTAAGAATTGCTCTCTGTAAGTTTTTTCGTTGTCTGATGGAGCGAAGAAGGGTTCTCTCGATTTCTGGGTCAAGGTTTGTTAAATCTTCTGGGAGACTTGTTGACCGAAGTAGCATTCACCTTTTAGAGATTCAGGAGGAGCAAAACACAACGTTATAATATTTCATATTATTAAATATTTAGACAGTTATATAATTAAATTTACGAAAGTAAAAAGAAGAACAAATTGTGCATGCCGGACGCGGTGCCGGGTGTGCGGAGCCCGGCATTGGACTTCCTCCAAAATGTCGGGTTCATTTTACCCGGCGGTGCGCCCGACGAGTTCATATTTGGAAAAGAGAAATAAGTAAAACGAAAAAAAAGAAGGGAAAGAGGAAATAGAAGGGAAGGGAAGGGAAAGAAGAAGAGAAAGAAGAAATAGAAGTGCAATAGGACGGAATATTTATGAATAACTCTAAAAATTTGAAGAGAACATGCAGAATTAAAGTTGAGACTCGATGCCGGGTTGTGGGCCAGGTGACTCTTATCCGGCTTAGGACTTCCTCCAAAATGCCGGACGTGTAACACCCGGCATCTTGCCCAGCTTCTACGAAAATCAAATTAAAGAATCAAAGTAAAGGGAGTATTAGAAGAGAAAAAAAAACGAATTGTTGAAAGAACAGTGTAAATTTTTTTTTTTGAAAATTTCTTGAACATGCCAGATATACTGCCGGGTAAAACCTATCCGGCATCAGACTTCCTTCGACTATGTCGGGTACTGTGTGTCCGGCAGAATGCACGGCACATTCAAATCTGTAAAAACTAAGGGCAAAATAAATCAAAGAATCAAAGAATAAGGAGTAAAGAACAGGGCGTTTTACGGCATTTAGGACTTGGACTAATTCCAAGTCCCCGGCAACGGCGCCAATTTGCTAGCAGGAAAATTGTAGGTAAAACTATATAAAAAAAGAATAAAATAATAAACTAATCCTACAACTCTACTACGGGTAGCAAACAAAACCCGGTCAGAGCATAGCGTGAGCAAATTACGACCGAGAGTATCGAACCCAAGGGACTTATAGAAAACTAGTCCTAATCCTGGTAATTACATATTCTAAACAGGGGGGAAAAGTAAATATTGATTCTAAATGAAGAAAACAATATTAAACCTATCTAAATGTATGATTCGAGACTAGATCAACCCTAAGTACCACTATGAACATTTAATACATTACAAGTTTCTGAAATCACCCGAACAAATGAACATGCCGGATATCCTGCCGGATAGTTGATGCATGGCATATTCAAAGACGTTGAATATGCCGGACACAACCAACCCGACACTAGACCCGGCAAGAACGAAAATGTGAATTTCTATCCTAGCCTCAAATGTTGAAAACAAGGACTCACTACCCAATTCGAACCCAACAATATCTCGTCAGTATTTGACTGAAATAATGAAAATGGATAAGGTTATTCAACTCTTTCAGTGTTGTCATCTACACCTATGCATCAACAACAGTGATAGACCACTAAGACTCCTCAACCAAAACACTTTTGTCTTTTGAAACTCCAGTAGAATTTAGAAGATAGGAGAACAAGTTGCGATCCTATTCTACCTTATATGAGAATCTGAATCTTAGTAAAACTTGTGGAATATATATATTGAATGATCAAAGTGTTTACAAGGAAGAACTCATCCCTAACCAAAGCCTAACAAGGATTCCTACTTCACCATCCACTATAATAAAGAAGAAATACATAAGGGAGAAGGAGATTGGTTATAGCCTTAACCCTGACAAAGATCTTCTCTTCTTCTTTGTGGATGGATCCGTAGAAATGCCTTGGACACCAACATTGGAATGTGGGCGGAAATGGCGTGTAAATGGAGTGTATGGTATGTTGAAGTGTATCAATTGATGCAACTCTCGACCTATTTATAAGCCTCAATTGTGTCTGTTGTCGGGCGTCGTGCCGGATCAGTAGTAGCCCGCACATGTGAAAAACGTGTCAACTGCTCAACGGTCGAAACCGCCAAATCCACGCGAAACGATGCATATGCCGGGTAGGAGATGCCCGACATCTTACCCGACACCAGCCAAGTCACCAACGGTCAATAACTGCCATCGTTTGGTCAACCGTGGCGACTCTTCACCTATGCCGGATGGGATGTGCCCGGCATCGTGTCCGGCAAAGCCTCTTTTCTGCTCTACGCTTGTGCCGTGTAGGATTCATCCGGCATTGAGTCCGGCATCAATCGAATTTCTGCCTAGAGATTCGTTCCTTGCATAGAAAACACATAAAACATAAGACTGGACAAATAATACACTTTAATACATAATATAGCATAAATAACATCTATATAATCTTATTTAGATAAATATACTACTAAATCTAGTGCATAAAATATGATAAGTCTGCGGCTTATCAGAGCTCACACAGTTCGAGATTCATTATTCTCCGCGGACTGCAATAAAAGCTCAAGCTCTCGCAGACTTCATCACTGAAGCAAGCTTCTTCCGCGAAGAAGAACGAGAAGTACCATGCAAGATCTGGGTGGACGGAGCCCGATGCAAAACTGGGGCGGGAGTTGGAGTCGTGGTTCAAACTACCAGTGAAAGGAAGATACGGTATGCGGTAAGGTTGGAATTCGAGGTAACAAACAACGAGGCAGAATACGAAGCATTGATACAAGGATTAGAAATAGCCTCCACTATGGAGTAACAGGTTTTTTACGAATGACAGATTATAAAGTTTGGAATTCACCTTTATTTCCTTCTTCTCTCAATGAAAACTAATTGTGATGAAAATTGCAGATTTAGAAGTACAATGAGATTCCTTACTTGTAACAAGGCAAAGCGAGAACATCTTCGAGGCCAAAGAAGAAAAATTAAAGCATTACTTGATGAAAGTACAAAGTTTAAGGGCAACATTTTTAAAATGCAACCTTCGGCACATTCTAAGAGAGCAAAATTCGGAAGCTGATGCATTGGCAAAGTTGGCAAGCATCACAGAAGGAGTACTGGAGGAAGTCTTGCTACAACTTAGGAGATCTTCTAGTATTAAAGAAGTGGAAAAAATGTCGGTAGAAGAAGTCGCCCCGGAGGAATCTTGGATGACCCCAATCGTCCGGTACATTCAAGAGGGATTACTTCCGGAAGATTTAAAAGAGGCAAGAACAATAAAAAGAAGGGCAGCATCTTTTTTCTTTGAGAATGATCAGTTATACAAGCAGTCTTTCGGAAGGCCATCATTGAATGTGTAACAGAGAAGCAAGGCTTGGAACTTATCAGCGAGGTGCTCGATGGGGTCTGTGGAAATCATCAAGGTGAAAGGGCAATAATGCATAAAATCTTGAGGATGGGGTATTTTTGGCCAACAATTCAAGGATTATGTAAGAAGTATGTGAAGGAGTGCACACAATGACAGATACATGGTCCGAAAATTGGGAATCCGCCCGCTGAGATGAAGTCTATCACTTCCCTGTTACCTTTCGTAAAGTGGGCATTGGATATCGTCGGTCCATTCCCAGAGGCATCTGATAAGTACAAAATATATCTACTTTTAGGGCTACAATTCTTCATATTTTGCTAACAATTCATGCCATGTTTCTCACTTATCATATGCTTTTCCTTAGATTTGTGTTTGGTGAGAGCTGATATATTTATTTGTTAAATGCAGGAAAAAGTCTCAAATTTACATTCTTCATATTTTAAGAACCACGAACAACACAGACATATATATATATATATATTATATTGCACGGTCAAGGGAGATTTGTACAGCGTATTGTGTCAATACGTTCATGGTATTCATTAGTATGAGACATCATTCTTTTTATATGATATTCCATGGGCTTGGAGTACGCCGGGCTGGTACGATGCAAAAATTCACTATATGATCAGTCCATGCACTTGCACCATGATCGACAAACAGAGGCTCAGACAATTTGGATCGGCGCAGACAAGAGAAGAATTGGGCCGCGACGTTTTATCGAGTTCTTTAAAGATAAATCATGTTATTCAAACCGATAAACCTGGACTGCTATATACCAGGCGGAGATATCTCCACGGAGGGACGCCCAGGCCAAAGGGGCTTCTACGCCTCTGTTCATCAATCTTCCTAGCCATATACACCATCATCATCATCAGCTTTCACCATACCACATCACCACCGAGACTTCATCACCACCACCAGACCACCTCGCCACCATTCATTCAACGCCACTCATCACCACTTCCATAACCCCGTTTACATATTTATGTCTTTCTTTGTTATCTTTGCTACTTTCATGTTTATTTTTTGAATAGTTGTTTAGTTCCCGGATTGGAATAGCAAATCGGATCTTTATATTTATTTGTAATCTTTTGACTAATTCAATAATGCAATAGTTTAATTTCAGTTCTTCATGCGCTTTAATTCTCTAGCTAATTATTAAAGCTATATTTGTAGTTTTCTAATCAACACGCGAGAGCTGAGATAGATAACAAGACATAGGAATTAAACCTGATTAATGACTAGAAGCGTGATCCCGCCTATAGGTTAGTCGGTCTCAAATAGAAACTGTTCTTTATGCGATTAGTTGTGTCCGGATTAGAGCATTAGTCTGCTGCTAGTTCTAGCAACTGGTTAGGATTCGTTAGACTTAGCCGTTGACGAATTAATTATAGTTTCTGAGTTTATTGCAGAATTAGGGAAGAGTTTATTAATAGATTAATAAAGTGAAGGTTTACAGAACAATCCGGGGTGCTTCCTTTTTTTAGGGTTTTTCTTCTTTATTTATTTTCTTAGTTTATATTGATTGTTTTATTATTTTATATTTGTTTGTTAAGTTATTCTTTTCGTTAAATTTAGTAAAACTTGAAAAAGGGACGTTTCATGTTTTCTTAGTTTAGTTTCTCAGTTGGTAAATAAATTGTCAATTAATTGAACGAGGTCCCTGAGATCGACAACCCCACTTAATTCACTATTCCGCAAAACGATAGGTACACTGCCTAGGTAGAGATAGTAACACATATTTCTGCTAACAGCATCCCCTGGAAGATATAAGTTCATATATGTTGCAGTAGATTACTTTACCAGATGGGTAGAGGCCTTACCTGTGGTAAGCATAACTACATGGAGAACGGAAGAGTTTGTTTGGAAAAACATCATATGTCGGTTTGGTTTACCAAGGGTAATCATAACAGATAATGGAGCACAGTTTAATTGTAAGAGCTTTCGGTAATTCTGTGAAGAATGGAAGATTGACTTGAGATTCGCATCTGTGGCAGAACACCAATGGCCAGATTGTAAGAGCCCTCAAAAAGAAGCTAGAAGACAAAAGAGGAAGATGGGCTGAAATGTTACCACCGGTTTTATGGGCTAACAGAACGACTGTCAAGGGACCAACTAGAGAAACCCCATACAGATTGACATATGGTTTGGAGGCAGTAGTACCTGCTAAAATTATGATACCCTCTAAAAGGATAGAAGGATACGGAGAAGAGGAGAATGACGAGAGCATCCGCGATGAGTTAGATTTTCTGGATGAAAGGTGAACGATTGCCGAGCTAAAGGATCACAACAATAAAATATAGATTGATCATTACTTCAACAAAAGGGTAAGAGAGCGGTCTTTTTCCCTTGGCGACTTGGTGCTCCAGGAGGTAAAACAACCGGCAAAGTTGCAGCCTCAATGGGAAGGACCATATGTTGTGGAAGCCAGAACAGCTCTGGCGTCTTATAGACTCTAAGATATGGACGGAAAGAATTTACCACACTCTTCGCATGCTGAATGTCTTAAAAAGTTATATGTATAAGTTGAGTTGAAACTCTCGAAAATAACAAGTTGGTGAATTTTGAGTATGTGACCGACGACTATCTAAAAAAGGAAAGGAAACTCTTAGAACATCATGAGCACTATCTCGGAACATGTTTGAAAGCATACTTCTGGTATGATAATAAAATATGTACCCGACGATCTCACCATCGGTATGATGGTAGGGTGTTTTTATTTGACAATCCCACTGTTAGTATGGCAGTAGGGTGTATATTCGATGATCTCGTTGTTATTATGACAGTAGAGTGACAAATCGACGATCTCGTCATCAGTACAATGGCAGAGTGAATTAATAAACAATCAAAATATCGGAAACAAAAACATAAAGATCTAAAAAACAATTATCTTTACAACAAAAAAACTATCAGCTTTCGGGAAAACCGGTCGCTCCGAACACACCCGAAAGAACCGAATAGATTTCAAAATAAAACAAGTAAGAAATCATCAAAACTATCAGAGAGTCTCTGGTACAAAGGCTCAAACAAAATTTAAAAGTTTCATGGTGCAGGTTATGTGCCCCCCTTTCTTGGAGTTGAGGTGCTACCCTCAGAATCTTCTTTATCTTTTGCAACCGTGGCCAGGGCTCCACCGGTAGGAGTTGGGAGATTGGCAGACCCCAGGAAGGATAGGGCAAAGCATGTGTTCCCCACAGGACGAGAAAACCTACCGAACGCATAGTGGTATCTGGTGACATTGGCAAGGGCTTCAAAATCGAGACTTTCATAAAGCTCTTCGTCCAAAGGTTGCTGCTTCGGAAAAGAACTCTGAAACAATCCGATGACTTTCCCCGGCAAATTTGCGACATTGAGATGAAAGAGTTTCCTTCAAACCAGAAACAACACGGTCTTTTTCTTGGAGTTCAGCCTGTGCTCCTTTAAACTTCGCAAGTTAATTCTCGTAGGACAAGGCAAGGCTGTGATACCGGTCTCTCTCGGACTCAAACGTGATCAAAGAAGATATGAGGCTAGCAACCTTGTTGATCCAGAAATCTGAGTTACCGGTGGCCTCCTGAGTAGGGTTTAGTTTTTCTGCACCATTCGGAGGTAAGTTAGCAAGGTATTGTGCAAAATAAAAAGGAAAAAGGGGTACAAAGTTTACCGGTAGGCTCATTTTCTTTTGTCATGAGCTCATTCTTGAGTTCTTGGATGCGTAATAATGCCCGTTCAAGCTCTTCTTCTTTCTTCTGGAGTTTAATGTGAAAATCATCATGTTTAACCCCCGCTTCCTGTAGCATCTGGTCTTTCTAGCCAATTATGATTTAAAGGAAGCTCGAAGGTCCTCGGTAGTTTTATTGGCTTCAGCAGTTTCGTCACGGAAGACCCGCTTTTCATCATCAAAAGCAGCCTACACCCGATTGAAAGCATCCTCTTGCGCTACGGACATGTCTCTGAGAAATTCTTCGCGAAGCATAGCTTTTTCATCCTCACACTGGGCACAGACCCTTTCGAGCTCTGTCTGTGCTTGTTCTCGGACCTCTTGGATGATTTTCTCTCGGAAGTCTTGGGAAAGTTGTCATTGGGCGACAGTTTTTTCTCACTCGCATTGGGCTCGTATTTTCCCAAGCTCAGCATGATACCTTTCCGCTTGATCCTTTAATGAAAGACGAGCGGCCCCAAGACTCCTCCGATTTGCCACTTTTATGTTCTCGAAGCGAGACCTATACCTCTCTGCACGCCTCCCCGAAGAGTGAAGGCATTGAGTAAAATGGTGAGACTGAGTCTCAACATATTGCGCCATAGCAACAGCCTTTCGTAAAATCAAAAGCAAAGAAGTATAACAGCAAGAATATTAGGAAAAAATAAAAAAACTGAAGTAACAGAGATACCAAACCTGTGTTAGACCCTCCCAAAGGTGGTTGAAGGTGTCTGACTCCGATATGGAATGGTGAATGATAGCGTCGGCCCCACCCTCTCCGGTGCGGAGGTTCTCCTTTGACGGGGTAGAATGCGAAGAGGGACCAAAAATACCATCATCACTATTTGCAAGCCTTGTCGCCTGCTTCCACAACGCTGAGTATTCCATGCCTCCGACGTTTAGAATATGGGGTATTGGGTTACCCGGTGGTAACACCATCTCTCTTTTTGAAAGACCGGAGAACGACGGGTCGCACGGAGGAGGAGGCGTGGTACGGGCGCTTAATAGATCAGAGGAGTGTTTGCCCTTTTTACCCCGGAGAAGGCTGAGACTGATGCGAATGCCCTATAGTCGGCTCGGAGCGCGGCCGTCTTCGGGTACCGGAAGACTCGGAAGATGAGTCTCCTACTGTATCCTTGATAAGTCGCAGACTTATCATATTTATCGTATTAGCTTTAGGAATATATTAGTGTAAATAAGGTTAAATAGTTATATTTATGTTATATTATGTATTAAAGTGTATTATTTGTGCAGTCTTATGTTTTTATATTGTTTTTTGTCAAGAACAAGTTTCTAGCCAAGACCATTAATGTCGACTCATGTCGGATGACTCCAGCACGGCACAAGCATAGATAAGCCCAGAGGCTTTGCCGGACTCGATGCCGGGTACATTCCATCCGGCATAAGTGAAGAGTCGCCACGATTGCCCAACATGGCAGTTAATGACCGTTGCCAAACCAACCTATGCCGGGTATGGTGCCAGACATCTCTTGTCTGGCGCCGTACCTTTTCGCTCCAATTTGGCGGTTTCGACCGTTAAACAGTTGGCACGTGTTTTAATGTGCTGGGTACACTTACCCGGCATTACATCCTGCAAGGCAAGATTGAGGCCTATAATTAGGACCGAGAAGGGCTGCACTTTGATACATTCCAACATATCTATACACTCCATCGCCCACTTCTTTCCGCCCACATTCCTTGTTAGTGTCCAGGCAATTTCTAACGAATCCGTCCATGAAAAGATGAAGAAGATCTTTGACTGAAGATTAGGCTATGATCAATCTCCTTCTCCCTTATGTATTTCTTCTTTTATTTAGTGGATGGTGAAGTAGGAATCCTTGTTAGGTTTTGGTTAGGATGAGTTCTTCCTTATAACACTTTGATCATTCCTATATTTCTTACAAGTTTTGCTAAGATTACAGATTTTCATATAGGCAGAATGAGATCGCAACTTGTTCTCCTATCTTCTAAATTCTACTTGAGGTTCAAAACGACAAGTGTGTTGGTTAAGGAATCTTAGTGGTCTTTGCCTTGTTAGATGCATGGTGTAGATGAACAACACTGAGAGATTGAATACACCTTATCCATTTTCGTTATTCGGTCAATACAAGAGATATTGTTGGGTTCGAATTGGATAATGAGTCCTTGTTTTCAGAAGTGGAGGCCAGGATACAATGCGCAATTTAGTTTCTTGCCGGGTCTAGTGTCGGGTTGGTTGTGTCCGGCATATTCAACGTCTTTGAATATGCCGTGCATAACTATCCGGCACGGAAATCCGGCACGTTCATTTGTTCGGGTGATTTCAGAAACTTGTTATGTATTAAATGTTCATTGTGGTGCTTTGGGGTTGATCTAGTCTCGATCATACATTTAGATGGTTTTTATTTAGTTTTCTTAGTTTACGAATCAATATTTTACTTTTCCCCCTTTTTATTATAGAATAGGTAATTACGCGGTTGGACTAGTTTTCTATAAGTCCCTTGGGTTCGATACTCTCGGTCGTAAGTTGCTCATCGCTATACTCCAACCGGGTTTTTGTTTGCTAACCCGTAGTATAGTTGTAGGATTAGTTTATTATTTTATTGTTTTTGTATATTTTTCCCTACATTTTCCTATTAGCAAAATAGCGCCGTTGCCAAGGACTGGAATTAGTCCAGTCCTAAAAGTGGAATCGACCTATTCTTTATCTTCATTTTTTTTTTTATCTATTTTTATATTAATCGTTCATTTCTTTATCTAGTTGAATATGCCGGGTATTACGCGGGCGTCAGAAGTCCGGTATTACAGAGGATTTTTTGCGGGACATATTAGCCCGGCACTAATCCGGCATGTGTAATTCACATTCCTTCTTTTTTTATTTATTTTTTCCGTAAAATGCTAGATTTTCATTCAATACATTCTTTTTTCATTTATTCTTTATTCTTCTAATTGTGTTTGGTACATATTAGATTCATTGATTTTACCCATTTGATTAACTCATTCCTATAAATAAATTGCTGCAGGGTGAGGCAATGCCGTTCACAGCCGGATGGAGAACTCCTGACCTACCAAAATGCATCTGCCGGATACAATATACCCGGCATTTCAACCCGGCATCAGCGAATTCAAAAAGAGGCACCCCGATAGAGACATGTCATGCGCATGGCCGGGTTCTATACCGGCATTATTAAAACCAATGTGCCGGATCGCTATTTACCCGGCACATAACCCGACATGTCGCAGTTCTGAAAAAAATAACATCGATTTTTTTCCCTTCTACTACCCTACACAGACGCCGCACCAGAACAACCTAAAGCCAGAGCACCCATGAGCACTAAGCACTGCTCCACTGCATTCTAGGACAGATTGCACCACCAAGACCACCAAGACTAACCAAGGCCACCTGCATTCTGTTTGTCCAGTCCATTTCACATTTACAACAACAAGCACTAGTACAAAAAACGTCTATTTCGGCGCCCCTATTTCGGCGGTTGTAGACACCGCCGCAATAGGGGACCGAGATGTATACCGTATGTAAGAAGGGGTCTATTCGGCGGTTCCTAGATATGAACCGCCGAAATAGGCCCTTTTTATAATAATAAAAAAAATTAAAGAGACCATTTCGGCGGTTCCTTACACGAAACCCCCGAAAAGGTGTTTCTATTTTCTTTTTTTAAAAAATTTAAATCATCTATTTCGGCGTTTCTTTGTTAGGAACCGCCGAAATAGGTCTCCTTAATTTTTTAATAATTAAAAAGGGCCTATTTCGGCGGTTTCCTAACAAGGAACCGCCGAAATAGGTCCTTTTAATTAACCCCCAAACCCCGATTCGAAACAATTACGATTTTCATTAGGTTAATTCACCCCTCTTCTCCTCTCTCTGTTCAACGGCGATTGCGAACACCGACCACCACACCCACCTCACCATTCCTCCCCTCCCTCCTCCTCCTCCTCCTCCTCCTCTCGCTTTCGCCGGTGTCGCGCCGTCGTGTCGCGCTTGGGTTGGCGTCGCCGGCCTCATTCCGCCACTCAACAGAGGCGAACAGAGGTGAGAGCAACCCTAACTTTCCTTTTCGATTGTGTTTATTTAATTGTTAATTTGTTGTTAAAATTGATAGATTATTGTCACATTGTGATTGTGGATGATGATATTTATTGTGTGTGTGAAATCTTTGCAAGATTTGGTTGTTAAACTATTAAATTTATGTATGCACACAAGGTGTTCGATGAATGTCCGAGTGAATTTTTGTGCTGTTTTTGGCCCTTCTTTTAATGGGTGTTAAAAGAAAGTAGCAAACGCAGAGTAAAGTAGTGTAGTTTCTAAACGTATGAATGAGTGTTGTAATATGTGCAATAATATAAGTATAGTGATTGCGAGTAAAGATATGTTGTTAATTAAGATGAGCATTAAGTATGAGTAGTTTGTTTCTTATATATTTAAAAGTATTGCGTGTGCGGAGAATTAAAGAAAGTGTTATGAAATGTATATGTACAGTGCAATGACGATATGTGGAAATTAAAGAAACTTTTTATCTGGTTGTGTCATAGTATAAAATATTATTGTGTTATTTGTGTATATGACGATAAGTGAAATACAAAGATAAAAAGTTAGTTATTAGTTGTCTATAATAGTAGGTGAAGTGAAGAATGCGTGTGTGTATGTGTTTAAAGTAGTAGCTTGTGTGAGCAAGTGAATATGAAAGTTGTAAACGCAAAGTAAAAATAATAAAATTTTATAGTGAGTTTAGAAGAAAGAAATAGTAAAGAAGAAAGAGTGTATAAAGTAATGAGTGAGCAGAATGATGATTATAGTAGATAAAAGTAGTAAAAAAGTGTAGAAATGATAAGTAGAAAAAGTGCTAGTAAAAAAGAGTGGAAGACCCTGAAGTAGTGTAAGAAGTTAAATGCGTAGTAAAAGTGTTAGCGTAGTAATAGACAAGTGTGTGTAGGGGGTGAAAATTTCGTATGTATGCATTAAGTTGATTTCTGTGAAGTGTTAAGTGGTAAACAATTATATGTGCAGCACATGAAAGATGTAATGTAAGTGTAGAACGTTTCGCAGTGTATAATTGAATAAGAGCGTGAACAAGCAGTCATAGTATAGAAAAATATTGTAGTAGGTGAGGTATTAGCCGTTTTAGTAGCGGTTTGAAGTAGAGGTGTGAGAATGTATTTATATATAGTCGTTAAGTTTAATATAAAATTATTCTAATTGATCTGAATGTTGTTCAATCTTTATGCGTTGCCTCTGTAGAGATTGGCGTTGCTACACAAGTCTCGCACGCCCGATTGAGAAGAGGGGCTGAAAACAATTCATTTATGAACCGGTATTTTTTTTTTAATTTAACTCTTCATTCTCTTCATTCTCTTCACTCACTGTAATATAATCTAACTTATCATTTTTCTCTTTTGTGTCTCTACAGATAAATACTTAAGGAGCTTCTTTACCATTTGATGGTAGATTGAAAGCGGAGCGGAGAGCAATTCATTTTCGAACCGGTAATAATCTAACTTATCATTTTTCTCTTTTGTACTTTGTATTTGATTTCCACAAATTATTGGAATTTCGTTTGATGAATGAATTTGGTATATATTAGTTTGGTTTATGATTGAAATTTGTGTTGTTGAATAATTGGTGAATGCTTAATAATAGGCATAGTTGTGTCTTTATTTTACTTTGTATTTGATTTCCACAAATTATTAAAATTTGGTTTGATGGACAAAGTTGGTATTAGTTTGATTTGTGATGGAAATTTGTGTTGATGAATGGTTGGTGAATGCTTAATAATAAGCATGGGATAGGTAAAATTATGCAAAAGTCATGCCGTTTTTTTTTGGAGTTCTCGCAGAGACATATCAGAAGTGGTATTGCTGCATCTCTCGCACAGAAGCCTACCTCTCAGGCACCAGTCTCCCCTGTCCATAAATCCTTAAAAAACAAGTACGTATTCCTCTCGATTCTTTGTTAATCTGTAAACCGGTTTGAACTTATACAGTGGAGAATTGAAAGCGTTGATTTGATGATCTGAATTTGCAATTGGTTTTCAGTTAGCTAGTAAAGAATTGATTTATTTTAATTGTTGGTTGCTGCCATTGTTGGAATGTTTGTGGTTGTGATGACTTTGGTGAGTGCTGAATAATAAGCACGGGATGTGTACAATTATGCAAAGGTCATGCCAAATTTTTTGTAGAAAAAGTATTCGTAATATTGTTTTAAACACCGGTTTCTGTTTTAGAAGTGCAACAATTTCTTAAATTTAAAATGGTAGTTTATTTTGTGTTTGCAACCTTAGAGTTAGGCTAGACTAATTGACAATCATCCCAGTCATGCTCCATTAGGAAATAAACATGTGCAACTTAATACAGGCCATATTCTACAAAGGATCTAACTCACACCTGTGATCTGTTGCACATGTAGTATGGAGCGTGACTGGATGTATGGTGATAGAGGCGAACATTTTGACAAAATGCTGAAAGAGTTTTGCAAAGCTGCAGTGCAACACAAGGACAGGACAAAGGCGGAGAAAATTCCATGTCCTTGTGTTGATTGTGGTGTGGTTAGACATTATTCAAGCATCAACCTCGTACAACTCCATGTGAAGACCCGTGGTTTCATGCCACATTATACAAAATGGATTTTTCATGGAGAACGTGTTGAAGATAATGCTTCATCTTCCTACAGTCACGATCGGTGTAACTCAAGAACCGAGCAGACATTCGATACTACTAACGAGTCAGAACTCCCAAGCGCTTCCGGAGTCAATGTTGACAGTGAGTCGACTTATCATGATGAACAAATTGACGAGATGCTTGGTAACGTTGAGGATAACTTTGTCGACCGGCCGGATGAGTATCAAAGGTTGTTGGACGCATCCAAAACGGCGTTGTATCCTACTTGCACTAAGTACACGAAATTGACAGCTATATTGAATTTGTTCAACCTGAAGGGAAGATATGGATTGAGTGACAAAGGTTTCACGGCATTCCTCGAGCTGATTCATGATATGCTACCGGATGAGAACGGTCTCCCTACGACCACGTATGAGGCAAAGAAATGGGTGTGTCCAATGGGAGTAGAGTACAAAAAAATTCACGCGTGTCCAAACAACTGTGTGTTGTACAGGGGTGAATACGAACATCTGGACAATTGCCCGAAATGTTCGTTGTCCCGGTATAAGCATAAAGATGGTGAGTACTCCTCCGTTCAGAAAAAAAGCCCTCCAGCAAAACTTGTTTGGTATTTGCCGATTATACCCAGATTCAAACGGTTGTTTGCGAATCCGAAAGATGCAAAGAACTTACGATGGCATGCGGAGGGTAGAAAGAGTGATGAGAAACTAAGACATCCAGCAGATGGGCCTCAGTGGAGAAACATCAATAGACGGTTCAAAGAACATTTCGGACATGAAGATAGGAATCTGAGGCTTGGGTTATGTACTGATGGAATGAACCCGTACGGCACATTGAGTAGTCAACACAGTACATGGCCTGTTCTGCTAGTGATCTACAATTTGCCCTCATGGTTGTGTATGAAACGAAAGTACATCATGTTATCGCTCTCCTGATATCTGGTCCCAAGCAGCCAGGTAATAGCATTGATGTGTACCTTGCCCCTCTGATCGACGATCTGAAGCTATTGTGGAATGAGGGGACCGTGGTATATGATGCTTATGCAAGAGAGAATTTCACGCTCAAGGCTTTGTTGTTCTGTACCGTCAATGACTTCCCTGCGTATGGGAACTTGTCCGGTTACACGGTTAAAGGAACATTTGCATGTCCCATATGCGAGGAAGACACTTGTTCGGACCGTTTAAAACATTGTGGGAAGAATGTTTATATGTGTCATCGACGTCTTCTCCCCGAAGATCACCCTTATCGAGTAACGAAGAGAAAGTTGTTCAATGGTCAAGCCGAAACTCGTGTGGCCCGTCTACCTCTGACCTCTGAGGAAGTGTACGAAAAGGTTAAGGACATTGTAAATGTATTTGGAAACACATCAAAACCGGCGAAAAACATTTGGAAAAAGTGTTCTATCTTTTGGGAACTACCTTATTGGCGTCATCTTTCTGTGAGGCACTGCTTAGACATCATGCACATTGTGAAGAACGTTGGTGAGGCAGTGAGTGGGACTTTACTCAATATACCCGGCAAAACAAAAGACGGATTGAAAATCAGAAAGGACATGCAAACCATGGGTATACGAAAGGAGTTACACCCACAAGAGAATGGGAAACGAATCTACCTACCTCCTGCATGCTACACGCTCTCAAAGGCTGAAAAGATTAGTTTCTGCAAATGTCTGTACTCGGTAAAAGTACCGTCTGGATACTCTTCAAACTGGAAGAACATTGTATCGATGAAGGATTTAAAACTTTTAGGCATGAAATCTCACGATTATCATGTACTGATGTTACATCTTCTTCCGGTCGCAATTCGAGGGATATTGCCATCTGATGTCAGAAATGCTTTAACTCGGTTATGTTTCTTTTTCAACGCTGTGTGCTCCAAGGCAATTGACGTAACCTCTCTAGATGATCTACAACGTGAAATTGTTATCACTTATGTCAACTTGAGATGTATTTCCCACCATCTTTCTTTGATATAATGGTACATCTAATTGTGCACATCGTTCGAGAGATACAGTTCTGTGGTCCGGTATACTTACGGTACATGTACCCTTTTGAACGGTACATGGGTATTCTGAAAAGTAGAATGAAGAATAGGTATCGACCAGAGGGGAGCATTGTTGAAGCAACAGTGACTGAGGAAGTCACGGAGTTTGTGACCGATTATTTGAGTGAGGCAGAGTCTATTGGTATCCCAAAACCACGACACTATGGCAGGTTTAAGGGTAAAGGTGTTATTGGTAGAAAGATCGTGCAAGTTTCGCGTCTACTTATTCATCAAGCACATTTGTTTGTCTTACAACATCTTGAGGTTGTTGAACCTTATTTGGAAACCCATATGGTTGAGTTAAGGCATCAAAATCCTTTGAAAAACCACATTTGGCTGACAAAAGAACAAAACCGAGTTTTTATCCAATGGTTCAAAGATCATGTGTTGACATTAGCATCATCAGATCCAGAAGCTGTAAGCGAAGAGATCAGATGTTTGGCAATCGGACCTGAAACTAATATTACATCTTTTGAGGGGTATGATATTAGTGGGTATACATACTACACTGCACGCCAAGATGCCAAATCGATAAACCAGAATAGTGGGGTAAAAATTGAAGCTGCTGCCACTGAGTACCACAGCGGTAACCGATCTCAACCAGTTAGTAATTGGTATTATGGTGTCATCGAGGACATCTGGGAACTAGACTATGACATTGATTCCTTTCTGTTGTTCCGGTGCAAGTGGGTGGACAACCGACGCGGGTACCAAAATGATGGAGGGCTTACCATGGTTGATCTTTCACGGTTACACGGTTATAATGATGATCAATTTGTTCTGGGAAAGGATTGCGAGCAAGTGTGGTATGTTGAGGATCCGAAAGACTGCAGATGGTCTGTTGTTCTTCCAGGAAGAAGGCCGGTTGTAATGGAAAATGAAAATGAGGATAACGATGAAAATGGGACTGTAGAGGAAACATCCTTGTTTCCTACTGGATTACCGGATTCGATTGATGATACCGAAAACGATTTGCTCTACGCACGATCAGACCATGATGAGGGTGTTTGGGTAGAAAATATGAAATGATTTATGTTTTTGTACGTGTCAGGTAATGTTGTTAGTAGAATGTAGACTGTAATATCATCTTAACTGTTATTGTTATGCATCATAGTATTTATGTTATGAGTTTAACTGATGAAAATGCTTTATGATTTTTTTTTGCAGTGGATGATCACCCTATGGATGACCCCATTGGACGGCTTATCTCGACTGGAGAACCTGAGCCACAGCCGAATATACCAAGTAAGCGGGTCACGAGAGGAGGAAAGAAGAAGAAGGACCAGTTAGCAGTACACGAGACTGAGGCTGGCCCTTCACAGCAACCGAAGAGGAGTCGGTTGTGCCACCAGAGGCGAAGAAGCAGAAGAAGAGAGGTGCAACACGTGGGCTGAAGGCTAACAAGGGCCCTCCTACAAAACCGGTCGACTTCAATCAATTCAACCAGCCCCATGGAAATTGGAAGAATGACTTCACCGCTTACGGTAGCCATTTGGTGAAGTCATATTGCAACATAAACCACACTGGAAGAAGTGCCTCAATCATTGAAGGATACTATGTTTCAGCGTCTTCAGGTAAATCTCTACATTATTACTATGATCTTTTGTGAAATAATAGAACATTTATGTTTACTTTACTAACTGAATGATCATGTACGTAGTCTCGTTTCTCCGTGGATCCCGCACTTAAAAAGGATGTGCTATCAGCGATGTCGAAACAGTTCCGGGACCACAAGAATAAGTTGGCTGACAAGTTCATCTACAAGATGCCTACTCCAGAAGATCCAGATGATCCAGATCATGGTGGAGACGGTGAGAGACCACCATGGGAGGTTTACGAGGGCATAACAGAAGAGCAATGGTTACAATTTGTTGAGAGGCGTCACACACCGGAGTTCCAGGTGCACTTTATTGTCATACATACATAAATTAATCTTAATTTCTTATGTTTTTTTGTGTTCAATTTCACTTAACATGATCCCATTAATTTATGCAGGCTCTCCGTGCGAAACAACAAGCAAATGCTAAGAAGAATCTGTACCCTCACCACTTAGGTGGAAAAAGTATTGCTCAAAGGGTACCAGAATGGGAGCAAAAGGGATATCTGCCCACGGATGGCTCATTGGATGCCAGTGGCAGAAGAATGAAAGTGTGGGAGTTAAGCCACATTCCGAAGAACTCTACTCCCGAAAATCCTCAATATGATGAAGCCACGAGAGCAGTTATTGCTCAAATGGTAAGTGATATCATTTCATTTTCAGTCAAACTGTTCATTTCCTTTGTATATGAACTTATGTTAAACTAATAACTGTATTTGTGTGTTATATTAGGGTGAATTAAGCTCTCAGCTCACCCAGGGCACCTGGACCTCACAGAGGAATGATGATCCTCTTACACGCGCTCTTGGTAAGAAGGATCATCCAGGTCGTGCCATTGGGTTTGGTGGGCACGTTGGTATCCGCCAGGCATTTGGCGCACCCGGGTCCAGAATCAGCCAGGGACAGTCGATTAGCTACGAGGAGCACCTGAGAGCGTTGGCTGAGATGGAGCAGAGGATTACTCAGAACGTCGACGAGAGGATCGCTCAGGCTATATCAAGGATTCAGCCACAGCAGCATGAAAGCCAAGAGGTTTCTCGACCACCAGTTGATCAGTCACCCATTCAGCAGCAGAGTGCACCGGTAGTGAGAAGTAGTGTCCACTCGGCTGATCCGTTTCCCTATGCATCTCTACAGGTTAGACTAACATTTCAATTGAGTACATGACGATTATGATTTTTAACTTGATCGCTAATATCATCATAGAAGAATTCACAATTTTTATCTAAACAAGTTCCACATAACACTCAGGCACCCACTGAGTGCCATCTGTTTTTACAAATTGGAGTCGAAGAGGTCATGGTTGCATGGGGAAAACTTTTCCCCTCTCGTCCAAGTGATATTGTGCACGGTGAACCACTCCGACATTACCATGCACGAGTGCTTCTAGACGAATTTGTTGCAGAGCATGCTGACGTCGGTTTACCGGTGCCGATCCCACAAAGACCTACCTTGCGTTCTGCACAAACTGCGACAGTGCAGTGGCCTGCACGATTGGTCAGACTCCCTGGGCAGGTATTACTCTTAACCGTTGCTAAAAACTATTGGTGTACCACCTTGCATCCATATGCTTAATTAGACTAATATCATAGGATATGACCCCACCGAAGACTGATAAGGGCAAAGGAAAAAGAATTGCCACACCTGTGCAATCAAAGGCATCCACAAATTTTGTGCTTAGACCTGCTTTGGTGGAGAAGAGAATATTGGCCAGCTTGTCGACCAATATGCAGATTCTGCATTCCTCGTTGTTGCTGCTACCACCGGATAGTGATTCCCTCATTGTGGAAGATCCCGAGCGGATATTTCACTATATAGTTCAAGGAGAAGATATACATCGATTTGGGATGTATATGTCCGACTTCGAGGAGTGCTTCAGGAGGGATTGGTTGAATGTGTCGATTATCAAGTCGGCCGCCATGTGAGTGACTTCTACCTTTTATATTTTGAATTCATTGATTGGTGATGAATTAGATGTTTGAATAAAAAGTTAATGACTAATGATATTGCCTCATAGGTGGGTGCATGATAAGGCGATCAATGTCTATGAAGATCGAAGATTTGGATTCCTGTGTCCTGCTATGTGCAGTGAAGTCCAGATGACAAGTGATCCGCAAGGCCTTATGCAATATATGACGAATGCCCTCTTTGAATGTTCAACAAGTCATTTATTATGCTGCCATATCATTCAGGGTATGATATTTGACTATTTCTCTTAGTATTATCTAAAACATATAGTTTGTGTTAGTTGCTTAATGATTTCAACACATTGTGTAATTTGTGGACAGTCGACATTGGTCATTGCTTGTGCTGGTGATGGAAGCACCCACGAATCTTGCAATTTGACTCACTTGGTACGGGTGCCAAGAGACCGAAGATCTCCACCGCAATACTGGGGTAATTATTTTGTTATCGTAAACAACAATTATTATTACTTAACATTAACTGTTTCATAACTTGCTACTGATGCTTAAAACTATATATATTGCTGATGTATATAGTTCCATGAGAGCTGCATTACTCCAGGGTATAACAATGAAGAGTAACATCCCTTGGAACACTGTCAAGGTACTCTATTAATTGATAAATTTGTGTGATAATGTTTAAACTTGTTTATAACTGTCAATATGGTGTATAGTGTCCGGTGCAGCCTGGGGGTTCAGAATGTGGATACTATGTCATGAGATTCATGAGTGACATAGTAGGAGCGGCGAACCTTTTACCAGAGCACTCGTTAGACAAGGTAACATTCTTTGAAAGTTTCAGTTATGCTCTTTACATGTTGTTAGACTTGTACATTTTAGATTAATGTTCATTTTTTTTCAAGGCTTACGAAGAAGTGTTCAAAGGTGGTCAGTATGATGATGCTCAAATTGTTGAGATGCTTGAGGAATGGTCGGAGTTCGTCTGCACAAGTTTAATGAATTGATGATCATGAAGATGTTTTGTGAACTTTTTTGAGTATGTAAATGTAACTCTGTACACTTGTGGATGGTGTAATGGTAGATTTGAATTGTATTGGTGTTTTTTATTTGTAATGAAAGTGTGAATTGCATTGGTTTTGTTAACTCTCAAATTGTGGTGCGTCGTTGGTATTAATTGGGAGCTTTTATAACTTTTTAAATGTGTGCTGGAGCTCCCTGTATGGATGAAGCATTATTACAGGTCTGATTGAACCAAATGTGGTGAATATATATATATATAAGCTGGGATGGAAAAAAACAAAAAAAAATATACCTATCTCGGCGGTTCTTAGGGAACAACCGCCGAGATAGGCCCCTGGGATTGACCGATGGTGAGATTGACCATGGGTCTATCTCGGCGGTAGGTACCTCTAGTTCGGCGGTGCTCATTTAGGCGGTTAACAACCGCCGAAATAGGCCCATTGGAACCGCCGAAATAGGCCTTTTTTCTACTAGTGAAGGTTCCCCTAATCGTTTACTACTGATTTCTAAATTCGATTTTTGTTTTCTTTTTTAGTTCAATATCTCGTTTTTGTTAGATTAGTGGCTTAGTATAGTGATTTAGAAACTTTGGAGCATTCTGTAGTTGATTTAGGAGTTCTGGTGTGATTCTGTGTGATTCGGTGTGTTTCTGCAAAATTTTAGGTTCGCTGTTTGAATGTGTCTGTTGTTTGAATGTGCCGGGTGGATTCTGTCCGGTATCCTTCCCGGCACGCCTGTCTGAGTAACTCTTCTTTGCTCATTGTAACTCTGACTTCATAATTGATGCTTAGGATAGTGTGGTGTGATAATTTCTGCAATTGTACATCTGAATTACAGGGATATGACACCTCTTTAGCTCCAGATTTTTCAGGATTTAAAATTCTCGTAAACTAATGTGCTAACATTTTTGGGTTGTCTGTGGTATCTTCCCCTGTTCTTTTCTTATAAATGCATCATAGAAGAGCCACCACCCCTCCACGCGCTTCATGTTTTGACTCAGAGGAGGATGAGAGCTTTTTGAGCAGGTGGATGCAGCCGTCGCTGATGCCACTACAGAGAAGGAGGAGGCTCCTCCTGCACCTGCTCCACCTCGTCAATCTACCAGACGGGCAAGCAAGGAGCCAGCCTCCAGCAGTGCCGCACTGCCTCTAGCCAAGAAGATAAGGGCTGGCAAGAGGAAGAAGAGGACTTCTCTAGAGACTCAGAGTGGCCCTGGATCCACTTCTGCAGCTCTAGAGCACGATGACTTTGGTACACCTCTTCCTCTCCCTCCCCGCATTCCTGATGTGCCTACCTTTGATGAGGAAGGATTCGTAAATCCTTCTACTGCTCAGTACTTTCATCAGTCCAAGATGAAAGGTAAGTGGGTGCGGGAGAGGTGAGTTCATCCTGAGGTCTGCCTACTCTCTACGATTTCTGAGCTCTTCTCATGACATGGCTGGCTGGGGATTTTAGACATTGGCCATGGGCACTTTTACCCCGGGTTGGTACGTGAGTTTTACGCCAACTCCGAGTACCGTGGGGTCCCCCAGACTTTAGGAGTCCAGATCCGCTCTTTTGTATTTACATGCTACATCATCATTACTCCAGAGAGCATCGCACTGATCTTGGGCATCGACACTGATCCTCGACAGCGATCCTTCAGTCGACAGACCCTGACATATGCTTATAGCGCTATCCGCTCTTGATTTGGATCACGCACCTGCTATATGGACAGAGCTCATACTAAAGAGCGAGACGTGATCCCCCTGACCTACATCACCGATATCCAGTTGTGTGTGGACATGGAGATTATCTGCCATAACATTCGGTCGTGCAAGCATGACGAGCTGAATGATATGGACTGTGCATTGCTGCAGTATCTTCTCGGACCAGCGTAGGGAGTAGTTGATTCGCGGTTCCCGGTCCAGAGATTGATGTTCGCACAGTTGGTCCGCGCCATCATGCATCGAGAGGGACAGTGCCCTATCTTCCCCATGCTCATCCACCAGCATATTATGCAGACGATAGGGGAGACTCAGATTCTTGGAGGCCTACACTTTCATCCCGAGTCTGCCCCTATTGATTGTGCTCTCCTTTGACGCTGGTGGTTCAGAGAGTCACCCTCAGGGGAGTTCCTCTATGTTCCCCCAGATCAGAGGTCCAGGACCCCTACTGCACAGGACTACCCCAATTATCAGGGGGAAGGTACTCAGCTATTACTACCTTCACCACCTCCGATCTCCACCGCACCGCCTCCTACCTCTACTTCAGATGCAAACCCTAGAGTGGCTGCAGAGCTCGATCACTTCCGTTAGGAGCTCCAGCAGCAGCGCCACTCTATGGAGGCCTTCCAGGCCGCTCAACAGGCCGCATGGGGTGATTTTGATTCCTTCCGGCAGAGTTATGAGGGGATACGCACAGAGTTGACTACCAGAGTAGACTCTATTGTGCAGCAACAGTTTAAGGTTGGGCAGAGACAGGAGGCGTTTGAGGAGCGTATATCTCAGCGCCAGGATGAGCAGGAGAGACGGGGTGATGATCGTCTCTTGTTGGCTGTGGGTAGATGAAACAAGTCAATGGTGGCGATAGAAAGAAGGCCAGAAAAGGATGAATGAAGTAGAGGGTATCATGTTCCATAGCTGCTTTGGTTAAGAGTCTTCTACGTCGGGACAAGGAGAAGAGGAAGGCTCGCCGAGAGGCGAAGAGAAGGGGCTTCCTACCCTAGCTCTTAGTATCTGTATGTGTTCCAGACGCTTCCCCTGACTCTTCTTCAGATTCCCACCACCATCCTCCTCCACACAGGCAGCCGAGTTTGTTGGGACATCACGCGGTTTGCAGAGATAGCCAATCACCCTCGACAGAGTCAATCATCCTTAGTAGACACAAAGAGCGAGCACTCATGGTCCGCAACTAAGGAGACCTCACAGCTCTCCCGTGCCATTGCGAATAATAGGAGTTAACTCGGGAATGCTTCAACGCCCTCAACGGTCATAGTCCCTCCTCCATCACACCCGAAGTTCGGACCCAAGTCCGAAGACCACTTAAAGACGTTGGACGTTTGCCAACTATGTTCGTTGGATTTGGGAACTAACTCCTCCTCGCTGCCGGTTGGTAAGCTTAGTATAAATAGGTTATGTAATACCTAGTTTCAAGTGTGCGTCATTGAGAAATATTCCAGAGCTTAGAGAGAGACAAGAGGAAACCATTTGTAATCCGAGAGAGAAAATACGCCCCCCCATTAGTTATGCATTTAGATCGACTCTGCCTAGGAGATCCTAGTTTCGCTACGCTTATTGATCTGATCAGAAAGTGTATTGGGTGAGTGAGTGAAAAACCGCTAAGTAGATCCCATCTACTTAGTGGGCATTTGTAAGTTGTTTTATTTGACCAGGAAATGAAATAGCTTATTTGTGTATCTAGCTGAGTTCCATAGAGTCCTTCTATCTTTCTAGCATCATTTCGTTTCAATTACTTCGAAGTCTTCCGCACCCTTAGTTTAATCAATTCGATTGAGTGCCTCTACATCATAGAGTGTTTCTCACTCACAAAGACTGATTGAGTCAAACCAACTCTTAGACTCACACCTTTGGTTGGTTTGAGTTAGCCACCCGATCCTACGCAGTTCATTAGTTCTTTCTCTATTTTATTTTATTTTATTTTCCTTCCATTTCCTTTTATTTTCCTTTTTCTTTTCTTTTAGTTTTATTTACTTTTCTTATTCTTGTATGACTTATGGATTATCATTTATCTCTCTCTCTCTATCTCTCTTATATATTATGGAAGTTGTGTACTTTAGTGAGTTTTTGGTTACAATTGCCTTTATTTTAGTTGGCTAATGTTGTGACAATTCTGATTTCGCGGCTCACCACGAGTGTAGGGCATTTGTGCCCTCATTCTTCCAAAGTGGGAGTATTTTTATTATTCTTTTAATTTATTTTCTTTTTAAAACCATTCTTTAATTCTTTGAATTTTTTTATTCTTTATTATTTTTGAACACTGGGGACAGTGTTCCTGCCAAGTATAGGGCAGGGGTCCCCCCATAAAAAATTATTATTTTTGCTAGAACTACATGTATATACGGAAAAGAAGAGTTAGTATATAAATAATATGTTATAAGCTGAGATCTTATCAATTTTCTACTAAGCTTTTGCATGTCATTGGCAACGTAAGAGTAGAAAAGGATGAAAGCTTGTTCTCTCAAGAGGTAACCTTTCTAATGACTTGTAGATTCCTGTTTTTAAGTTCTTGATTCTCTTTATTAACATGAGTATATGACCTTACTCATATTTCTATCTCTGATTTACTTCTGGGTTAATTTTTCTTTTCTTTTTCAAAATGGTGAGAATTCTTTTGGGTGAGTATCTCAAATAGGGATTGTGTAGAAAAAAAAGGAAAAAAAGAGAAGCTTTGAAAAGAAAAAAAAAGAAGAATCTTCTTTAAAAAAATGAAGCATTATGAGGTTGCAAAAGCTGCCTCAAAATAAAAGAAACAAACGAGAGTTTTTCCTTTTGTTTTTCTCCTAAATTCCCCGTTCTTCAATGCAAAAAAAAAAAAACAAATCATGGTTGTTCAGAAACCCTTGAAAAATAGGGCTGAATATAAAAACCATCGATGAGTGTCTTGGCCACATTCAGAACTCTTGAAAAATAGAGCTGAATGATGGAAACCGGAAAAAGGAGATATTACAAAATCTCTTATGCAAAATAGCCCAAAAATTTTGATCGGTTTTGAAATTCTTTAATTTTTTACCCATTAGTATGTTTTTGATAGATAAGGAAGATTAAGTGATACTTATGAAATAGAGTCAGACAGTTGTAAATGTTTATCTAATTGTCATTCTAGAGATTATCTATTTTGTGCATAAGCAATTACTCTTTTCTAATCTAGTTTTGCTCGAGGACTAGCAAAAAGTAAGTGTAGAGCCTTGATAAGCCGCAGACTTATCATATTTATTGTATTAGATTTAGGAATATATTAGTGTAAATAAGGTTAAATAGTTAATATTTATGTTATATTATGTATTAAAGTGTATTATTTGTTCAGTCTTATGTTTTTATATGTTTTCTGTGCAAGGAACAAGTTTCTAGCCAAAAGACCATTAATGCCGGACTCAATGCCGAATGACTCCTACACGGCACATGCATAAAGCAGAAAAGAGGCTTTGCCGGACATGATGTCGGGTACATTCCATCCGGCTTAAGTGAAGAGTCACCACGATTGACCAAACGATGGCAGTTAATGACCGTTGCCAAACCAACCTATGCTGGGTATGGTGCCGGACATCTCTTGTCCGGCGTAGGTACCTTTTCGCACCAATTTGGTGGTTTTGACCGTTAAACGGTTGGCACGTGTTTATTATGTGTCGGGTACTACTTACCCGGCATTACATCCAGCAAAGGCAAGATTGAGGTCTATAAATAGGATGAGAAGGGCTGCACTTTGATACATTCCAACATATCTATACACTCCATCCACACTTCATTTGCGCCCACATTCCATTGTTGGTGTCCAAGGCATTTCTACGTATCCGTCCACGAAGAAGAAGAGAAGATCTTTTTCAGGGTTAAGGCTATGATCAATCTCCTTCTCCCTTATGTATTTCTTCTTTATTTGAGTGGATGGTGAAGTAGGAATCCTTGTTAGGTTTTGGTTAGGGATGAGTTCTTCCTTGTAAACACTTTGATCATTCAATATATATTCTTACAAGTTTTGCTAAGATTCAGATTTTCATATAGGCAGAATGAGATCGCAACTTGTTCTCCTATCTTCTAAATTCTACTTGAGGTTCAAAAGATAAGAGTGTTTTGGTTAAGGAATCTTAGTGGTCTTTTACCGTTGTTAGATGCATAGGTGTAGATGACAACATCGAGAGAGTTGAATAACCTTATCCATTTTCATTGTTCGGTCGAATACTGACGAGAGATTGTTGGGTTCGAATTGGATAGTCCTTGTTTTCAGAAGTGGAGGCCAGGATAACAAAGCGCAATTTAGTTCTTGCCAGGTCTAGTGCCGGGTTGGTTGTGTCTGGCATATTCAACGTCTTTGAATATGCCGTGCATAACTATCTGGCAGGAAATCCGGCACATTCATTTATTCGGGTGATTTCATAAACTTGGTATGTATTAAATGTTCATAGTGTTGCTTGGGGTTGATCTAGTCTCGAATCATACATTTAGATAGGTTTTATTTAGTTTTCTTAGTTTAGAATCAATATTAACTTTTCCACCTTTTTATTATAGAATAGGTAATTACTGGGATTATGACTAGTTTTCTATAAGTCCCTTGGGTTCGATACTCTCGGTCGTAATTTTCTCACGCTATACTCCGACCGGGTTTTGTTTACTACCCGTAGTAGAGTTGTAAGATTAGTTTATTATTTTATTCTTTTTGTATATAGTTTTCCCTACAATTTTCCTGTTAGCAATCCTCCACCGCAGTTTCCTTCCCTTTCCCGGAAGGAATTTTAGGGGTAACTTTTCTTTTAAGGGCTGCCCCCTCAATTATGGAAATACCACCGGTGGGACGTTGCGAACGCTCAGGTTCCATCTCTCCAACAGTGGCGGCCACCGGAATAAGGGCTGCATCAAAGAACCGGTAAGAAGGTAATAAAAAGTAAGAAACAAAAAGAAGGAAAAAGGAGAACCGCGAAGATAAGATACCGGTAGAAAAATGGAATCTGCATTTTGTGTTAACCCTTCTTCTGCATAGAAATATCTATGCATATCAGGGAAGGAGAGCGATATGGGGGTTGAGTCCACATCTCTACTAACCCCACTTCGGCTACATACAGGAGTAGATGAAGGAGGAGTACCTGTTTCGGTTGAAACAATGGTGGAGGAACCAGTAGGGTTGCAACAGTACCGGTAACGGTCTTTCCCCTTCTCACCTACTTAAAATTTTCTTCTCAGATTTCCTATCACCTTCGGTGGCTTTCCTCTTAGTAACAGTGGGACTTCGAGTTTTACCACTGAGAGCAGCGCCCAGAGTTGCTTTCTTTTCATTGGTAGGTCGGAAGCTGACAACCTCCCAGTTGTACAGAAGATAGTTTGTCCCCCGAAAGCGTAAATTCAGCATTAAACAAAAATTCAGCGATACGGGTAGCAAAAGAGAAAAGCGGAGATAAAGAGGGACTTACGGTTAACATGGCTCCTGGTCACAGCCAAACTTTGTCTGGTCAGAAAGTGGGTAACACGATGCAACTTCGACGAGCACAACTTTTTGAGAACATCCCTAACCTCAATTACTTTTTCCGTTGGAGGCATTGCAGCTGATAGTTGACCCTTGATAATGTCTCCGACATGCGTAACTCCGATAAACCTACTAGGTGGCGGGTAGATGACAAACCAATTTGAGGAGCAGCTACCTTCCAGGTTCACACGCTTGAAAAAAGAATAACCAGGGCTGCGAGGATGGATACGTCTTCCTCGGTAGCGGTGGAATTCACTCTGGTCGTGAAGAAATTCACGAACTCTCGGGCTTCTGGGGCAATTTCGCCATCAGCGCAGACGGCTAGGAAGACATGCAAGCCTCCCAAGGCATTGGGGTTGAGATGGGCGAGTGTGCAATAGCAGCGCGACAGAAATCAGAGGATAAAGGGATGTGGAGGCAGGCTTAATCCACGGTTGAGGTGCTCCCGACACCACAAACCCTAGCCCGAAATGGTCGAAAGGGTGAGCAGTTGGTGATGGAATATGGATCTTTGTTCCAAGAGGAACCTGAATATCCTTCATCACCGCTTTGACGTCAGTGACAGTAAGTCGAGAACTAATGCCTTGACGGTATTCCTTAACCGGGATAGCAACTGCATCTTGGACGCATCCCGCTCCGTCAACAAGCACCACAGGGTTGTCTAGCACTACGGCGGGAGAAGCGGGGCTTGAGAAATCCATGGAGGCAAATGTCGGAAAGACAAAGGTAACGACAGCAAGAAGAAGCAGAAACTGAGGAGAGAGCAAAGAATGCAAAAGCTTGAAAGTTTGAAAAGAGAGGGTGAGAAGAAATTGGAGGCATTGCGGATGGTTATAAATAGGATTGATGAAGCGTGTTTTCAAAAAAGCAATCATCACAATTTGTAGGTGTGTCAGACTAGGGTATAGATGCAGAAGACAAGGAGGCGAAGACGAAGAGGCGGAGCGGTATAAAGTAAAAATTACCGGAGGACTGTAGTAAGGGAATACGGAAGACATTCCCTTTTAAAAAATTCAAAAGGAAATGTCTTGTGGGACTGAGAAGGATGGATTGCAACGACAAGCATCACAAAATTTAAAATAAAAAGGGAAAAGAAGATCTCTTCTTAAGGCAAAGGAAAGATCTTGTGGGACTGATGAAGTGGAGTAATACCGGAGGCCATGAAAAGTTATCTACCGAAGCAAAACGAGAACGCCGGCTACCGGTAGAAGAGCATGTTGAGGTCGGTCGGACGCTTTGGAGCTACGGTCCTACCGGTAGAAGAGCATGTTGAGGTCGGTCGAACGCTTTGGAGCTACGGTCCTACCGGTAGAAGAGCATGTTGAGGTCAGTCGGACGCTTTAGAGCTGTTGTTCTACCGATAGAAGAGCGTGTTAAGGGCGGTCGGATGCTTTGAGGCAATGACGCTACCAATACAAACTGAGAATGTATCCATACCGGTAGACCTAGTTTGAAGGATAGATTTTTATCTAAGCGACCGGTCGGGTGTAAAATAAAGTAGAGTTGTATAGATAAATTTTATAAGTTATGGAAGGTTCTAGAAGAATGGGCCCCACAAGTTGTATAGGAAGTACGTGGCCCCGTGCCTATAAATAAGGGTCTCACACCATATAAAGGACACGCTAATCAATACATTGGCAATTACACTTCTTACTTGCTGTCTTGAGAAAAAGAGAGGTTTAACCACTTCAGGGAGTCGTCAAGGATGTTCTCGGGACTTTCTATTTTCATATGATCTGTTCATCACGTCAAAATAACTTCAAACATTGTGGTCATTATGAAAGGCATTTCATAATTTAATATAACTTCTATTTTTGACATATAGCTTTTAATTTATATTATAAGCTAATTTCCTTAGTAATTAACCCATTGAATTGCTTTAAGATAGAAAGAAAAGGTGTCAAAACATTAAAATAAAATTGTCACATGGTTAGCATGACTACACACAGTCATGAACCTGAAAATATTCATTTGGAAACTTAACCCAAAATTTTAAAGAGAAATTTAAACATTCTTGCAATTTTCTCTCTTGTTTGGAAAATGCCCACATCAAGTCAAAATGTCATGAAATTTTAACACATGATAGAGGATGACATTTAGATAATTACCCCATTAATATTTCTACATTTTGAATGTTCAATAATTAGTTATGAATTATGAGAGGTGAGAGATTATAACATTTTTATCAAATCGGTTTTTATCTAAATGGCCAAATATCAAATCTCAAAATTCATAAAAATCTTCCCTTGTCTATGGTTTAAGTTTCTGAATTTTTATTGGCCTATAACATATTTAGTTGATTCAGATTCTCTTTAGGAGTTAGAAGGTTTTCAATAAAATAAAAAAAATTATTTTTTGATCAACCTTTTCCTATAAAAAGACCCTCCCCAAACAACCTCAATGTCAACTAGAAGCCTGCCAAAGTCAGAAGAAAGCCTTCTCAACCTGCCCCCCAAAACACCCACATACCAAAACTCTACCGAAATCATCAAAAACTAAATCTTTAAACTTCCAGTCATTAAATCACCACAAAAACAACACCAATACATGAAGAACAACCGCATAGAAGAGGAATCAGAAGCTGAAGTTGTACCTCAAACAAATAGGTTACCAACGAAGCAACTGAAAAAACCCGATGTGAAGGGACTCACTATCACAACTTCCAAATCAAGTTTAAAATCAATTTTCTTTAACATATGCTCTCAATATGTCTTCTGTTTGCATTCCCAACAAAACTGAAACATTTTGGTGAGCTAATTTGAGTTTTACAACTTTCTTAGTGTGTAACTGGTTAACCAAGTTTCGTCATTAATTCGAAGTCAAATTGAAAACTTTCAATCACTAACGTGCTTAGAATCTTTCAGGATATTTACCCATAAAATTTAAGCCAAAAACACCACAAAAAACACCATAAACACCGCCATCCAGTGGCTGTCCACACCAACAGATGCCACGTTTGGGTCCAGACGCCATGTCTGAAACCACGGACAACCCACGGACGGTGGCGGGAATTATAATCTATAAAAAGTAGGTAAAGTCCGGACCACAAACACCTTGTTCGTGGCCCCGTACGTCTAAAAAGTTTCATCTTTTAAAATTTCAAACTTTATGTTTAATTAGATAGATTAGGGTCATGGTCAAAGACATTAGGTCCGTCGTCACAGATGGCAAATAAATTTGACCTAAATTAGTGCCCAAAACCCAAATTTTTGGTAAATTCAATTTTCACTTTCAATTTCAGTTAAAAATGTCATAAAACACAAAAATACAAAAGCTTGCATAGGTTAATTAGACTTTATAATGAGCCTTTAATGACATATGTAGGGAAGAAACAACTTCAAGGGTAGTTAAAGTAATTTGAACCCGGTAAATTTGTATACCAAGCCCCCAAACCTGAACTCTTACCTTTCCAATTTTACTTAGGTTAAAACTTAGGTGGCTAGTCCTAATAGGTTCCAGTGGGACAACCCTAGTTTTAATGATTGTCGTTTTGTAAAATAGTTATTAAGCTTAGGTTATAGGTGGACCTAGAACCTAATAAGATCCTAATCAACCCACTCAACATAGGATAAGGTTTGAAAACCCTGGGCTCACACCAAAATCATCCTAGTCCTGCTCCTCTCGAAAGGTCAGGTCAACAATAGGGCTTGGGGTTTGCTTACCCTTCTTAGAACTCGGTCCTGCCCCATCAAGCAATCACCGGCAATGTGACGCTTCCTACCAATAGTAAAGGTTGTTGGCTCTTCCACCTTAGGCCACACACAATCAACATTGGAGCTGTTGTCGTCCTTATGTCCTGAGGAGGCCTTTCTAGATTTTGGTTGGGGAGAGGAAGAGGTAGCAGCAGAAACATTAGAAGCCCTAGTTCCCCTTTCTGGTTAATATTAGCCTCTTCAACCATCTTAGCACCAGACTGACCTGTTTCAACTTGAGGCATGTTCCCTGTGAACCCGACCTGAAGCCAGGGGTACATAACAATGGACCATAAGGGAAAATTTCCTGACTTCACTAAATTCCTCCTCGGACTCTTGTGAACCCGGTCTAAAGCTAGTGGCACGTAAGCATGGATCGTAAGGGAAAACTCTCGCTTCCACACCCCCCGATTGAAGCACTCGTTAGTCGAGTGGGTAAACAAAGCCATGGTGAAAGTAGATGGGCGACATTCTTGCATGTTGCCCTAAGGACTGAGTCCACACCATCGAACGAAATAGTCACATACTGTAGCACCGGATTAAGGATGTCTAAGAGAACCTTGATCTCATAAAGTCCCCTCCGATTCGCCCTTCTTCGTCACTATATTCCAGACAACAACCAAACTGGTTCCTCAAACACTTGGTGAATTCCTTATGCTGAAAGAGAAATGGTACATCATGCACTCTTGCCCAAATAAGAATCCATATAAAATTATGATCACATGACACCTTTTCTCTTATTTGTGCGTTGAAAGCATGCAAGGATTCATCAAAGCACCATAACCCCCGATAAAAAACCGTATGCACCATGTCCTGCCGCTTGAACTCGAAGAGGAAAAGGTCCTTCCGTCCGCTACGAATCTTGAAATCCCCTTATAACTTCCAAGCCCGGCCTAGGGTGTGCTCCATCGCTCGCAACCCCTAGTTGCTTCGTGCCTGTGGTCACACTAGCACTCGCAACCTAAGGGCCAGCATTGAGCACAACGTGCTCATGCCTCTTAGAGTTACTACCAAGCTACCCTGGCAGTATGCATGCCCAAAGGCATGCCCGGTCTTCATCAGGCCCGGATGAATGCCCTCAACAACACCCACTAACCTGACCTAAGGGTCAGCACTGAGCACAACATGTTCATGCTATTGGAGTCGTTGCCAAGCTACCCTGGCAGCGTGCATGCCCAAGTTTAATGGTGATATACTGTGGACTGGACTTTGAATGTGATTTATTTGTTTGGATTGGACTAAGGTTGAAATACGCTTGAAGTTTATGAATATAACTAAGGGTTAATAAATTAATCATAGAGACTAATAAGCCTTAAAATGATTAAGTAGTTATACAATATCCAAATGTATTTATAAACAAATACATATAGCCCAACAAGGTCACTAAACCTTACATAAATATTGGACTAAAGTGGGAGTAATTATAATGAGAATCAACTAGGAAGGTTGATATAACATGTAATATATAATTAAATGAAATAAGAGCACAAATGTCATGAATGAATTAAAGAATATACTTAACTAGTCATAATGAAAAGTAAAGTATACTAATCACTCAAAATACAAAGGAGTACATCAAAATACAAAGGAATTCACCTTAGAACAAGGTAACTACATAAGGTACAACTTAACACATGAAACAAGTCCAAGTGCATAACATGTAACACTCTAATGTTATAAGTTTCAAAAATCATAAAAAAAACCCCAAAATAATCTAACTTGGTCGGCCACCCTTGGAGGGAAACAAAAAGAAAAAAGCAAAAAGCACTTTACTAGTAAGAGAGGAAGTTTCCTAAAGCACAAAAGGCATCCCTCCTTGGGAACCCCAACTCATACCTCCCTTACACTCTCTTATACACTCCATACTCTCTCATTCCTCCCCATGATGGCTGCTTCCCTCATCCTTTTGGCTGAAAGCAGCTCATCTTCTTCCTTCTTCATGCTCTTTTCAAGCTCCATGGAAGGTCATCAATGGTGAGTTCACTTCCTTGCACTTTTTCCTCTTAAATCTCCTTCTTCTTCAACAAAGAACATCACCGCTCATTCCTAAAATTTTATGGATGAAAATCTGTAGCTTTTGGTGCAAAATATGAAGTGAAACCAAGGATAAAAGCTAGCCAAAGTTCAAGCAAACAAAGGTAAGAAATGTGCTTTAAAACCTTAAGTCTTTTCCTTTGCTTTTAAGATCCTAAAATGAGACTCATTTGACTCACTTTCTTGATAATTTTTCACTCAAAAATCTGGAGCTTCCAACCCCTTTCCTTAGATGAAAATAACAAGGAAAAACAAGCTCAAAGCAAGGTATACTTATTACTAAAGGTAAGTCATGAAATTAGAGATTTCCATGCTTAAACTACCTTCTAAGTTATAGATATACACAAGATCTGACCTTCTACATACTCATGTAGTGTTGGCCAAAAATTGGAGGAAAAGTCTCACCTTGAAAGCTTCAAGGTAAATCATACTCTTTAGTGCACAAAATGTGCTTTAAGCTTCTACTTATTCCTATGGTCATCTTTGGGTGTCTTAAGACCATAAATTTGCTTCTTCTTGCTCTTATAAACATGGCTGAAAATGGAGCCTAACCTATCTGGTGTGTGTTGGCCGAAATCAAAGGAGAACAAGGTGAAAAGTCAATAAACAACACTAAGCAAAGGGTAAGCTTTAGATCTGGTTTATAGACCTTAAAACCTTCTTATAACACTTAGATATGTCCAAGGATCTTATTTACTCTCCATTTTACTATAGGGTCAAGAGTTGGAGTGCCTAAACCTTCATTGGTAAATTTAAGGTTAATACTTAACCTTAATACACATTTTGGTGTATTAAAGTGTTTTACTGTTATGTATTAATTATGGTCGTGGGTAAAGGTTGAAAAATGGTCTATTATGAAATATCCCTAATAATTATAAAGGTAATTAGGGTCTAATTATATAATCTGTTAAGACTAACACGTTCTAATCATGGAATAAGTAAATATTTACATGATAAATATCTACATGAATTAAGGGTTCAAGGAACCCTAATTATATTTATAAAAATAAATATATAGTCAAAATGGGTTATTAAGCCCCACATGAAATAATAATATTAAGGGGTACATTTATAAAGAGTAAATTAAACAATGAAAATCGGTGTAATATGTACTATACATTATTAACATGAAATAATAACAAATTGTTATAAGGAAGATTGAGAGTTCATTTTGCAAGCTAATTATTGTGAAGATTTAATTTCTCTAACCCTCTTCATTTTCTTGTAAAATAATAATGATAATAAATCGACATATAAACAATATAATACATGCCACATCTTCTCTCCATCTGTTCTTCTTCAAGGTTGCAACCGTAATTCAAGGAATATATAGCACCCCATTTCTTTCTATTCACTCACGTTATAATTTCTTCGCTCACAAAAGAAAAAAAAACAACCGGCAACAAAAATGTCAGCCTCTCTCCCATAATTTCTTCAACTGACGGGGGAACATTCAAATGCCTCCGTTTTTACACTTCTTTAATCTGCTTCTTATATTTTCTTGTGAACTTCCACCGGCGGAACACGGAACAGTCACACCACATTTGTGTTCATTTTTTTTTCCTCTCGAACATACATACTCACTACTACATAATTGTAGTATGCCCACACTTTTAAGTTCAAATTTTATACACAAATAAAATGTGGAAAATTAATTCCTTCACTTATAAGTGTCTTTATAATAGATGTAGAGATATAAGAGATCTTTGTATTTTATATATACATACTTGTACCTACATTTAGCATAAGTTCTTGTTATATAATTCTACACAAACAAGTGTAACTAAATAGTGTGGTAACATTAAAAAATTTACTACACTTTATTAAGTGAGGTTAAAAAAATGTCATTATGAAATACCCCTAACCTTAAAAACTTAATTAAATGATCTATTAATGATCTAAGAAGATTAATAAACATCTTATTACAATTGGGAAACAATCTAAAGATCTCAACAAGGCAAAACATGCCTTAAGATCGGTAAAGCCAAAAATGTGCTTTAAGAAACCATAGAGATTGTATGACCTCAATTAGGATCCAAAGTGGATTCCTAAGTATTATAATTAAGTAATGAACACTATAAAACTATTCTCAAAGGAAACCAAGCTCAACAACATGTTCTAACACAGATTGTGCTTTAAAACTCCTTAAAGCACGTTTTTGAGAAAATTGACTTTCAGAGTGGGTTTTGAGTGGAGTTAGGCATTGGATTAGGCCTTTTTATACTAATGTACTGTAATGTACCACATTAGGAGGTCTAAATCCAAGATTTTCAAAAAATCAGAAATATGGCATTCATTTGTGAATAGTAACCCAAATAGTGCATTTTTAAGCAATATTGACTAAGTCAAGTCAACGGTCAAGACTTGAATCATTCTTATCCTAAATGAGGCGACAGCTTAAGGGGTGGAGGACAGCACATTCACCTTTAATCAAAATATCTAGCCAATTTGGTGAATCACCATTTACTATTCCATTTATTACTTTTCTTACCTTAAAACACAAATTCTTTCTTTCTCTTTCCTCTTGTCCCATTCCAGCCAAGCACACATCAGTTCCTAAAGCTCTCAAGCTGTGTTCTTGAGCATTCAAGGCAAATCTAACTCATTTCCACCTAAGGTAATGGTTTAAGGCATATTTTAGCTTTTTTCTTCATCTCTTCATCACCTACACATGGAGCTTATAATCTATCACTTTCCATGGCTTATTCTCAGTATTTTAACCTTAACAAGAGATATTCTCGGCTGAAGCAACCCTTGGGACCAAGGTGGTCAAAATTTCCATTATAAGGTAAAAACATACATTAAGAACTTTCACTCTTCATCCGGTTTTCTTCTTCTGTTTTCTATGAGTTTATACACTCATAATATTCATTTTTCATGTTGATTCAGTGTGTTAACCACTTGGAGCAAGAGTGGCTGAAAATCAAGAGAAAAATCATTCTTTAAGGCATTTTCCAAGGTAAAATCTATTACCATAGCACCTTGCTGTTGTCTAGCTATTCCCCATGTTTTTATGGTGAATTTAACACCATGTGGTGTTCTTGATTCAGGCCAAAACCCCTTTGAGACTACCATTCCTTTTTAAGGTGATTTTTGCCTTAAATCTTACATTTAATTGTTCCTTATGGTTAGCTCATGCTTGGAGTGTAACCATATCTTATTTTGGTGTATTAAACATGTTTAAGTGCTGTGGTGATTTTTCCTCCAAGCTGCCGAGTGGATATTAGGGCATTAAGTACCTAAATCAAGGTATAAACACCTTAAACTTATGTTATTATGATTTTTCAGCTCATATTAAATATGTGCCGAGAGTGGAGTTAATTAAATGGGTGATTTTAACCTAAGTATGGAAAAAATGACTTCGATAAATTAAGCTAGTCATTTAAGTGGTTTAATTAACATAATGGTCAAATTATGACATTATGTGGAAAAATAATTAATGTAAAGTAAGGCCAAGAGTTTATAGTATATTTTTAGCTATTTATGTGTAATGTTATGTTATAAAGCAAAGTTGTAATAAGGCCATGTCATTAGGCCATTTTAATTTAAGTTTAAAAGCTTATTTAATTTAATTTATGCTTATATTATTAAGTTTGGGGTCAAACGGTAATTACTAGTAAAATATAAAGCCGTGGGCATAAATAAGAGGAATTTAGGGTTTTTAAATGAATTTAATAAAAATTATAACATTTTATAAAGTTTTGTGTCAAAATTGTAAAAATAGAAAAGTATAGTATAAGTAGTAATTACCGAGAGTTTGGGTCCAAATTGGGATTAGAAGTCAAAGTTGACTATATAGGAGACTTTGACCAAGTTTGGAGAATTTATGGAATTAAAATACTACCTTATATTAAGTTAGTTATTAAATTGTAAAAGATTTATAAGAGATGGGGTGATAGTGCAATTTCCGAAACTTAAGGGTGCTAAATGGAGTTTAGAACAGACCTTGGGTTATTAGGAATTTTTAGGAATTTATTTGGTTAAATTTGGAGTTAATATGAATTATATAAGTATAATATATGATATTTTATATCATTGTTACAAATGGGTAACATATGGGTATAAACCGTGAAATATAGAAAGTATAAGGTTAGGAATGATATTTATAACCTTTTGGTATAGTTTGGTGATTTTTGGAGTTATATATAAGGTTTTATAAAGATATATGTATAATATATAGTTTTAATGACATTAGGAAACTATATATTATAAATTGGGGAGCTTTGGTAATTATACAAAGTTAGGTGGTAGGAATTAAATTAAAACAGACCCTAGGGTCTGTTCGGCAATTATAAGCCTTTATAACTATAGGTTATAATTATATTAAGGTTTAAGGATTATAATATAAGGTATATATTATAAGTGTAACAATGGAATATAATTTGGGGTTGATTTGTAAATTATGGAAGTATAATGGAATATAATAAAAACTGAGAGGATAATGGGCTGTTTGGTATTTTATAACAATTTATAACTATAGGTTATAATTGTTTTAATGACATAAATGTCATAATATATGTTATATAACTATAATATAACATTATATAAATTATGTGGAGGATTTAGTAAATATTTAAGAAAATAAAGTGTTGTTCGGTAATATGGGCATTTTTGAATACAAATTTATAATATGGTTTTTAATGTTATAAGGGGTGTAACATTTATAATATAAGAAATATTCATTAAAAGAGAATGAATATATTATAAAGACTTACCATATAACAAATAGTCCCATAATACATATATATATAATAAATATATGTTATGGATGGGAAAATACAATATGGTTCAATAACCATATAATATCATGATTAAAATGATATAAGGTAAAGAGAAAAGAATTATAAACATTAGATAAGGAAATTCTAATGTTAGGATTATACATGGAATAATAAGGGTTTATATAATTCAAAGTATTTTCACACATGAATTATACTACATTAAACTTGGAAAAACTAACCTTAAGAAAATAAATACTAAGGTGAGATGTATAATATATGATTTAAAATTATACATGCAATATAGAAACAAACTATATAATATACAAGTGTATATTGAATTACATGCGATAACCAAGTTCAAACTTTAAGTATATTAATATACGAGACGAGTCTACACATGTAATATAACATTTTTCCTAATCCCGAGTTAAACCGAAAACCCGACAAACATTGTTAGTTAATAACGGGGAATAAACCGGGAGGTATTAGTGACGGTACGGGGTACCGCAGAGTAATGTCGTTATACGGGATTCTAATCTGTAGCGTTATGTATTATTAGACTGTTAGAGACGACACGAGGAGCATCGGATCTAGCTGATTCATACTCCACGGTTATATAATCAGGGTGAACGGTATGTTGTTACGTGTCTCTGATTGTCTCTGAGGGCTTCCTCAGTTCAGACTTCTGTGTAATCTGTGATAAGATTGTTTGTCTGATTGTGTGAATAAAAATGCATGAACTGTATATTTTAGCTGCTTAATATTTACTATTGTTGCGTTAACAGTATTGGTTCGTATATATGGACCTATATATATAAAACGAACTAGCGGCTATGGTGCTATCTTATATGTAATATAAGGATCGTCAGAAAAACGTTGTAGCACTAGGATAATAAGATATACATATATGAGACTTTAATACGGAGCATTGGCCTTTTCTAACGCCGCTCTCGTATCTAACACTGGATCCCGAGTTTACATACTGGATTGGACTAACGACCTTAGTTGCTGTGTTAGTAAAAATTGGTAATGCGATGCGATGGTATAATTAATTAACATAACAAAGCCAAGAGGATGTGGCTCTTGGTGCACGCTGTGATCACAAAAACGATACCAGGATGTCCACGTACGGGTCCGCAAGTATCAAGAAAATTTCCCGCGAGCTAGGACGGTTCGTTGGTCGGAGACTCTACCGCTGGAGTGGCTACTGCCGTGGGTGACCCGCCATAGTATATGGGTAATTTAGAGACACGTCGTTTTAATGAGACGTTGTCACTAGGTATAACCAAACATTTATTACAGTTGTGACTTGTACATTGGCGAACAATATTGGTCTTTATGCCAAGGACGGGAGTTAATACTTGTTTATTATTCTCGTTGTTTCGCCTTGTTGTTCATTGGTTATACTGTGTGGATTATATTATGTGTGTTGATGGTTGTGTTTATTGTATGGTTATTACTATTAAATGTTTTACAGTTTAAATATTAAAACGGTATTGCATGTAACGAATCTCATGCTCTCGACCAATTAATTGAGGGGTTTGAGGAGGCATGATGGGGCATGTGATAACATACTCAGCAGGGGCTGATTCCATACCACAACCATTTTTATTTTCAGGAGACTAGCTAAAGGGTCGCGGGGCGCGACAGTTTTAGTGACTTTTGGTTAGACTTGGTACGGACTGAGACTATGGTTATTTTGGACTCGGGTTTTGTAAACCGAGGTGTATATTTGGTTAGACGCTCACGTGTACGGTTTATGTATAAGATGGATTGTTGTTGTATATATTTTAGTTTTATTTAAGCACTACTATCTATCTCTTGAGGTCACTGCGGGAATACGTTTCGTATGTTGATTATCATGTAACTCGTTATCACCCGTATAGGCGAGTGATAACGGTGACACCATTAGAACGACAGTCTGTTATTTACCGATGCGATTTAAGTACTAAGTACGACGTTTATACTATAATTAGGAGCCGGATTAGTAGGGGTGTTACAAAAGTGGTATATGAGCGGAGTACCGCTCTGATTACTAGAGATAGTAGTTTAAGTACCGTGAGCTTAGGTTATTCATATACGAGTACCAATGAGGAAGTTGGAAACGAGATGAGTTAGGAGATTGTCGGGGACAATGTGTTTTACGCCTTTTAGGGCTATGTGAACTTATGGTTGAGGAAAGTACGGTATTCTTACCGAGTGTTGACTTTAATTCTGAATTCTTCAGATGTCTACTAGAGGTCGTCCGTCAGGCAGAGGAAGAGGTAGAGGCGGCGGGTCTGGAGGAAGTCCTTTTGAGACCCATGCCGTGGGCGTCGCTGAGACGGTAGCTGCCGTCTTTGCTCAGCTGGCCCAGATGGGAGGCATCCAGATCGGAGCGCCACCCGTAGTCCCACCCATACCCGCACCGAGAGAGCCAAACTGGCTAAAGAGCGTCGCCGACACGCGAGTACCTACTATACGAGGAGTAGCTGCACCCCACCATCCTGGAGAGATATATTATCGAGCACGAGAAGGATTTCAACGCCATTCATGTGCCTGTCGAGCACCGGGTCGGTATAGCAGCCTTCCATCTGAGGGATGCCGCCAGCACTTGGTGGAGGTCCGTGAAGGCACATTACACTGCTATAGAGGGTTTTGGATGGGCGGGTTTTGTGAAGTTGCTGAGAGAGAAGTATTATCCTGCTCACTTGAAGCAGAGGAAGAGCAAAGAGTTCGAGGCTCTGAGGCAGGGTAGTCTGACAGTGGATCAATACTACTCCTCATTCATCGGGCTGTTGGACTTTGTCCCAGGAGTTGTTTATTCTGACACCGTGAAGGTGGAGAAGTTCAGAGGCGGGCTACGATATGCTATCAAGGCCGCCATGGGTGCTGCTTTATACCCTACGGTCCAGGTAAATTAGTTGACAGTTTATACCTTGTAACTCAGGTTGATTTATTACAAGTTTCGGGGAACTCATTGATGAATTGTAGGAGTGCTATGATGCTGCTTCTCGGACCGAGCTGTTGGTGAACAGCCGGGATGATAGTCAGGGGCAGAAGTGTAAGGCCCCCGAGAAGGAGGCTGAGGTTGTGGCTGGAGGCGGAGGCAGCAAGGGCGAGAAGTAAGAACCGCTTTTAAGTTATTTAAATTTATTTAAATTACTTACTTGCTTGCCTGCTTCTATACCTGCAATTCCTAACTCTTTGACGATAACAGGAAGAAAAAGTTCTCCTGGAGGGAGAAGAAGAAGGAGCAGGCCAGCCAGAAGGGCAAGGAGAAGGTTCCGATGCTGACCGGGCCTACCTATGATGTCCAGCCTCTCAGATATGCACCCCCTAAGGGTAAGCGGTCTAACCTCGTGAATGAGTTGTGAATTACACTATCCATTACCGTCCTTGTATTAATCAGATTATTGTATGATAATAGGTTATGCACCCCAACGCCACTTTCACTGCAAGTGTTGTGGTAAAGACCACCCGGGTGTTGACTGCTCCGGGCAAGCGGTGGACTGCCACCACTATGGGAAGAAAGGTCATAGGTCGTTCGAGTGCTTTGAATCTGGAGAGCCGAGCGTACCGCCCGTCGAAGGGGACTCAGAGCGCACCTGCTGGAGGAGGTGGAGCTCGAGGTGGCCAGAAGGGGCAGGCGCCCCCAGCTCAGAAGGGGCAGCAGTAGCAGACCCAGAGGACGAACCCGCCGGGCAACCGTGTGCTGAATGCAGCGGGAGCTTCGGGAGCTGGTACGAGTACCCAGCGCGGTGAATGTTAGCTTTTGAAACCTTAAACCATTGTATGAGAGCATGACTAAGTGTTAAACGTTTTACCTTAGCATGAATGTGTGTTTTAATTACCGCTTTAGATAAACGACTTACCTAGGAAACCTTTTATCTCTTAGGAGACTTCGATATCTGCTATCCCACACTCACAAGACCGATATCACCTAGACCCGTGGAAGAAAGACGGGAGTACCATGGCGAGTTGTGTCATGTGGTCAGACCGGGCATGATACTTCTCAGAGAGTTCCTAACCATAGATGAGCAAATCGCCATACTGAACGGGTGTAGAGCTTTGGGTAAGGGCTTGGGAGGATTTTATACCCCTGTATTTAGTAGTGGTTCTAAGATGAAATTGCACATGATGTGCTTAGGGAAAGATTGGGATCTGCAAGCTAGGGTTTACCGAGAGGTGAGGATGGTAGGTGGCGTATCAATACCTAGGATACCTGAGAGTTTCCTAACCTTGGTGAGAAACGCAATGGATATTTCTCAAGACTGTGAGACTTACCCATTCCCCGACATGACACCTGACGTCTGCATCGTCAACTACTACGAGCAGGGAGGAAGACTTGGGATGCACCAAGACCGTGATGAGACGACCGAGTCCATCACCAGGGGAATACCGGTTGTGTCATTCTCCATTGGCGATGATGCTGAGTTCATCTATGGAGACCAGAAGAGGATGGATCTAGCAAGCAAGATCATCCTCAAGTCTGGGGATGTGTTGGTATTTGGTGGAGAATCAAGGCTAGTATATCATGGGATTAAGAGCATTAAGCTCAATACCGCCCCACCAGCTCTAGTGAATGAGACCCACATCCGACCCGGCCGTTTAAATTTAACTTTCAGACAGTACTGATGTAATTTAGTAGTTAAGTGTGTAACCTTGTGTAAAACTAGTTGGATAAATGAAATAAGAGTTTTGGTACCTTCAAGTTTATGTGTTCAATTTGTTAATACCGTTAATTCATAACTCTAGGCCACGAAAATGGAAAGGAGGGTACCATATGCATCCTAGATATGGCGCAAGCCAATGAGTCCGGTAATCTCATCATAGGTATGACAATTAACAACCGACAGTAAATAAGTGATTTATTGGGACTCGATGCTAATACGAGAGGTGATCTCAGGTACCTTTCCTGTCGATGGTGTTAGTGCTTCCATATTGTTCAACTCAGGGGCTTCGCATTCTTTTATCTCATCGGCATTCGCTAAGAAGCTGGGGGCTGCCCCCAAACAGCTCTCTGACTTTTCAGTCACCCTTCCTTCGAATGAGAGAGTTGGTTGCACCAGACAGTACACGGGATTAGAGATCAGCATCATGACTGAGACCTTCCCCATCGACCTGATCGAGTTCAAGAACTTGGGCTCGACGTTATAGTGGGCATGGACTGGCTACAGAAGCATAGGGGCCGCCTACATTGTGCAGAGCATCGACTACTGCTGAAGGGGCCGAGCGGCAAGACAGTGTCATACCACAGTGCGAGGAGAGAGCCGACTGTCAAGATCGTGTCAGCGCTATCCCTGATGAAGGACGTTAGGAAGGGCCGGCAGGCCTTCCTCTATTATGTTTAGGACACGAGACAGAGCGGCGAGATGGACTTAGACATTCCAGTCGTGGTAGATTTCCCCGACTTGTTTCCTGATGAGCTACCAGGCATGCCGCCTGTGCGCGAGGTTGAGTTCGCCGTCGACTTGTTGCCAGGTACGGGCCCTATTGCTAAGGTGCCCTACCGTATGACGCCGGCTGAGATGAGGGAGCTGAAGCTATAGTTGGAGGACCTCCTCAACAAGGGATTCATACGACCTAGTGTTTCTCCTTGGGGTGCTCCAGTACTGTTCGTCAAGAAGAAGGACGGCAGTATGCGACTCTGCATCGACTACCGTGAGCTTAATGCGGTCACGGTCAAGAACAAGTACCCGTCACCACGAATAGATGACTTATTTGACCAGCTGAGAGGGGCCAGTGTGTTCTCGAAGATAGATCTCAGATCTGGCTACCATCAGATCAGGATTGCAGAGGGTGATGTGGAGAAGACAGCTTTCAGGACATGGTATGGACACTACGAGTTCACCGTTATGCCATTCGGGTATCGAATGCGCCAGCTATTTTCATGGACTTGATGAACCGTCTCTTTAGAGAGCAGCTTGATAGTTTAGTTGTGGTCTTCATCGACGATATCCTGGTCTATTCAAAGACCAAGGAGGAGCATGAGTTACATTTGAGGCAGGTTTTGAGTATCATGAGAGAGAACCAGCTGTATGCCAAACTCTCGAAGTGTGAGTTCTGGTTGGATAGTGTGTCATTCCATGGACACATTATATCAGCGAGCGGGATATCTGTAGACCCTACTAAGATTGAGGCAGTGAAGAGTTAGCCGAGGCCGAAGACTGTTACAGACGTCCGCAGCTTTCTGGGTTTGGCCGGTTACTATCGAAGGTTCATGAAGGACTTCTCCAAGGTGGCCAAACCGATGATGAATCTCATGAAGAAGGAGTCCCAGTTCTTATGGTCTGTCGAGTGTGAGCAGTCCTTTCAGACGCTGAAGGATCTCCTGACATCGGCGCCCGTCCTTACTATCCCTGAGGGCACCGATGGGTTCGAGGTATATTGTGATGCCTCTGGAACCGGTCTAGGCTGTGTGCTTATGCAGCACGGGAAGGTAGTTGCCTACGCATCCCGACAGCTGAAGAAGCACGAGGTGACCCCACACACGACCTTGAGTTAGGTGCAGTAGTCTTCGCTTTGAAGATCTGGCGACATTATCTTTACGGTGTGACAGTCACCATTTACTCTGATCACAAGAGTTTACAGCATCTCTTCACTCAGAAGGAGCTGAACATGCGACAGAGAAGATGGGTCGAGTTCTTGAAGGACTACGACATAGAACTGAGGTACAAGGAGGGCAAGGCGAATGTTGTAGCCGACGCCCTGAGCCGTAGAGCTCATTCATTGTTTACTCTTTTAGTGGGCAGCAGTCTAGTTGATGAGATACGAGCTGCACAGGAGAGTGATCAGTATATGCAGAGTATCAGGCAGAAGATGTCAGAGGGTTGTTTTGAGAGTCATAAGTATGACTTCGAACAGAGTGACGACGGCATGATTCAACTGAATGGCCGGTTATGTATTCCAGAGTCTGCTCCTGATCTGAAGGAGAAGGTACTCCAGGAGGCTCATTGCTCGTCCTTATCCATCCACCCCGGTTCTTCGAAGATGTACAAGGACTTGAAGGTCCATTTCTGGTGGAGCGGGATGAAGAAGGACGTAGCCGACTACGTGGCTAGATGTTTGACCTGTCAGAAGGTTAAGTTTGAGCATAGGAGACCCGGCGGATTAGTGCAGTCTATGCCTATTCCTTGCTGGAAGTTCGAGGACATCTCGATGGATTTCGTTGTCGGTCTCCCACCTACTAAGGGAGGACTGAACACGATTTGGGTCATTGTAGATCGTCTTACGAAGGTGGCAAAGTTTGTTGCTATGAAGGATACCTGGAAGGTCCCGAAGTTGGCGGACTTGTTCCAGAAGGAGGTGATCCGGCACCATGGTGTGCCAAAGACCATTGTGTCTGACAGGGACCCTCGATTTTTGTCCATATTCTGGGGTCAGGTTCAGGAAGCCTTAGGTACGAAGCTGAAGCTTAGTACGGCATTCCATCCACAGACCGACGGTCAGAGTGAGAGGACCATCCAGACACTGGAGGACGTGCTGAGAGCATGTGCCTTGGATTTTCGGGGGAGCTGGTTAGAGCGTCAACATTTGATAGAGTTCGCCTACAACAACAGCTACCACTCCTCGATACAAATGCCACCGTTCCAGGCACTTTACGGTAGACCGTGTAGGACTCCTTTATGCTGGGATGAGGCCAGCGAGACTACGCTTCTACGACCAGAGTACCTAGAGCAGATCAAGGAGGATGTCCTACAGATTCGTAGGAACATGAGGGCAGCCCAGGACCGGCAGAAATCATATGCAGACACCAGAAGGAGAGACATTGAGTTCACTACCGACGACATGGTATTCCTCAGAGTGTCACCCATGAAGGGGATCTTCTGGTTCAGGCAGAAGGGCAATCTGAGCCCGAAGTATGTTGGACCTTATGCAATTAGGGAGCGAGTGGGCCCGTTAGCCTACAGACTAGATTTGCCAGCAGAGCTTGGGAGGGTGCACGACGTCTTTCACGTTTCACAGTTGAAGAGGTATGTGCCCCATCCATCGCACGTTTTACAGCCAGATACTTTAGAGTTGGACCCCGCTCTACGATATGAAGAGGTACCACTCCACATCCTTGATACGAAGACGAGACAGACTAGGAACAAGACCGTTAGCATGGTCAAGGTTCTCTGGTCGAACCATGAGGTGGAGGAGACTACATGGGAGTTAGAAGACTCCATGAGAGCGAAGTATCCAGCACTCTTCGAGTAGTTGCTGTGATACTTATACGGGTTCGTGGTCAAACCCTTTTTAAGGGGGGTAGACGCCACTTGGCTTGCGCATATGTTATGCATTAGGTCTTGTTTTTATGGTGTGTTTTGGTGGTATGCTGCGTCATACATGGTTGTTTGGATGATTGTATGTTTGATACATCTTATGTATGTGCTTTAGTGCACCTGTTTGAATATATATATATATATAGTACCGCTGAGTACTTCTGTTGGTAAGTTGGATGTGCACCTTGTTTAGTGCTATGATATGAATGAGTTTATGCCATGAGTTTCGGCTACTTGATATGTGCTGTATCAATTATGATACATATATACTAGGTCTGAACCTAGTGGGAGTTACTCCCAAGCGATGGTCTGTTTTGATTACTTAGTGGAACTGGATTCCTTAGGTGAACTATAGATGAGTAAGGACTTTGGGACGAAGCCTTATTAAGGGGGGTAGATTCAAATACCCCTAACCTTAAAAACTTAATTAAATGATCTATTAATGATCTAAGAAGATTAATAAACATCTTAATACCATTGGGGAACAATCTAAAGATCTCAAAAAGGCAAAACATGTCTTAAGATCGGTAAAGCCAAAATGTGCTTTAAGAAACCATAGAGATTGTATGACCTCAATTAGGATCCAAAGTGGATTCCTAAGTATTATAATTAAGTAATGAACACTATAAAACTATTCTCAAAGGAAACCAAGCTCAACTACATGTTCTAACACAGATTGTGCTATAAAACTCCTTAAAGCACGTTTTTGAGAAAATTGACTTTCTGAGTGGGTTTTGTGTGGAGTTAGGCATTGGATTAGACTTTGTTATACTAAAGTACTATAATGTACCACATTAGAAGGTCTAAATCCAAGATTTTCAAAAAAATCAGAAATATGGCATTCATTTGTGAATAGTAACCCAAATAGTGCATTTTTAAGTAATATTGACTAAGTCAAGTCAATGGTCAAGACTTGAATCATTCTTATCCTAAATGAGGTGGCAGCTTAAGGGGTGGAGGACAGCACATTCACCTTTAATCAAAATATCTAGCCAATTTGGTGAATCACCATTTACTATTCCATTTATTACTTTTCTTACCTTAAAACACAAATTCTTTCTTTCTCTGTCCTCTTGTCCCATTCCAACCGAGCACACATCAGTTCCTAAAGCTATCAAGCTGTGTTCTTGAGCATTCAAGGCAAATCTAACTCATTTCAACCTAAGGTAATGGTTTAAGGCATATTTTAGCTCTTTTTCTTCATCTCTTCATCACCTACACATGGAGCTTATAATCTATCACTTTCCATGGCTTATTCTTAGTACTTTAACCCTTGAACAAGAGCTATTCTCGGCTGAAGCAACCCTTGGGACCAAGGTGGTCAAAATTTCCATTATAAGGTAAAAACATACCTTAAGAACTTTCACTCTTCATCCAGGTTTCTTCTTCTGTTTTCTATGAGTTTATACACTCATAATCTTCATATTTTCATGTTGATTCAGTGTGTTAACCACTTGGAGAAAGAGTGGCTGAAAATCAAGAGAAAAATCATTCTTTAAGGCATTTTTCCAAGGTAAAATCTATTACCATAGCACCTTACTGTTGTCTAGCAATTCCCCATGTTTTTATGGTGAATTTAACACCATGTGGTGTTCTTGATTCAGGCCGAAACCCCTTTGAGACTACCATTCCTTTTAAAGGTGATTTTTGCCTTAAATCTTACATTTAATTGTTCCTTATGGTTAGCTCATGCTTGGAGTGTAACCATATCTTATTTTGGTGTATTAAACATGTTTAAGTGTTGTGGTGATTTTTCCTCCAAGCTGCCGAGTGGATATTAGGGCATTAAGTACCTAAATCAAGGTATACACACCTTAAACTTATGTTATTATGATTTTTCAGCTCATATTAAATATGTGCCGAGAGTGGAGTTAATTAAATGGGTGATTTTAACCTAAGTATGGAAAAAAATGACTTAGATAAATTAAGCTAGTCATTTAAGTGGTTTAATTAACATAATGGTCAAATTATGACATTATGTGGGAAAATAATTAATGTAAAGTAAGGCCGAGAGTTTATAGTATATTTTGAGCTATTTATGTGTAATGTTATGTTATAAAGAAAAGTTGTAATATGACCATGTCATTAGGCCATTTTAATTTAAGTTTAAAAGCTTATTTAATTTAATTTATTCTTATATTATTAAGTTTGGGGTCAAACGGTAATTACTAGTAAAATATAAAGCCGTGGGCATAAATAAGAGGAATTTAGGGTTTTTAAATGAATTTAATAAAAATTATAACATTTTATAAAGTTTTGTGTCAAAATTGTAAAAATAGAAAAGTATGGGTATAAGTAGTAATTACCGAGAGTTTGGGTCCAAATTGGGATTAGAAGTCAAAGTTGACTATATAGGAGACTTTGACCAAGTTTGGAGAATTTATGGAATTAAAATACTACCTTATATTAAGTTAGTTATTAAATTGTAAAAGATTTATAAGAGATGGGGTGATAGTGCAATTCCGAAACTTAAGGGTGCTAAATGGAGTTAAGAATAGACCTTGGGTTATTAGGATTTTTTAGGAATTTATTTGGTTAAATTTGGAGTTAATATGAATTATATAAGTATAATATATGATATTTTATATCATTGTTACAAATGGGTAACTTATGGGTATAAGCCGTTAAATATAGAAAGTATAAGGTTAGGAATGGTATTTATAACCTTTTGGTATTGTTTGGTGATTTTTGGAGTTATATATAAGGTTTTATAAAGATATATGTATAATATATAGTTTTAATGACATTAGGACACTATATATTATAAATTGGGGAGATTTGATAATTATACAAAGTTAGGTGGTAGGAATTAAATTAAAACAGACCCTAGGGTCTGTTCAGCAATTATAAGCCTTTATAACTATAGGTTATAATTATATTAAGGTTTAAGGATTATAATATAAGGTATATATTATAAGTGTAACAATGGAATATAATTTGGGGTTGATTTGTAAATTATGGAAGTATAATGGAATATAATAAAAACCGAGAGGATAATGGGCTGTTTGGTATTTTATAACAATTTATAACTATAGGTTATAATTGTTTTAATGACATAAATGTCATAATATATGTTATATAACTATAATATAACATTATATAAATTATGTGGAGGATTTAGTAAATATTTAAGAAAATAAGTGCTGTTTGGTAATATGGGCATTTTTGAATACAAATTTATAATATGGTTTTTAATGTTATAAGGGGTGTAACATTTATAATATAAGAAATATTCATTAAAAGAGAATGAATATATTATAAAGAATTACCATATAACAAATAGTCCCATAATACATATATATAAATAAATATACGTTATGGAATGGAAAAATACAATATGGTTCAATAACCATATAATATCATGATTAAAATGATATAAGGTAAAGAGAAAAGAATTATAAACATTAAAGGAAATTCTGATGTTAGGATTATACATGGAATAATTAGGGCTTATATAATTCAAAGTATTTTCACACATGAATTATACTACATTAAACTTAGAAAAACTAACCTTAGGAAAATAAATACTAAGGTGAGATGTATAATATATGATTTAGAATTATACATGCAATATAGAAACAAACTATATAATATACAAGTTTATATTGAATTACATGCGATAACCAAGTTCAAACTTTAAGTATATTAATATACAAGACGAGTCTACGCATGTAATATAACGTTTTTCCTAATCCCGAGTTAAACCGAAAACCCGACAAACGTTGTTAGTTAATAACGGGGAATAAACCGGGAGGTATTTGAAATACCCCAAACTAATAAAACATGGATTAAACATCTAATCAAATTAATTAAGGCCTAAACATGCCTTAAAAGTCAATTGAGAACAATAATGGTCAACACAAAGCAAATATTGCACCCTTTGACGGTTTAGGGTAAATACATACCCAAATGAACTCCTTAGGACCTAAATTTTGTCCTAAGCATATTAACACATAAATAAACATACAACAATCATTGGACAACACTCCAACACAGATAACAAGCATTAACATGCTTAAAGGTCAAGTAGGGCAAAAATGAGCTCTAAGAAACCTTAAAGGTCTTATGACCTCTATTTGATATAAAATTGGATTCCTAAGATCAATTATCATGTAAGGAACACAATGATACCGTTCTCAAAGAAAACAAATCTCAGAAACACCTTGTGACACAAAATGTGCACTAAAACACCTTAAAGCACGTTTTTGTGTATGAGCTCTAAGATATTGACTTTTTGTCACTTTAAAGACTAGATTACATTCTTTATATCATTAATGTGACATGATAGACTATATTATAAAGTCTAAATCAAATTTTAAAAATAAAATCAAAATGGGTGATTTTGGGTGAATAGTACCCCAAAAATAACATTTAATTACTTAACTTAAATCATGGTCAAATGTCATCCATTGACTTGACCACCCATTGCCACCTCTTCTAGCTGTCATCCTCATCTATTAAGCCATCTAAAATATCTCCTAATGAGTCATCTATTACTATGCACTAAAGTAACATTAAATGACATAAAAAGCAAAATTAGCTTTCTTACCTCATTACTTCCTTCCCAACCGACTCCAAGCAGCTCCACTCTCTCTTTTGATTCTCCAAAACCGTAAGAACATACCAAGTTCAGAGGAGAACACCAATTGATCTAGGTAAGCTTATTAAGCCATTTTATGTTCATTCTCTTCACTTTTCTTTCCTCTTTCCATGGAGCTAAGCTTCAACCATTTCCACCCATGGTTCTAGGTTGTTTTGGAGGTTAAAAGGAGTGTGTTTCTTGGCTGTAACAAGGGAAGAAGGAGGAGAGTTCTAATCTTGATCTTTTAAGGTAAAAATGTGCTTTATGCACTTATCTCTTCATTCCCTTCAATTCCGGTAGGAAAACCTGATTTCTTAGGCTTATAATCTTCTTCTTAACATGCTTATTCAGTTGGTATACCAAGAGCTTCAAGGAATAGCCAAATCCATGCTAAAAACACCATTTTCGGCATCTTAATCAAGGTGAAAATTAGTTATCTTTTAATCTGAGTTATACCGGTTTTAAACCTTGTATTAGTAGCTCTTTTGATGCTATTTTTGTTCTGTAAAAATAGGCCGAAGATCACCTTTGCTTGCCTTGGTATTCTAAGGTAAATTTTACCTTGAAAATATACATTAAACACTTCTAATGGTTAGCTCTTGCTCGGAGACTAATCATGCCTTAATTGCTGTTTAAAAACATGTAAAAGAAGCTGTGGAAAAATTATCCTAAGCTATCCGTGGCCAAACAAGGCCTAAACTTGGCAAAAATAAGGTATAAATCACTTAAACCTTCATTTGGTATATTAATATGTGCTTATACATATGTTTATATATATGTCGTGAGTGAACATGGTATAAAAGGTCTTATTTTGACCTTAGGTGGTTAAGGAATGGGTTAGTAAATTTATATAAGTAATTAATTAACATAATGGTCAAATTTAAGACATTATGTGGAAAATTGGTAAATATGGAAAACTATATGGTGAGGTCGAGAGTTTAATGCATTTTTGGGCATTTATGTGTAATTTATTTTATAAACTAATGTTTGTAATAAGGCCATGTACTTTAGGCCATTTTATTTATGTATTTATAAGGTTTTAATTAAGTTTAGGTAATATATATTACCGCATAGTATAAGGGGTTAAATCATAATTAAATTAAATTTGGGGGCTATATAATAATAAAGCTGAAAATTAGGTGTTAAAAGGAATTAAAATAAAAATTATAAGATTTTATAAAGTTTTGGGGTTAAATGGTAATTTCTGGAAAAGTATGGGTATAAACCGTAATATATGGGAATTAATGGTCAAGGCGATATTAAGGAGGTCAACCTTGACCATGTGGTAGGCTTTGACCAAATTAGATAAGTTAAATAACTTATTTAAGGTTTTATAATAAGATAAGTATTTAATTGTAACATTTTTATAACATATGTGGTAAATATGTTATTACCGAAAGTTAAGGGTGTAAAATGGTATTATAAACACCCATGGGCTATTAGGAATTTTTAGGAATTTATTGGGTTGATTTTGGAATTAAAATAAACTATATATGTATAATATATAGTTATTATGTCATTGTGACACTTTGGATAAAAATATGTGGTGGAAATGCAAATACCGAAAGTATATGGGTTAGTAATGGTAATTAAAAACCTTTCGTGAAATTTGGTGATTTTTAGAATAATATAAGAGTATTTAGTAAGATATGTGTATAATATATAGTTTTAATGATATTATAAAACTATATGTTATAAGTTGGGCCAAATGGCAATTATAGAAACTTGGTAGGTTAGAAAAATAATATAGAACTGATTAGTGGGTCTGTTCGCAATTTAAAATAATATATAACCATAGGTTATATTTATATTTAGGTTTAAAATGTTATAATATATGATATATATGACATAACATTATATATGTAATCAAATTATAAATTTGGAAAGTTAAAGGGGTTGGAAATTAATTTATAAACAGACATGGTCTGTTCGGTATTTTACAAATGTAAAACCATAGGTTATACCATTTTATAAGTTAAAAATGTTATATTATATGGTATATATAACATGGTATAAATTATGGGGTGATTTTGTAATAAAAGGAAACTATGGGTTATGGAAAGAATAAGGTTTAAATGTATATGCCTATGCGGCATTAAATATAGTTTTGTATAAAAACTATAGGTTATAAGTTAAAGGAAATAAAAATATCATATTATATGATATTAGTATATGGTATAACATTACATAATGTTATGTGGTCAAAATGAAATTTAAATGAAATAAAGGGCTGTACTGAATTATTAAAGATTGGAATATGAATTTTAGACTATGGTCTACAATGTTATAAATGTTATAATAATTATATGGTATTAAGGTGGTTTAAATGGAATTAATGTAAGTAAGGATATCCACATTAAATAATGTGACAAACTATAAATAAATAAGATTTATAAATTAAGGTATATATTGAATAAACCTTAGGAGTTGTAATTATACAACATAAAATGTTACATAATATTAGGATAATAATCTTATATAAGTTGTATGATATAATACAATTAATGGGAATGATCATCTCATATAAGATGATAAAAATGTAACATACTCCCTCCGTCCCACCTTGACCGTCCTATTTACTATTTGGACATGTCGTTTGACTTCAATTTCTAACATATAAGATAAATTAATTTTGAAAATTTAAGTTTTGCATATGATTCCTTACATGATAAACTATATAATACAAAATTTAGTTTTATAAAATTATTTTACCTTATATGTTTAATATTTAGGTGGAAAAACGTGCCAAAAAGCAAACAGGACACTTATGACGGGACGGAGGTAGTATAATATAAGAGTTTTACAACTCATGAAACTTACCTATATGGTAAATATATACATATGCGAAAATAATGCATATATATATATTATGGTTGGAAACCATATAATATAATGGTGGAGGTTATTACATTTATATAGTTTACAAACTATAAGTTATAAGCTTTTGAATTCAAATATAGTTTACTAAAAGATTAATGGATTAAATAATACAATGTATTATAATGGATGGTGGAAAAATAATACTATATAATAAATAATGCATGCATTCATGCAACAATAGGTTATATACCTAAGTTAATAATGGATAAGATTAAAGAAAAATAATGAATTAAACTCAACAGTCGAAATAATACAACCTTCGAGTTTTAGTAACAAAGCCGACTGGTTTAGAGAAACCCGTAACAATTAACTGTAGAAATCCGGGGATGAACTGTCGGGGTTACTTGTTATTCGGAAATACCGGATGTAGTAAGTCATGGAGACTGACTTATAGTTTTATTACCATTTAGATCGTACTTCAGACGAAGGCGCCTGAAGAGCTAGTGGTCTACACTGTGCATCCTTGGTCTAAGGTGTACGGTATGTAAAGGGGTTTGATCCGGGTTATTCTAAGGAATTCCTTCGGCTCGGATTTGGTGATATAAGAATTGTGTGTTTTGTGGTACGTGTATGTGATATGTTGTTCTGGCATTAATTATTTATGCACGAGCGTCCTACGGGACTAACACTACGTCCTATAGATCGACTTATACTCATACATATGCGTTTTGTGATGACATGACAGTTACGTAATATAATTACCCCTTAGTATTAATATTAAGTATATGGTAACCTAAGTAAAACACTTAGGTACGAGTCACGACATTGTCGGTCTCTAGAGCATGGATCTCGAACATATATAACCTAATTACTTCTAGTGCGTGAGACCCATTAGGGCCCTAATTAATAATTATTCTCCATAAAACTAAGAGTTTATCTTAAACCTTATGAGAAGAGTTGTGTGAGTTGAGGTGAGAAATCCAGTAGTTTACGATCTACTTGGTTGCGCATTGTGATCACTGAGGGGTTCCCGATCGGGTTACGCTCTAGGTATTTACTTACCCAACGAACCCTATTTGGATCGTGGGTCAGGTGGCTATGGCCTTTATATAGACTCTTACGAGGCAAAGTGAATGTCAGGGGCCTCCGGACCTCTGGCGAAATGAGCACATTTGTGTGTACGGGATGATTCTGTCCATGGGTAAGGTTATCGGGTTGTCCTAACATGACACCTAACTGGTAAATAATTAACATGGTTGGATGGATGGGGCCGTGAAGGCCCAAATTAAATAATTAAGGAAGACGTCCGCTACGCGCGACTGTCATTGTACTGTAATATTCGATATGTTCGATTATACAACTGTTGTTTGTGATATGTAATGAAGTTTGGATTGGAGGATGGTTAGGTATTTATGACTGTTGGATGGATGGATGATTATTTTTTTATGCATTTATTCAGTATTGATTATAACTGTAAAATGGTTAAGGCATGAAACCAATCTAATAATAAGATGGTTAAAATGACTAGTGACCAATAGGGTCCAGGCCCGGACATACTCAAGGTTATCGTTGAGACTCCGCTCATTGTGCAGGTTGTGATTATTGTCGAAGCCCAGTGCGGGAACAGGGTAGCTAGGGATTATTTTAATTACTGCACATGGATTTTTGTATAACAATGTTACTGTGGATTGTATTATGGACGATATGTTATTTCGGGATTGGGTAGACGCTCACTTTGTCGACGTTTAGGTTTATGGACTTAGGTATGATGTATAGGAGTTATCTCGTTATCACTGCGGTTAGCAGTTGTGATTTTGGTTGTTGATATAGTTGTGCTTCGCTACTCGCATGGGCGAGTAATGGCAGGTGACACCCGAGGAGTATTATTGTTGTTATTTCTTCCGCTGTAAGACGTTTTATTTTTGCTACGAGAGATTATTACGTGTTTAAGGAGAGGGTTGTTACAAAGTGGTATCAGAGCGGGAGTACCGCTCTGATTAAAGACACTAGGTTAAGACAGTGAGCTGAGGACTTGGGAAATTACGGGAAATGTTTGTGAGGTACGAGACAACTCGTCTTAAAAGGTGTTGTGTTAGTAACACAAAATGGATATATTAGCCTTTAAGGCAATTCAATATCTACTAGTTTTGTACGGTAAAATTACCGAGTATTTATATGACATACTGTACTACAGATGTTGGGGGAACTAGAGGGCGTGGTTCCGGTAGAGGTGAGGCGGTGACCCCGTGATCCAGGAGTTGTAGAGACGATTGATGCCGTTCTCGCACAGCTTGGTACTCAAATTGAGGAACACCAGCCCACCGCCATAGCCTAGGGAGAGACGATGAAGTCAGTTACCGAGACCCGACCACCTACTTATTCAGGGGAGCCAGACCCCGTAGCCTTGGAGCATTTCATAGTAGAACATGAGAAGGCCTACGAAGCTTTGCAAGTACCTGCCGACAAGAGGTCGTCATTGCTGCTTTCCATCTGAAGGATGCAGCCAGCACTTGGTGCAGGTTGGTCAAGGACCATCACCTGGCTACGCCCAACTTTTCGTGGGCTGCCTTTGTGGAGTTGTGAGGGGGAAAGTTACTACCCGGCACATCTCAAGCAGAAGAAGCGTCGAGTTCGAGACACTCTCCCAGGAAGGTCTGACCGTGGATGAGTACTACGCTCGATTCATTGGTCTGTGAACTTCATCCCGGAGTTGATTACTCAGAGACCGTGAAGGTCGAGAAGTTCCGGGGGAATTGTTGTTTCGCGTCCAGATGGCGATGGGTGCTACCCTCTATTCTACTATCCAGGTATAAACATGAAAGCCATAAATTCTTTACTTACTACACATTACCGATTAACTTTGTGAGAACTTACCAATGAGATTCCAGAGTGTTATGACGCTGCCTTGAGGATGAGCTAATGCTCCAGACTCGGAAGAGACTCTCGGGACCAAGAAGAGAAAGAACCCTGAGGGAGAGTCTGAGGTGGAGGAGCATCTCCAGGTGATAGCCAGAAGAAGGGAAAGTAAGGACTTATCCATTCTAAATTACTTACCATATTAAACACCATTATGAAGGCTGACCCGAAACTTAAACAGGAAATTCTTTCAGAAGAAAGGGGCAGGGTCACCAGGGAGCGAAGGGGAAAGAGCCCGTCCCTCGGTTGACCGGCCCAGCTATAGATGCTCAGCCTTTGAGATCTGTGCCTCCTAGGGTGAGACAACCTTCCTTTAATTAAATTGTAACCTTAGCTTTGATACCTACAGCTATTAACTTGAACTAAATGCTACCATTAGGCATCGGATAGCCCCAGCGGCATTTCTATTGCAAGCGTTGTGGGAAGAACCATCATGGGGTCGACTGCAGTGGCCACAAAGTTGAGTCGGTCTGCAGAAAGAGGGCCACCGGAGTTCGAGTGTTGGATGAACCCTGAGGGCCGTAACTAAGGCCACCAAAGAATACCCAGAAGACCTCAGTTGGAGAATCTGAGTACCACGAGGCGGTTAGGAGGGCTAGACATCTACTGATGCTGGAGCCCAGAGAGGAAGGGAGTCTAATGGGCATGAGTACCTTGAACTCAAAGAGACCGCTGGGGAAGACTTTTGCTTACTTTGTTATGTCTTAGCGTTGAATGGTGAAAGAAATATGTTGTAAATATGTGGGAGTGTGTCATTGACCACTCGCCTTTTGTGTATGACTTTTGAGACTGGTTATGAGGACTCGATACGTAACCTTGAAACCTTGACGGATCAGATTATATTATTATATATATATATATATTATCTATATATATATATTATATATATATATATTATGAACAGGATGTTATGCTTACATTATCTTGTAGCCCATACTCAACGACGAAGAGTCAATGAGACCAGTAATTACTGAACTAATTTTTCCACCTGCATGGCGCACTTGCTATTGCAAGCGCTATGACAATCAGCCATTGAAATTTCCATCTGCCTGCGCACTTGCCACGAAGTGCTGCAACTACAACTACCACTAAATTTTAATCTCTTATTTTATACCAAAAATTTTCATATCAACTTTTTTTCATACAAACCTAAGATTAGAAATCTGTGAAACCTCGGGAAGACCGTTAGTCCACCACTGCAACTGAAGGAATTATACAGCCACTGTAATTGTAAACCACACCAGTTTAAATGTTCGAGAATTTTCAGACATGGCTTATTAGCCAAATACCATAAGTGTATACCGCATTTAATGTTAATCTAATAGTGATGAATGTTTAGTCCTAATGGACAAGCATAACCTTGTGTGAGATAGAACCCTTTATAGATGCACCACCGTTAGTGAGGATGGTTGAGAAGTGAAGAGCCAAGTTCCTCAAGCTATTATGCGATCTGCATATATCTAATTAAACGGATGAGGGAACGAATACGAACTATGGATGAGATGTGATCGTGATTAGACAGGGAGAAAAGGAATATGTGTTGTACTCAATGAGATCGAGATAGGAGAGCCAATTTTGCTAAATAGAGCACGAATTTTACTTTACACCGAGCTGAATAACGCCGACTTATGGCACGACTTACCACTGATGCCACTAGGGCAATAGCACTTACAACAATATAACCGATAACAGGAACTAATAAACAACTAAAAGGACATCCATCAAAAGGGAGATTGACAACAGAATACTTCACAATAACCGTGTGACGGACATTACCAGTTTACTAAACGAGACATGGGATGACCACGCACTCCGATAGGAGCATGTGGCCTGACAGACTTATTTATGAGTTAGTCGGGTAAGTGGTAATGTATCAGTACAATACCCATGTATGTAGACAAGTAGTGTTAGGAACCGAAAGTAGTCAACTCCGTGACAAGGACAGTAATACAGATTACCTCGAAGATGGACGAGAAGAGCCACAGTTAAACCAACGGGCTAAAGGAATCAAGAACCTTCAACATAGAGCAGTAGACAGTATATAGACAAGGAACCTTTCAACGACGTGAAATACTAGGATAGAACATGGAAACCCATTATGGATGAATAATATAGAACCCTCATAAGGATCGAGCAATTCTTGCAATCCAGAGGAACCTACCAGGTGAGGTGAACATAAAACGCGTGACTATGCAATGATGAGAGACAAAGCTAATATACTAGTGATACCTTAACCAAGGAAAACGCTATGATAACTATCGGACTTGAATGTACAACTCACAAGATAATTGGTTCATCTTATCTTTTGACTCATTAGATATTACTGTTGAGGGTTTACGCCTCTGCACTGTAGGACTGAGTGTTTTGGTATTGCACTTGTGCAAGTTATTAATCTAGTGGGAATATGGGAAGATGTAAATAGATATCAACAAGAAGTGATATCAAAGAACTCACAGTGTGTACTCCGGAACAAAACCACTTGGAACACGGATGACAAGCTTTATCTCTGTGGACATGTAGGCTAGTACGTCTTAGTATTACAAAGACAAGTGCAAAGAGCACTAAGTTAACAATATCCAATGTCATATTACACCTTAAGCTGAATATCAGTGAGAGAAGACCACGCATGACGCTAGTAATCCAAACGAGAGGACACACACAACATGAAATAGGCAAACTGAGCCTATGTTCATGGGTCTGCACCTCAATACGGAGGAGTGGGCCCATTAGAATGAATCTGGGAGAGAGCACAAACAGATCTGTGCCTCACCCTTTATGTATTGTGGCGCCCGGAAGGGCTAAAGTCATACCCGTCTCTCGATATGAGGATAATCCATGAGTTGAGAACTCTAGGAGAGCCAAGTATCCAGCGCTCCTTTTGAGCGGCTGTTTATACTTGTACGGGGGCTAACCCTTTTTAAGGAGGTAGAGCCTCTTGGATGTGCACGTGTGTGCAACTAAGTTTTGTTGTTTGTTGTTTGTTGTATGCGGGGCATACTATAATTGGTGGTATGCGGGGCATACGATGTTTGTTGGTTTTGTTTGGTATGCGGGGCGTACGTTGTGTTGTGTTTGTGTGTGATGTGCACTGGTATGTATGTATCTTATGAGTACCTGTTTGAATGATGTGTATACACCCATGTGTAGTACCTTTCTTATGATACTTGTGATATATATATATATATTATATTACCTTGTAGAATGATACATATGGTATCACTTAGATATGAAATGAATCATTAGTTATGGAATGTGGAAGGATGGTATGTTAGGGACACCTCGGTGAGGTTGTCAGGTTTGTAGAATTGATAGGAAATAACGGTACTGATCACCTATATCCATATATGATGATTGAACTAACGCCACAAAGTGATGGTTATGTGCTGTATAAGCACAATACGATGTGTGTAAATGATATATCACAATATACATTATGGGTTATTGGGTAGTTATTAAAACACCTATTTGGATGAAGCGACTTCGGGACGAAGTCGTTTTAAGGGGGTAGATTGAAATACAATAAACTAATAAAACATGGATTAAACATCTAATCAAATTAATTAAGGCCTAAACATGCCTTAAAGTCAACTGAGAACAACAGTGCTCAACACAAAGCAAATATTGCCCCTTTGACGGTTTAGGGTAAATACTACCCAAATGAACTCCTTAGGACCTAAAACTTTGTCCTAAGCATATTAACACATAAATACATACAACAATCATTGGACACCTCCAACACAGAGAACAAGCATTAACTGCTTAAAGGTCAAGTAAGGTAAAAATGTGCTCTAAGAAACCTTAAGGTCTTATGACCTCTATTGATCTAAAATTGGATTCCTAAGATCATTATAATGTAAGGAACACAATGAAACCGTTCTCAAAGAAAACAAAGCTCAGAAACACCTTGTGACACAAAATGTGCACTAAAACACCTTAAAGCACATTTTTGTGTATGAGCTCTAAGATATTGACTTTTTGTCACTTTAAAGACTAGATTACATTCTTTATCATTAATGTGACATGATAGACTTATTATAAAGTCTAAATCAATTGAAATACCCGTATTAAAAACAGTGATTAATTAGGCTATTATATTTTTAAAAGCTTAATTACACTAAAATAAATACTAGGAACAAATCCCGAAGAAAACGGACCTTTAAAATGGGTTAAAAGCATAAACGAACCTTAAAGCACGTTTCTCGAGGAAACCGGGAAAACGTGACTTTAAGCGGGTTAAATAGACTCGCAACAATTTTGGTCAACTAAATAGTCACTAATAAATATTAGTGAAGCTTTAGAACCAATAAAATTAATTTAACGAGAAAATTCCGGAAAACGGGTACCGGTTAGTGAAAACTGTAACAACCGGTAAGTTTTGGGGTGAGAATGCAAATAAAGAAACTTAGTGTGTCCACTTGTGTAAATAAAAGTAAAAAAAATCTGGTGGGTGTATGGGTGTGGGCCGATTTCCCCTCCTCTCACTCACTCTCTTAATTGTTTGTAACTCACAACAAGACAAAGAAAATAAAGAAAGAGAAGAAAAAGGACCCTCTCTCTCCTACTCCTCCTCTTCCCTCACGTTTTTCCTCCTTCTCTATTCTCTCTTTTCTCTATTTCCTTCCTTCTCCTGCGACAGCCATGGAAGAATGAAGCCCCCACAAAACTCTTCACTTCTCTCATCTCTTTGAGTGCTCAAACCTTCTCCAAACTCAACAAAAAAATACCATTGTAATCCCCTCGCAAAGGAGAACGTTTTCATCCTTTCAAAAACTCAAAAGCTCTACTTTCGTTTTTGAGGGTATTCACCATTTGAAGATTCAAGTCCACCATTAGAAGCACCTTCACCTCCTCTTCATCTTGAGGTAAAAAGAAATTCGAAAATCCATGGTTTCTAGCCCTTGTTTGCATTATAAGAATTTTTGGATTTTGAACTCTTGGCTCTTTGTTGCTCCAGCCGATTTGGCTTCTTTGGTGGGCTAGAAACATTGTTCTCTTGCTAGTCAAGAACTACATTCAACCATTGTGAGGTAATATCCTTGTCTAAACCCTAAAACATTAAATTCTAGGGTTAGTGCAAAAATGAATGTTAAATGTAGTGTGTATTGGTATGGTGGTTGTAGTATGTGCATTTTGTGAGGAAGAACCAAGAAGAAGGAAAGGGAAGGAAAAGAAAGAAAGTAACCTAACAAGACAAGGTAAACTCTTACCTGTGTTAGTTTGTGTATGTAATGTAACAGTTTTTGAATTGTAAAAATGAGTAAGGAATTAAGTAATGAGTAGCAAGTGTATTGTAGTATAATGAATAATGATATTGTAACAGTTTTGAAGTTTTAAATGATTTTAAAGCTTGGGAAAACATTGGGTATTGAATGGGTATGTGTGCAGGATTTTATTGTTGTTGTAGTTGTATTGAATGTGAGTATAATGTATTGAGTAAACAGGTGGTGAGAATCGTATTATGTGAGCTGAAATAATGTGTGGAGTATGTTAAGAATATAGGGGAGACTATGCCCAAATTTGTGTAGAAAGATGAGGACTTAGATTGTTTAAGAAGAGGAAGTATTGGAGAGTTGAGATGAGTGTTTGTAGTTTGTAACAGATTTTGAAAGAAGTAAGTTAAGAGAATGGAACTAGGATGCGAGTAATGTATTTTGGATGCTAGGAATAACATTAGTTGAGGGAGTATTGGAGTATAAGAGTTGAGAGGAAAATCTGTAGCATAATGAGGAGAACTAAAATCTGTAGCATTAGAGTAAAGGAAAATAATGTAAGTGTTGAATAGAGATGAGGAGAATTTGTGTAGATTGTGTAGGAATGGGGTAACAAGTATGGTGGGTGGACTAAGGTGATTTAGGGTCTAAATAGTGCTAAATCATGTGGGGAAGTATTGGTAAAGATTGAGAAGCAAGGGTAAAGAATGCAATTGAAAAAAATTTTAAAACTGCAGTACTGGGGCCGACCGGACCTGCGACCGGACTTGCAAGGTCGGTCGGGCCCAGGTTTACAAAGGCGGGGAAAGCTTCTGGAGTCGACCGGACTTGCGACCGGACATGCAAGTCCGGTCGGACAGAAAAATTTCCCGCCTGTAACCTACTGGAATGGACCGGACTTGCGACCGGACATGCAAGTCCGGTCGGCCAGAAAAATTTCCGTAATGCAACCTACTGGAATGGACCGGACTTGCGACCGGACATGCAAGTCCGGTCGGCCAGGAAAATTTTCGTAATGTAAGCTACTGGAATCGACCGGACTTGCGACCGGACATGCAAGTCCGGTCGGGCCAGGAATTTTCGGTGCAGATAGCTACTGACTTGGACCGGACTTGCGACCGGACTTGCAAGTCCGGTCGAGTCTTCAAAAAAAAAAAAAAAAAAAAAGAGTATTTTTATAATATGATTATAGCAATCATATGGACATGTATATATACATATATAGCCTATATACATATGCATGTACATGTAGTAGTACATAACAAATGAAATAGTAAAGGTAAGAAAGTAAAAATAAGAGTAGTGAGAAAGGAATGGTTTAATAACCAAGTAAGAAAGTAATGAAGTAACAAGTATACATTGTAAGTGCCAATGTAGGAGCAAGTTAGATCAATAATAGATCATTGATCATAATACTCCATGTATGTATAGGAATTCAATAGTTGATCATCAAAGGACCCGGTAGAACGTAAACGACGGTGAACGGTATGATTTCTCATGCCCTGTATCCTAACTTGGTTACCCCGATTTGTGTGCTTATGTGATCACCAACAAGATAAATGCATGAATCGGATTATATTGCACATAATTGTGTTTGAACTATTGTTCTTGTTTATTGCTCTTGAACATTAGTTTGTATAATTCATGAAATGAATGAAGAAATGAAGTGTATGTGCAAGTATGAGTACTTGTGTATTGTAGTATGTATGGAAAGTAAGTATGGACTTCTACTAATTCCTAACAACCTAACTCCTAACATGAGTAATGAGTAAATGGAATGAGTAGAAGCCCGATATAGTTTCGGCCACGCGTGAGGATAAGGAACCACAAGAGGTTGGAACCGAATCCTGGCTATGATCTTTTCCTTGGACCAATTCCCTTTGTATGGGTAGCATCCTGGATTAGTGTGCCATCTAAAGCCCGGTGGTGGGAGATAGTACTCCCTGCCCGGAGGTCATACCGACTTAACTGGAAGTAAGTATGTAAGTATGTAAGTATTGTATTGGTCTTGACTATTGTAAGTCATTGACCCGGAGTAAAAGAGTATTGAACATCCGATTAACCCGGGTGTGTAATAAGGCTAACTGGACCTTTGTATGTATTGGAGAATTGTGTCTCCGTAATGCGGTGAGTATTCGGTAAGTATAACGGTTGACTTGTATTGTCTTCCATGCTTGTATGTTGTATGAATGTATGCCTTGAAATGAATGTATTGAATTGTATTGTAAAGCATGTATGTATGTATGTATGAAACGAACCGCATGTATACGACCAAATAGTTGGCGTACCCTCGCTAGTACGCGGGGTATGCGGTTATCATGTTCAGCGTAAGCTGACCCCCTCGGGGGAATGTTTTTACTCCACAGGTACCCGCGAGGCGTGATGGTAGAGTAAGGGCAGCATGTGATTCTTTTTGGATGTAGTTGGTAGTATGAAATAGTGTACCGAGTTGTACACGGCTAGAGCCTTTTGAGTAGCCGGTGTACCATGTGGTACACCTTTTTGGGATGATGAATTTTATTGGATAGTAAGGAGAGGTTGTATAAACTCTTCATTTTGGGAAGTATTGGATTGTAATTCATATAATTCGGTATACTCGGTAATCAATTGTAATCTAAGTATTTGGTATTGTAAAGTAAGTAGTATGTATTTGGTTATTCTAATCGTCAGACCGAGATGGTAAGTAGTGTAGCCTTGTTGATCTTGGATGGTTAACGGCATTGTATCACCCGCCGGGAGTAAGTAAGTATTCCGCTGCGATCTGGTAATTATGAGCATGATTAGAGGAGTAAGAAAGGATTAGCGGTTGGGGTGTTACAAAAAGTGGTATCAGAGCGAAGTCTCGCTCTGATGATTAGAAGTATTAAGTATAGTGATTACCGAGTTAGGATTTCAACCGTCTTAAGACGGAATTAGAAACCTAACTAGGAACTACCGTTAGCAATAACGGATACCCTTGACGTCTGCAAGACGATACCATTGTTTGAATGAAGACCATGAGGTCATAGTATCCAACATCTAATGTAATCCACACTTGTTCAGATGTCAGGACGAGGTCGAGGCCGACCTAGAGGAGAGACATCTGGTGGACCGGGCGCGCAGACGATAGCTGAGATCGTCGCCGCCACGGTAGCACAGATGCTACCGAAGTAATCACGCTGTACAGCACACAGCAAACCAGCAGCAGCAGCAGCAGCAGCCCGACCCACCTCATCCCCGTGAGACAATTGGGTAAAGCAGTCGCCGACCTTCGACCTCCACTTTAGAGGCGAGAGCGACCCCGCCAAGCTCGAGGCCTACCTCTCCGAGATGGAGACGGCCTTCGACACACTTGAGACTCCCGCTGGAGTCCGAGTGAGAATAGCTGCGTACTATCTGAAAGATGCGGCTATGGACTGGTGGAAGCTCGTTAAGGCCGAGCACGTAGCTGATCCGGCATTCGGATGGGAAGCATTTACCTCTCTCCTCCGATCTAAATACTACCCCGAGCATGTCAAGACCAAGAAAAGGCTTGAGCTCGATGCACTTAAGATGACCGAGAAGATGACGGTTGATGAATATTACCGCACCTTCACCTCTCTTCTCAGACTTCTACCCGACCTTGGGTATACCGGCCAGGTCTTGGTCGACCGCTTCTACGGCGGATTGAGCCATCGACTCCGGTATGGCATGGGCTTCACGCGGTTTACCTCCCTTCAGGTAAACAAGTCGAACCCTTAAAAAGCCATGAATAATGTAAATAGTATTCCCGTGTGTAAGTGTAACCTAATGCCTAAGTAATTCAGGAGTGTTACCATGCTGCATCTCGAGTTGAGATCACCTGCCAGCTGAGAGATGAGGACAAGCGCTGAAGCGCAAGGTGAGCGGCAAGGTAACCTCCGATGACAAAACCAATCCAAACCTGGAAGAAGAAGAAGAAGCATTCTCATCAGAAGAACACTTCCGGAGACGGCGGTGCCCATGCTGAGAAGGGCAAGGCAGCTGAGCCATTGCAGCTTGCCTACACCGCACCAGTGGCAGCAAGCCACTGAGGTCTCAGCCCTACAGGGGTAAGTAACCGAAACCGAATTAGTACACTTGTGAAATTGTAGTATATAGAGTATTGTAAGTATACCAAACCTTGCTAACTTGAAAGCTATAGGTTCTGGATTTGGCCAAGGAAAGAACCAATCTGATGGCCGCAGCTACATCTGCCGTAACTGCAACAAGGATCATCCCGGCACAGATTGCCAAGGAAGGGAGATCCGCTGCTTCATTGTCAGAAACCGGGCCACCGTGCCAATGCATGCCCGGAGAATTCTAGGCCCAAGGGCAACTACCAGGGCTACAAGCAGCGTGAGGGCAAGGAAGCTGCATCTGGTGATGCTCATGCCCAGCACACCTCACAGGGACAGGGATCCCGAGGTCCGCAGAAGGGCGCACCGCAGAGGCAGCCGCCCTACACATCATGACCGTGATGGGACCGGGACTAAGTCCGGCCCAGGTAACTACCGTAACCTTTAATCCTTGAAGCATGTCTAAGTAGTGAAGTAACTGTATGAGTAATGTATGAATGCGTAAGTACTTGAAGTATGAATTTGACATGAGGTAAGTATCAAAGAACTGTCGTGCTATTGAGCATTACATGAATTATAAGCCTGCCTAGAACTCACTCTAGATGAAATTCACCACCTTAGGGAACTTCCTTATTTGTTACCCAATACCTTCAAACTCACCTCAAGAAGAGACCGACGTCGCCAATCACCACTTCAACAACGAACAGTGTCAGGTCATCCGCCCAGGTATGATCTTATTAAAAGGATACCTGACACCCGAAGCACAGATTTCAATCATCCGACGATGCCACGAGTTAGGAATGGGTCCAGGAGGATTTTATACACCCGAATTCCCCGGTGGAGCTACAATGAAGCTGAAGCTTATGTGCTTGGGAAGGGATTGGAACCCTTATACCAAGACATACCAAACGACGCGAACAAGAGACGGAGCAACACCTCCAGCAATACCCCCAGAATTCCAAACGCTTGTCACACAAGCTGTAGAAATTGCACAACGGTATGAAGATGAACCAATTCCTGCACTTGAAGCAGATGTGTGTATTGTCAACTTCTATGAGAAAGAAGGACGACTTGGCTTACACCAAGACAAGGACGAGACAGCGGAATCTCTTGAACTAGGAGTGCCCGTAGTGTCTTGGTCCATTGGTGATGACGCCGTATTTTTGTATAGCGAGCAGAAGCGTGTGGACCTCGCAGAGAAATTGGTATTGAGATCAGGAGATGTCCTAATCATGGGTGGAAAATCAAGGTTGCTGTATCACGGGATCCAGAAGATCAAGTTGAATACGGCACCACCGGCAATAATCAATGCCACACACATGAAACCAGGACGCCTGAACCTTACCTTTAGGAAGTATTAATCTTGTAGTATCATGTAATCCAGTAGTAACGTGTATTAGAGACACAGCATGTATGATGGTTGGTTATTCAATAAAAGCAGTGTTGGTTATTAAATTCCACTTGCGTTCCACCATCCTTACTTATAATCTCATGAATCAATAGGTTGTGGACTCGGTACCGAAGGTAACCTGAGTATCCTCACCGAAGCACAAGCCGGCAGAAGCGGCACCATCCTAACGGGAACATTCCCAGTAAACGGCATCGAAGCCTCAGTATTATTCGACTCCGGCGCCTCTCACACCTTTGTATCACCATCATTCGCTACAAGGTTGGGGCTAGACGCAGATGAGCTACCAAACTTCTTGGTTACTCTCCCGTCGAAGGAGCGAGTAAAATGCACTAAGTATTATCACACCGCCACCATTCAAATCAAAGGTGAAGCGTTTCCCATTTCCTTCATCGAATTCAACGGATTGGGATTCGACTTGATAATTGGAATGAACTGGTTGGAGCGGCACAAGGGACGGATCCTATGCGCCGAGCACCGCTTGCTACTCAAGAGTCCATCTGGGGTCACTGTTTCATACCGCCAGAGACCAAGAGAGCCTTCAACCACAGTCATCTCCGCGATGGCAATGTATCGGGAGCTCAGAAAAGGGCACGAAGTATATTTATGTCACGTGCAAGACCTGGAGAGAGATCCAGAGTTCAGTGACGAGGTAGCAGTAGTCTCAGAATTCCCTGATGTATTCCCCAAGGAGCTACCTGGTATGCCACCACAGAGAGCAGTAGAATTTGAAATCGACCTTGTACCAGGTACTGGTCCCATTGCTAGGGCACCATACCGTATGGCACCAGCAGAAATGGCAGAACTCAAAGAACAATTACATGACCTTCTCGACAAAGGGTTTATACGCCCGAGCGTATCACCCTGGGGAGCACCGGTCCTCTTCGTGAAGAAGAAGGACGGTAGCCTCCGCCTCTGCATCGACTACCGCGAATTGAATGCGGTCACTGTAAAGAACAAGTACCCATTGCCACGCATCGACGACCTGTTCGATCAGTTGAAGGGAGCATCCGTCTTTTCTAAGATTGATCTCCGATCTGGCTACCACCAAATTGCTATCAAAGAGCAAGACATTCAGAAAACAGCATTCCGAACAAGATATGGCCACTACGAATTCACGGTGATGCCATTCGGTTTGTCTAATGCACCAGCCAAGTTCATGGACCTAATGAATCGGTTATTCAGTGATCAGCTGGACACTTCGGTAGTAGTATTCATCGACGACATCCTTGTGTATTCGAAGTCACCAGAAGAGCATGAAAACCATTTGAGAAGAGTACTTGAGACCCTGCGCGAGAACCAGCTGTATGCGAAGTTCTCCAAATGCGAGTTTTGGCTAGATCAGGTATCATTCCTTGGTCATGTCATATCGAGCGCGGGTATATCAGTAGATCCATCTAAAATCGAAGCAGTGCGATCATGGCCTAGACCTAAGACTGTTACCGACATCCGGAGCTTTCTTGGTTTAGCCGGTTATTACCGAAGGTTTGTAAAGGACTTCTCCAAAGTCGCTAAGCCCATGACGTCATTGAAGAAAGATGCACCCTTTGTATGGACAAGGAGTGCGAACTATCCTTCCAGACACTGAAAGACTCATTGACCTCAGCGCCAGTTCCACACTTCCAGAGGGCACAGAGGGATTTGAGGTGTATTGTGATGCATCGGAAGGGAATGGGATGCGTGCTCATGCAGCATGGCAAGGTAGCCTATGCTTCTCGCCAACTGAAAAAGCATGAGGAGAATTACCCGAACATGATCTAGAGTTAGGAGCCTTGTCTTCGCCTTGAAGATATGGCGACACTATCTATGGGGTAAGCATCACCATCTACTCCGACCACAAAAGCCTGCAGTACGTATTTACCCAGAAAGAGCTGAATTTAAGACAAAGGAGGTGGATGGAGTTCCTATCAGACTATGACATCAACCTCCAGTATAAAGAAGGGAAGGCAAACGTTGTAGCCGACGCCCTGAGTCGTCGAGCACACTCGCTCCATTCGCTACTCGCTTCTTCTAGCTTGGTTGACGAGGTGCGAGACGCTCAGTTGAGCGACCCTTACTTCACAGAGATCAGACAGAAAATCACAGATGGTACCTTCGAACCGAAAGTACGACTTCAAACTGCATGAAGATGGTCTGATCCGATTGAATGGCAGATTATGCGTCCCCGAAGCAATGCTGAGCTAAGGGATCGCATTCTGCGAGAGTCACATTGTTCCACATTGCATGTCCACCCGGGAGCCTCTAAAATGTACAAAGACATGAAGAGGTACTTCTGGTGGCAAGGAATGAAATCAGACGTGACTGAATATGTTCTGAGGTGTCTCACTGCCAGAAAGTGAAGTTTGAGCACCGAAGACCGGGAGGAATGGTGCAATCCATGCCCATTCCGGAGTGGAAATTCCACGATATCTCTATGGATTTTGTTGTTGGACTCCCACCTGCTAGGGGAGGACTCAACATGATCTGGGTAGTAGTCGATCGCCTCACCAAGGTTGCCCGATTCATACCGATGAAGGACACTTGGAAGGTGGCGAAGCTCGCAGAGCTATTCGACAAGGAGATCATCCGACACCACGGAGTTCCGAAAACCATTGTATCTGACCGCGACACCAGGTTTCTTTCGAGATACTGGAGAGCAACACGGGAAGCGCTTGGTACCGAGTTGAAGCTTAGCACCGCCTTCCACCCACAGACTGACGGTCAGACAGAAAGGACCATCCAGACACTAGAGGACATGCTTAGGGCATGCGCCTTAGACTTTCAGGGGAGCTGGATTGAAAAGCTTCATCTTATCGAGTTTTCGTATAACAATAGCTATCATGCTTCGATTAAGATGTCGCCATTCCAAGCCTTGTATGGTAGACCTTGCCGTACCCCGTTGTGTTGGGATGAGTCAAGCGAAGCGGTCATCATAGGACCGGAGTATTTGGAACAAGTACAAGCTGAGGTACAACAAATCCGAGCTAATATGAAGGCAGCCCAAGATAGACAGAAATCCTATGCGGATGTGCGACGACGCGACCTGGAGTTCGCCGTGGGCGACCAAGTGTTCTTGCGTGTCTCACCTATGAAGGGTGTCTTTCGATTTGGCCAAAAGGGCAAACTGAGCCCGAAATTTGTAGGCCCGTATGCCATTACCGAGAGGATTGGAGCCGTAGCTTATAGGCTAGCATTGCCTGAAGAATTGGGGCGTGTTCATGATGTCTTTCATGTATCACAACTCAAGAAATACATAGCCGACCCCTCTCATGTATTAGAACCCGAACACTTATCCCTAGAGCCGACGATGAGATATGTCGAGACTCCATTGCGAATCCTTGATACAAAGACAAGAGACACTCGCCATAAATCTGTACGAATGGTGAAGGTCTTGTGGTCTAACCACGATGTCGAGGAAGCGACTTGGGAACTAGAGGACGCCATGAAGGCGAAGTACCCGAATCTATTTGTAGACTAGATGTCTAGTATCCGTATAGCACGGAGGGTACGGGGCGTACCCCTTTTAAGGGGGGTAGAGCCTTTTGCTTTTGCATTGCTTCGGGTTAGCATTGCATAGTATGTATGTATGTAATTGTATTTTGTTGGATGTAGTGCTAAGTATTGTATTGGCACAAAGTAGTGCTAGTAGTACTCGGTATGTAATACGATGTGCGTATGGTATGTATGTAATGAGTAATGCACTGTGTTGTACGGTATACGACACGAATGACATTGTGAAGTGTATTGTGTATGTATTGGGATGTGCAATTGGATGAGTATGTGTATGAATTGAGTATTGTATGGTATTGAATAGATGTATGGTATCTGAATTGTGTATGCTGGTAGTGTAAGAATTGTGAACACCTTGTAAGGTGGTAGTAGAATGTGTTGTGGCAATTCGTTGCCAAATGAGTGAGTAAAAGTAAACCGTAAACCTTGAGCAACTTTGAGGGCAAAGTTTCTTAAGGGGGGTAGATTGAAATACCCCGTAATTAAAAACAGTGATTAATTAGGCTAATTATATTTTTAAAGGCTTAATTGCACTTAAATAAATACGAGGGAACAAATCCCGAAGAAAACGGACCTTTAAAATGGGTTAAAAGCATAAACGAACCTTAAAGCACGTTTCTCGAGGAAACCGGGAAAACGTGACTTTAAGCGGGTTAAATAGACTCGCAACAATTTTGGTCAACTAAATAGTCACTAATAAATATTAGTGAAGCTTTAGAACCAATAAAATTAATTTAACGAGAAAATTCCGGAAAACGGGTACCGGTTAGTGAAAACTGTAACAACCGGTAAGTTTTGGGGTGAGAATGCAAATAAAGAAACTTAGTGTGTCCACTTGTGTAAATAAAAGTAAAAAAATCTGGTGGGTGTATGGGTGTGGGCCGATTTCCCCTCCTCTCACTCACTCTCTTAATTGTTTGTAACTCACAACAAGACAAAGAAAATAAAGAAAGAGAAGAAAAAGGACCCTCTCTCTCCTACTCCTCCTCTTCCCTCACGTTTTTCCTCCTTCTCTATTCTCTCTTTTCTCTATTTCCTTCCTTCTCCTGCGACAGCCATGGAAGAATGAAGCCCCCACAAAACTCTTCACTTCTCTCATCTCTTTGAGTGCTCAAACCTTCTCCAAACTCAACAAAAAATATACCATTGTAATCCCCTCGCAAAGGAGAACGTTTTCATCCTTTCAAAAACTCAAAAGCTCTACTTTCGTTTTTGAGGGTATTCACCATTTGAAGATTCAAGTCCACCATTAGAAGCACCTTCACCTCCTCTTCATCTTGAGGGTAAAAAGAAATTCGAAAATCCATGGTTTCTAGCCCTTGTTTGCATTATAAGAATTTTTGGATTTTGAACTCTTGGCTCTTTGTTGCTCCAGCCGATTTGGCTTCTTTGGTGGGCTAGAAACATTGTTCTCTTGCTAGTCAAGAACTACATTCAACCATTGTGAGGTAATATCCTTGTCTAAACCCTAAAACATTAAATTCTAGGGTTAGTGCAAAAATGAATGTTAAATGGTAGTGTGTATTGGTATGGTGGTTGTAGTATTGTGCATTTTGTGAGGAAGAACCAAGAAGAAGGAAAGAAGAAAGGAAGAGGAAAAGAAAGAAAGTAACCTAACAAGACAAGGTAAATACTCTTACCTTGTGTTAGTTTGTGTATTGTAATGTAACAGTTTTTGAATTGTAAAAATGAGTAAGGAATTAAGTAATGAGTAGCAAGTGTATTGTAGTATAATGAAGAATGATATTGTAACAGTTTTGAAGTTTTAAATGAGTTTTAAAAGCTTGGGAAAACATTGGGTATTGAATGGGTATGTGTGCAGGATTTTATTGTTGTTGTAGTTGTATTGAGATGTGAGTATAATGTATTGAGTAAACAGGTGGTGAGAATCGTATTATGTGAGCTGAAATAATGTGTGGAGTATGTTAAGAATATAGGGGAGACTATGCCCAAATTTGTGTAGAAAGATGAGGACTTAGATTGTTTAAGAAGAGGAAGTACTTGGAGAGTTGGAGATGAGTGTTTGTAGTTTGTAACAGATTTTGAAAGAAGTAAGTTAAGAGAATGGAACTAGGATGTGAGTAATGTATTTTGGATGCTAGGAATAGCATTAGTTGAGGGAGTGTTGGAGTATAAGAGTTGAGAGGAAAATCTGTAGCATAATGAGGAGAACTAAAATCTGTAGCATTAGAGTAAAGGAAAATAATGTAAGTGTTGAATAGAGATGAGGAGAATTTGTGTAGATTGTGTAGGAATGGGGTAACAAGCATGGTGGGTGGACTAAGGTGATTTAGGGTGTCTAAATAGTGCTAAATCATGTGGGGAAGTATTGGTAAAGATTGGAGAAGCAATGGGTAAAGAATGCAATTGAAAACAAATTTTAAAACTGCAGTACTGGGGCCGACCGGACCTGCGACCGGACTTGCAAGGTCGGTCGGGCCCAGGTTTACAAAGGCGGGGAAAGCTTCTGGAGTCGACCGGACTTGCGACCGGACATGCAAGTCCGGTCGGACAGAAAAATTCTCCCGCCTGTAACCTACTGGAATGGACCGGACTTGCGGCCGGACATGCAAGTCCGGTCGGCCAGAAAAATTTCCGTAATGCAACCTACTGGAATGGGCCGGACTTGCGACCGGACATGCAAGTCCGGTCGGCCAGGAAAATTTTCGTAATGTAAGCTACTGGAATCGACCGGACTTGCGACCGGACATGCAAGTCCGGTCGGGCCAGGAATTTTCGGTGCATATAGCTACTGACTTGGACCGGACTTGCGACCGGACTTGCAAGTCCGGTCGAGTCTTCAAAAAAAAAAAAAAAAAAAAAAAAAGAGTATTTTTATAATATGATTATAGCAATCATATGGACATGTATATATACATATATACGCCTATATACACATATGCATGTACATGTAGTAGTACATAACAAATGAAATAGTAAAGGTAAGAAAGTAAAAATAAGAGTAGTGAGAACGGAATGGCTTAATAACCAAGTAAGAAGGTAATGAAGTAACAAGTATACATTGTAAGTGCCAATGTAGGAGCAAGTTAGATCAATAGATCATTGATCATAATACTCCATGTATGTATAGGAATTCAATAGTTGATCATCAAAGGACCCGGTAGAACGTAAACGACGGTGAACGGTATGATTTCCTCATGCCCTGTATCCTAACTTGGTTACCCCGATTTGTGTGCTTATGTGATCACCAACAAGATAAATGCATGAATCGGAATTATATTGCACGTAATTGTGTTTGAACTATATTGTTCTTGTTTATTGCTCTTGAACATCTAGTTTGTATAATTCATGAAATGAATGAATAGAAATGAAGTGTATGTGTAAGTATGAGTACTTGTGTATTGTATGTATGTATGGAAGTAAGAATGGACTTCTACTAATTCCTAACAACCTAACTCCTAACATGAGTAATGAGTAAAATGGAATGAGTAGAAGCCCGATATAGTTTCGGCCACGCGTGAGGATAAGGAACCACAAGAGGTTGGAACCGAATCCTGGCTATGATCTTTTCCTTGGACCAATTCCCTTTGTATGGGTAGCATCCTGGATTAGTGTGCCATCGTAAAGCCCGGTGGTGGGAGATAGTACTCCCTGCCCGGAGGTCATACCGACTTAACTGGAAGTAAGTATGTAAGTATGTAAGTATTGTAATGTATTGGTCTTGACTATTGTAAGTCATTGACCCGGAGTGAAAGAGTATTGAACATCCGATTAACCCGGGTGTGTAATAAGGCTAACTGGACCTTTGTATGTATTGGAGAATTGTGTCTCCGTAATGCGGTGAGTATTCGGTAAGTATAACGGTTGACTTGTATTGTCTTCCATGCTTGTATGTGTTGTATGAATGTATGCCTTGAAATGAATGTATTAATTTGTATTGTATAAAGCATGTATGTATGTATGTATGAAACGAACCGCATGTATACGACCAAATAGTTGGCGTACCCTCGCTAGTACGCGGGGTATGCGGTTATCATGTTCAGCGTAAGCTGACCCCCTCGGGGGAATGTTTTTACTCCACAGGTACCCGCGAGGCGTGATGGTAGAGTAAGGGCAGCATGTGATTCTTTTTGGGATGTAGTTGGTAGTATTAAAATAGCGTACCGAGTGGTACACGGCTAGAGCCTTTTGAGTAGCCGGTGTACCATGTGGTACACCATTTTGGGATGATGAATTTTACTTGGATAGTAAGGAGAGGTTGTATAAACCCTTCATTTATGGGAAGTAATATTGGATTGTAATTCATATAATTCGGTATACTCGGTAATCAATTGTAATCTAAGTATTTGGTATTGTAAAGTAAGTAGTATGTATTTGCTTATTCTAATTGTCAGACCGGGATGGTAAGTAGTGTAGCCTTGTTGATCTTGGATGGTTAACGGCATTGTATCACCCGCCGGGAGTAAGTAAGTATTCCGCTGCGATTCTGGTAATTATGAGCAGGATTAGAGGAGTAAGAAAGGATTAGCGGTTGGGGTGTTACACAAATTTTAAAAATAAAATCAAAATGGGTGATTTTGGGTGAATAGTACCCAAAAATAACATTTAATTACTTAACTTAAATCATGGTCAAATGTCATCCATTGACTTGACCACCCATTTCCGCCTCTTCTAGCTGTCATCCTCATCCATTAAGCCATCTAAAATATCACCTAATGAGTCATCTATTACTATGCACTAAAGTAACATTAAATGACATAAAAGCAAAATTAGCTTTCTTACCTCATTACCTTCCTTCCCAGCCGACTCCAAGCAGATCCACTCTCTCTTTTGCTTCTCCAAAACCGTAAGAGCATACCAAGTTCATAGGAGAACACCAATTGATCTAGGTAAGCTTATTAAGCCATTTTATGTTCATTCTCTTCACTTTTCTTTCCTCAATGGAGCTAAGCTTCAACCATTTCCATCCATGGTTCTAGGTTGTTTTGGAGGTTAAAAGGAGTGTGTTTCTCGGCTGTAACAAGGGAAGAAGGAGGAGAGTTCTAATCTTGATCTTTTAAGGTAAAAATGTGCTTTAAGCACTTATCTCTTCATTCTCTTCAATTCCGGTTGGAAAACCTGATTTTGTAGGCTTATAATCTTCTTCTTAACATGCTTATTCAGTTGGTATATCAAGAGCTTCAAGGAATAGCCAAATCCATGCCAAAAACACCATTTTTGGCATCTTAATCAAGGTGAAAATTAGCCATCTTTTAATCTGAGTTATACCGGTTTTAAACCTTGTATTAGTAGCTCTTTTGATGCTCTTTTTGTTCTGTAAAAATAGGCCAAAGATCACCTTTGCTTGCCTTGGTATTCTAAGGTAAATTTTACCTTGAAAATATACATTAAACACTTCTAATGGTTAGCTCTTGCTTGGAGACTAATCATGCCTTAATTGCTGTTTGAAAACATGTAAAAGAAGCTGTGGAAAAATTATCCTAAGCTAGCCGTGGCCAAACAAGGCCTAAACTTGGCAAAAATAAGGTATAAATCACTTAAACCTTCACTTGGAATGTTAATATGTGCTTATACATATGTTTATATATATGTCGTGAGTGAACATGGTATAAAAGGTCTTATTTTGACCTTAGGTGGTTAAGGAATGGGTTAGTAAATTTATATAAGTAATTAATTAACATAATGGTCAAATTTAAGACATTATGTGGAAAATTGGTAAATATGGAAAACTATATGGTGAGGCCGAGAGTTTAATGCATTTTTGGGCATTTATGTGTAATTTATTTTATAAGCTAATGTTTGTAATAAGGCCATGTACTTTAGGCCATTTTATTTATGTATTTATAAGGTTTTAATTAAGTTTATGTAATATATATTACCGCATAGGATAAGGGGTTAAATCATAATTAAATTAAATCTGGGGGCTATATAATAATAAAGCCGAAAATTAGGTGTTAAAAGGATTTAAAATAAAAATTATAAGATTTTATAAAGTTTTGGGGTTAAATGGTAATTTCTGGAAAAGTATGGGTATAAATCGTAATATATGGGAATTAATGGTCAAGGCGATATTAAGGAGGTCAACCTTGACCATGTGGTAGGCTTTGACCAAATTAGATAAGTTAATTAACTTATTTAAGGTTTTATAATAAGATAAGTATTTAATTGTAACATTTTTATAACATATGTGGTAAATATGTTATTACCGAAAGTTAAGGGTGTAAAATGGTATTATAAACACCCATGGGCTATTAGGAATTTTTAGGAATTTATTGGGTTGATTTTGGAATTAAAATAAACTATATATGTATAATATATAGTTATTATGTCATTGTGACACTTTGGATAAAAATATGTGGTGGAAATGTAAATACCAAAAGTATATGGGTTAGTAATGGTAATTATAAACCTTTGTTTAAATTTGGTGATTTTTAGAATAATATAAGAGTATTTAATAAGATATGTGTGTAATATATAGTTTTAATGATATTATAAAACTATATGTTATAAGTTGGGCCAAATGGCAATTATAGAAACTTGGTGGGTTAGAAAAATAATATATAATAGATTAGTGGGTCTGTTCGCAATTTAAAATAATATATAACCATAGGTTATATTTATATTAAGGTTTAAAATGTTATAATATATGATATATATGACATAACATTATATATGTGGTCAAATTATAAATTTGGAAAGTTAAAGGGGTTGGAAATTAATTTATAAACAGACATGGTCTGTTCGGTAATTTACAAATGTAAAACCATAGGTTATACTATTTTATAAGTTAAAAATGTTATATTATATGGTATATATAACATGGTATAAATTATGGGGTGATTTTGTAAAAAAAGGAAACTATAGGTTATGGAAAGAATAAGGTTTAAATGTATATGCCTATGCGGCATAAATATAGTTTTGTATAAAAACTATAGGTTATAAGTTAAAGGAAATAAAAATATCATATTATATGATATTAGTATATGGTATAACATTACATAATGTTATGTGGTCAAAATGGAATTTAAATGAAATAAAGGGCTGTACCGAATTATTAAAGATTGGAATATGAATTTTAGACTTTGGTCTTCAATGTATAAATGTTATAATAATTATATGGTATTATGGTGGTTTAAATGGAATTAATATAAGTAAGGATATTCACATTAAATAATGTGACAAACTATAAATAAATAAGATTTATAAACTAAGGTATATATTGAATAAACCTTAGGAGTTGTAATTATACAACATAAAATGTTACATAATATTAGGATAATAATCTTAATATAAGTTGTATGATATAATACAATTAATGGGAATGATCGTCTCATATAAGATGATAAAAATGTAACATATAATATAAGAGTTTTACAACTCATGAAACTTAACTATATGGTAAATATATACATATGCGAAAATAATGTATATAAGGATAGATATATATTATGGTTGGAAACCATATAATATAATGGTGGAGGTTATTACATGAATATAGTTTACAAACTATAAGTTATAAGTTTTTGAATTCAAATATAGTTTCCTAAAAGATTAATGGATTAAATAATACAATGTATTATAATGGATGGTGGAAAAATAATACTATATAATAAATAATGCAAGCATTCATGCAACAATAGGTTATATACCTAAGTTAATAATGGACAAGATTAAAGAAAAATAATGAAGTAAACTCAACAGGCGAAATAATACGACCTACGAGTTTTAGTAACAAAGCCGACTGGTTTAGAGAAACCCGTAACAATTAACTGTAGAAATCCGGGGATGAACTGTCGGGGTTACTTGTTATTTGGAAATACCGGATGTAGTTAGTCATGGAGACTGACTTATAGTTTTATTACCGTTTAGATCGTACTTCAGACGAAGGCACCTGAAGAGCTAGTGGTCTACACTGCGCATCCTTGGTCTAAGGTGTACGGTATGTAAAGGGGTTTGATCCGGGTTGTCCTAAGGAATTCCTTGGGCTCGGATTTGGTTGATATAACTTGTGTGTTATGTGTGTGGATACGTGTATGTGATTATGTGTGTTACTGCATTAATTATTTATGCACGAGCGTCTTACGGGACTAACACTACGTCGACTATAGATCGACTTATATAAACATACATATGTGTTTAATGTGATGACATGGCGGTTACTTAATATAATACCCTTAGTATTAATATTAAGTATATGGTAACCTAAGTAAAACACTTAAGTACGAGTCACGACATTGTCGGTCTCTAGAGCATGGATCTCGAACATGAATATAACCTAGATTACTTCTAGGTATGTGTGAGACCCATTGGGCAGCTAATTAATAAATTGTATTCTCCATAAACTAAGAGTTTATCTTAAACATTATGAGAGAGTTGGTGTGAGTTGAGGTGAGGAATCCCGATAGTTTACGAACTACTTGGTTGCGTATTTGTGATCACTGAGGGGTTCCCGATCGGGTTCCGCTCTAGGTATTTACCCAACGAGCCCTATTTGGATCATGGGTCAGGTGGCTACGGCCTTTATATGGACGCCTTACGAGGCAAAGTGAATAGTCAGGGGCCTCCGGACCTCTGGCAAAATGAGCACCTTTGTGTGTACGGGAGGACTACTGTCCATTGGTGAGGTTATCGGGTTGTCCTAACATGACGCCCAGCTGGTAAATAATTAAACATGGTTTGGATGGATGGGGCCTTGAAGGCCAAATTAAATTAATTAAGGAAGACGTCCGCTACGGCGACTGTACATTGTACTGTAATTATTTCGATATGTTCGATTATACAACTGTTTGTGATATGTAATGAATGTTTGGATTGGATGGATGGTTAGGTATTTATGACTGTTGGATTGGATGGATGGTTATGTTTTTATGCATGTTTATTACAGTATTGATTATAACTGTAAAATGGTAAAGCATGAAACCAATCTAATAATAAGATGGTTAAAATGACTAAGTGACCAATAGGGTCCAGGCCCGGCATACTCAGCGTTTATCGCTGAGACTACACTCATTGTGCAGGTTGATGATTATTGTCGAAGCCGAAGTGCGGGAACAGGGTAGCTAGGGATTATTTTAATTACCGCACATGGATTTTATATGTATAACAATGTTAGACTGTGGATTGTATTATGGTACGGATATGTATATTCGGGATTGGGTAGACGCTCACTTGTTGACGTTTATGGTTTATGGACTTAGTATGGTGTGTAGGAGTTTTCTCGTTATCACGGCGGTTAGTAGTTTGTTGATTTTGGTTGTTGGATATAGTTATGATTCGTTACTCGCATGGGCGAGTAATGGCAGGTGACACCCTAATGAGTATTATTGTTGTTATTTATCTTCCGCTGTAAGACATTTTATTTATTGCTACGAGAGAGATTATTACGTGTTTAAGGAGAGGGGTGTTACAGTATTAGTGACGGTACGGGGTACCGCAGAGTAATGTCGTTATACGGGATTCTAATCTGTAGCGTTATGTATTATTAGACTGTTAGAGACGACACGAGGAGCATCAGATCTAGCTGATTCATACTCCACGGTTATATAATCAGGGTGAACGGTATGTTGTTACGTGTCTCTGATTGTCTCTGAGGGCTTCCTCAGTTCAGACTTCTGTGTAATCTGTGATAAGATTGTTTGCCTGATTGTGTGAATAAAAATGCATGAACTATATATTTTAGCTGCTTAATATTTACTGTTGTTGCGTTAACAGTATTGGTTCGTATATATGGACCTATATATATAAAACGAACTAGCGACTATGGTGCTATCTTATATGTAATATAAGGATCGTCATAAAAACGTTGTAGCACTTGGATAATAAGATATACATATTATTCGAGACTTTAATACGGAGCATTGGCCTTTTCTAACGCCGCTCTCGTATCTAACACTGGATCCCAAGTTTACATACTCCGGATTGGACTAACGACCTTAGTCTGCTGTGTAAGTAAAAATTGGTAATACGATGCGATGGTATAATTAATTAACATAACAAAGCCAAGAGGATGTGGCTCTTGGTACGCGCTGTGATCACAAAAACGATACCAGGATGTCTGCGTACGGGTCCGCAAGTATCAAGAAAATTTCCCGCTAGCTAGGACGGTTCGTTGGTCGGAGACTCTACCGCTGGAGTGGCTACTGCCGTGGGTGACCCGCTATAGTATATGGGTAATTTAGAGACACGTCGTTTTAACGAGACGTTGTCACTAGGTATAACCGAACATTTATTACAGTTGTGACTTGTACATTGGCGAACAATATTGGTCTTTATGCCAAGGATGGGAGTTAATACTTGTTTATTATTCTTGTTGTTCATTAGTTATACTGTGTGGATTAGATTATGTGTGTTGATGATTGTGTTTATTGTATGGTTATTACTGTTAAATGTTTTACAGTTTAAATATTAAAACGGTATTGAATGTAACGAATCTCATGCTCTCGACCAATTAATTGAGGGGTTTGAGGAGGCATGACGGGGCATGTGATAACATACTCAGCAGGGGCTAATTCCATACCACAACCATTTTTATTTTTAGGAGACTAGCTGAAGGGTCGACGCGGGGCGCGACAGTTTTAGTGACTTTTGGTTAGACTTGGTACGCACTGAGACTATGGTTATTTTGAACTCGGGTTTTGTAAACCGAGGTGTATATTTGGTTAGACGCTCACGTGTACGGTTTATGTATAAGACAGATTGTTGTTGTATATATTTTAGTTTTTATTTAAGCACTACTATCTATCTCTTGTGGTCACTGCGGGAATACGTTTCGTATGTTGATTATCATGTAACTCGTTATCACCCGTATGGGCGAGTGATAACGGTGACACAATTAGAACGACAATCTGTTATTCGTTGCGATTTGATTACTAAGTACGACGTTTATACTATAATTAGGAGCCGGATTAGTAGGGGTGTTACACATTATCTATATTTTTTGTAGTAGTGACTCTCGCTTACCTCTACTATCTTTTTCCATCGGCATCTCTGTACAACACTGGAACTCCATTCTCTTCATGACAACTTTTGTAACCCAAACTGGCGAGCAAGAACACGCTCTGCCTTTCTCTTCATTTTCCATTTGAATCTGCTCCTCTCTTCATTTTCTCTGGAGTACACGCCTCCGTAGAAGTAAATTCGCGCTTGCACGTACACCAGATTTCAGAGGTTGGAAACAGTTCTTTCCACAATCGATGATATACGTGAACAACCTCCAGTTCTCTTCTTGAATCGGTGCCGCTGGGGAGATAAATCACCAACTGTCACGTCTTGCTCATCAGGTCTCACAGGACTTGGAAATAGTTCAACTGGGAAACCGATATAGATCACCAAGTGTTGCATCTCACACACCAGGCTTAAGAGGGGCGGAAAGACATTTTCTTCTGAAACCGATAATAAGCTCCGACTAATTTATTCCCCTCTGTTGCTGATATAACAATAGAAGTCTGTCCTTCTAAATAAATGAGGAATCAGTGGCATAGTCGTTGCAGTTGAATATAACAAAAGGAGCGAAGGGGTCCTGACCTAAAAGATCATTAGGAAAGGATATAGTACATGAGTTGAGGTGGGATCGTACATGTTAATATGCGATGATTATAATTAGCAAATAGTGAGTAAATTAGGAGATTAACTAAATATATATAATCTGGGGCAAGTGAAACATAAATTGAGTCTAATTTAGTATAATCTACAACTAATGAGTAGTTAAATTAATAAATTAGTTAATATGTAATAAATAAATTTAAAAAATGGGAGATTTGTTTAGAGAGTAATAGGCAGAGAAATCTTAAGTGTTTTACGGAAATAGCAATTTGGGAGTTAAAAATATTTACGTAAATGATTTTGTTGGAAAATTATTATTCTAGGAAGATATTGTTGTAGAAAGGAATACTTAATAATTAGTTATCAATAATTAGTGATGCTTGAATGTAAAATATATATATATATATATATATATATATATATATATATATATATATATATATATATATATATATATATATTTGAGATTAAGAAAATAAAAGGGATTGAGTAATAGAATAGTAATATGAGTGCATGAGGTTAAGTGGTTAAATTGGTGATAAAAAAAATGAATGGTTGGTAAAAGAAAATGAAAATGAATTACTGGGTATTTAAAACAACAGTAAATTGGTATATGAAATATTTATATAGATAAACTTGTTGGAAAATTAATATTTTGGAATAATTATGGTCGGTAGGAGAGATTAAGGGACTATAATTAAGTTAGGAAACATATTTATAGTAATGACAATTTGTACTAAAGCTAATAAGTGGGAATATAGTTACAACTATGGGCTAGGATAAGGATTTCATATAAACGGCTAAGTTTTCGTAAATTGAAAAAGGGATAGGTAAAAGTCGGTTGTGGGTAATGTTAGAAAACTTGGGGTATGATTTGGTAGTACATTGAGTTAAAACTAATATGATAAGAGTTAGAATATGAAGGAGAATAATTAGTAAAATAATACGAGCTATGTATATATATAGATAGAGAGAGATATATAAAGAAGGAGAGATAAACTTTAGCCTAATAATATATTTTGGAACAAGAGAATAAAATGACAAATAAGATATAATAAAGGGCATAAGTTTATTATTGCTCTCGATAATTTGAGGAAATAAGAGTTTAAAATGAAGATTGAAATAATACTAATACCTTGGTAAAAATGAGCTAGAATAAATTAATGTATTCGTATATATATAATGATATCAGTATCATATGTTAAATTGGGGTTAGTATCATATATTATAAGATATTTTGTAAACAGGATAACATTTCGATTATGGATGATTAATAGATTAGTGGGCTTGTGAACGGCCAAGGTGTTGGTTAATGATAATATGACCATTTAAACTAACACACCGAAATTAGAGTACTTCTAGGAGAATTTCATTACCCATAACTGTTGGGTAAATACTATATATTAATATATATATAGATTTACAGCAAACTAAAAGGCAAGTGCACCTTAGTCGGAGTAGTACAACAAGTGTCGTATCCACAGGGAAATTGTTCAATTATCCTAGTCTCGGTATTTAATTAAAAACAGTAAAAAGGGGTTTAGCCGGAGGCAAGCTTGATTTGTTGTTGGATTAGTACATAAATAATAAAAACAGTAAAATAAGGTGAATTAAGTGATGTGGATGGAAAAAGGTATCCTAGGATACCGGGGGAATTGTCTAAATTACTTAAACAGATTTATAACCATGTCTCAATTATTTATTGTCTATTGGAGTTAATAATTGTCAGTTATGAACTCTTAGTAATAGCCTCAGTATTTTCCTGCTCAATCCGGAGTGTAAATACCAAGGTTTATTCCTTTGTGGTACTTTGACTATCTCAAAATCATATGTTGATAGTTACCATAAAAATGCAGTTGTTTGTCACGCAAAGCATTTAACAATATTTGCTGAAAGGAATTAAAACAAGTTTAAAAAGAGAGACAAGTAATAAATACTGATTTACGTAATATTAGAATCAAACCCCCATCCTAGGATACAAAAGAAAATTACTCAGACATTAACAAAAATAAGAAGATTGCATAGATAGAATTTGCCATTATTTCAGAGAAAGAACGGGTCTGCTCTTGCTCTCACTGCTTCTCTTCTATTTCTTTTGTTTCTTGCTGAGTACGTGAGTATGGAGTGTTGTGGTGTTACAGGATAAAATGAATGGAGGAGAATGATTGAGTGTGGTGAGTGATGGTCTGTTTTCTCTAATCACCCGCACGCTAATTTAAGGTAGAAGGACTAGGTTTATATAGAGGCAGGGGAAGGTTGAAGATAGAGCCGGAGAGGAGACAGAACTGAGTGGAGAAAGAGCTGGATCACGCGTGAAAGGATTTACAGGATAAGGGAGGTGCCTGATATTGTTAATGGAGCAGTTCGACATGTCTGTAGGCGCCGCAAAGGAAGAAGCAATTGGGGAAGACGGTCGGCGAACGAAATCAGTCGCGTTAATTTCTGGATCTGCGTTGCATTTACACGCGTCCTTGTTTGTGTCCGTCCATTTTTCCACGGACATATTCTTCAAATTACTCACGTCCGCCCCTTGTCCGTCCATAATTCCACGGACGTATTCATTTCCTTACTCACTAGTAGAAAAAATGTTTTTAATGACGGCGTTTAAACCACGGTTAAAAGGAAAACCGTGGTTTAAAGTTTATAAACCACGGTTTTTATAGAAACCGTCGTTTAAGGTACACGCCAGAGTTCATATACCACGGTTATTGGAGAACCGTCGTATATAGGTTACTGATATACCACGGTTTTCCGGGCAACTCTGTATATAGTAATGTCAGAGTGAATATACCACAGGTTCTTTGGAACCGTTGTATATAGGGTACCTATATACCACGGTTCCTAGGCAACCGTCATTTATATTGCACATCTTACTATATAAACCACGGTTTTTTTGTCAACCGTGGTATTAGTCTAGGCGTATTTTAATTTTCGGCCCAAATTTAACGCGGCTCTTTCTATCTATTCTCTTATATTCTTACGCTAATTTTGGAACCCAAACCGACGAAACTCTCCAACTCTTCTTCTTCTTCATGTCACGGTAATTTTGGAACCCAAACCGACGAACATGCTCTACAACTCTTCTTCAATCTCTTCAACCTCACGGTAATTTTGGAACCCACTGACGACATGCTCTGCAACTCTTCTTCATTCTCTACAAGTTCACGTAATTTTTGCAACCCTCACCGCCACAAGGAACATACTCCGTCCTCACTCATTCTCTTGTTTTTCGGTATTTTTTGCAGCATACAACTAGAACAAGGAACACATGCTCTACATCATCTCCACTCAGTGCAATTTTAGCAACCATAACCGGCGAACAAGGAACATGGCCTCAATTCTTCATTCTTCTCACAGTAATTTTGTAAACCCACCGCGAACAAGGAACATACTACGCCAGAGTTCTTCACTCAATATTTTGCAACCCTAAATCGCAAAAAAGGGACACATGTTCTATAGCCTCTTCATTTCTCTCTGTTGCTCTGTTTAAGATCTGTGAAGCAACGCTACTAAATCGCCGGTGATTTTGAAAAAGAGTTCATACTATAACCACGGTTATATGTATAACCGTGCTTTATTCATTGATTTTATAGACAATATACCACGGTTTTGACATTTAACCGTCGTATAAAATGACTTTATACCACGGTTCTGAACTTGACCGTCATTTAAAACCGGTGAGGACCGCGTCCAAAAACGGCCTTAAACGACGGTTATGTGCAAACCGTGGTATATAGTCTTCTTTTAAACGACGGTTTTCAACCGTGGTATATAGGCAATTTTCTATATACCACGCGAGCATAAACCACGGTTCCTAACCGTGGTATATAGGCAAAATAACTGTGGTTAAAAACATTTTTCCTACTAGTGACTTCTGTCCGGCCAAATAAGCACGGACGTAACACGGTTGCCATATTTGCCACGTCCGGACCACTGTCCGGACCTCCATGGTTCGGACGCTTGTATTTTCTATTGCGTCTGTGTTTTTCTCCGCGGACGTGCCACGGACAGCTTCTTGTCCGGCCTTATTAACCCGGACATGCCACGGACGGGTTTTTGAATTGTCCGAACCACTTTGTCCGGACCACCTTGGTCCGGACAACAATTGTTTTGCTCCTAAAATATTCGTTTTAGCTCCGTTTTAGATCCGTTTTGCGCCTATGCGTTCGTCTCTTCGTCTACTTTCATCCTAGCTTGGTTTTCCTCATGTTTAACCAATAAATTTGTGAGATAACCAATAAAACATAAGCTAGGGGAAAAACATACGATAAGTGAGAAATGAGCAAGAAAAGTGCTAATATAATATATGAAATACACCCATAAAACATGCTCATTTGGACACTTATCACACCCCCACACTTACCTTTTGCTTGTCCTCAAGCAAATCCATGTACCCAAGCAAGTAGGGAATGCTCAATACTAACAAATATTATTATGAAGGGTAGGATAAAGAAGTGAAGAGTACATGATCTTTACACTTTTTGAGGAGTGTGATCCATCAACTGCTGGTGGCACAGGTGTACTCAGGGTAAAAATAAAAATTAGAGTTTCGGGGTAGGATCCGGAGTACTTCAATGCTTCTCAGTTAAGGTGACTTTGAGAACTTTTACCACGGCCAACTTCTCTCAAGAATGGGCATTGAGGAGAAAACAAAAGGAAAAATAGAATTATGCATTTGTTTCACTTTTGCATAGGAGATGAGAAGATAATATGTAGGCATCAAGCCTTTGTTTTTAAGAACACTCAACTCTCTTTGTTGGTTACCAAATGGTGTCTCGTAAGTCCCTTATTTATTTTTCTTATTTTTTGACAGAGAAGCACCCCTTAGCAATCCCTAAGAAGAAGACAGAAGGAATCCCTGAGCAATAAAATCCAACCATTGCAGATCATTTGGTCATACCGCATAAAAATGCTCCTCAAAAGTAATCAAAATTTTAAAATTTTGTACCATTTATCCCACAATTCATAACAGTATTTATTCATAAAGAGAACAACCCACATATAAAGGGTCCACGATATTGAATTTGGATAAATGCAAGATAAGCAGAGAGATTAAGTATTTTAAGCACAAAATGTCGCCGAAAAGGGCACACTCCCCCACACTTAAATTGAACAATGTCCTCATTGTTCACCAGAAAAACAAGGGAAAGTTTCAGAAGACCTTTTCGGTAAGTAGATAAAATAGAGAGAACATAAAGGTCACAAATAAACATTTAAGCACAGAAACGCTCCTCTGCAGATTTTATTTAAATAAAAGCATAATTAAAGAGACTGGTACTCCCCTGAGATTATTTTTGCTTGCGTTATAGGAGTTCCCCCACACTTGAGCTTCAGCCTCAAGTAGCGTAGCTTGGTTGCGGTGTGGACATAAAGTTGCACCTGCATAAGACACTAGAAGCAACCATACTATAAACGGGGTTAAAAGTTAGCAAAAAAATGTAAAGAAACCTGAAAATTAAAAGAGCATAAAAGCAAATAAAAGAAAAGTTCATCCGGGTTGCCTCCCGGAAAGCTGCCCTTCTTTAACGTCTTTGGCTAGACGCTTTGTTGTTAGATCAAACCTGGGGGGTGGTTATGAGGAGGAGATCCAAAGCATGACTCGATGGTATTTTTGAGTGTCCACCTGGATGCATGTTTTCTTTCCTTATCCCGCTTTTCATCAGGGATTGGTGGTGGTATCTCTGTAATGGACATTCCGTCAGGAAGGGTGACAAAGAGAAGTGGGGATGATGGTGATTGAGTGTCCCTCACAAACTTGAGATCCTTGGATTTGTTATCTGGAGACCTTCCTGATGCAAACTTCAGCTTTTCATCATAACTTGAAGGGTGATCGTCCCCTGGGCTACCCAAATGTGCACATTGGCTGTGGCAAGGAATGGTCGTCCAAGGATGAGAGGTGTAGTGGAGTTTTCTTCGATGTCCAAAATGACAAAATCGCATGGGAAGTATAAGTGTTCCACTTTAATGATAACATCCTCCACCACTCCGCTTGGGTAAGCTACCGAACCATCTGCCAGTTGAAGGGTCATCTTGGTCTTTTTCATATCTCCAATTCCTAGCCTTTTGAAAGTGGAGAGGGGCATCAAATTTATGGAGGCACCCAGATCGCATAAGGAGTATGGAAATGAGGTGCTACCAATTGTGACTGGAATGGTGAAGCTGCCAGGATCATTGCATTTCGAAGGTAGTGGTTGTTTCAGAAAGCTGAGCAAGCTACATTGAGTGGTACGGTACAGACTTCAGCCAATTTTGTTTTGTTGGAGATAAGGTGCTTGAGAAATTTTGCGTAGTTTGGCATTTTGGCAATGAGGTCTACAAACTGTATGTTGACGTTTAGTTGTTTCAGCATTGCCATAAACTTACCATATTCATTATCCAATTTCTGCTTTTGGAGTCAGTTGGGAAATGGTATAGGCGGTTCTTGTGGATAAGGTTTTGGAACTGATGGAATAGTGGGGATGCTGGGAGATGTCTTTTCTACTGGGTCCTCAACTCTTTTTTCACTATCCTCTTTGGATTCTTCTGACCTTTGCGGGTTGTGAATCTCGTTCGTTTTTCTACCGCTTCTCAAGGTTATCGCCTTAACCTCCTCTTCTTCTTCTTTAAAATCGAGCTTTTCATTTTCATAGCCGGCCACCAACTGCTTAAGGTAGGTATTCTCGGACTAAATGCAATTTTTATAGACTGTGGCGGTGCTTTCCAGTTCAGCTACATTCCTTTTGGAAGTTTCGATTACTACTACCCACTCTTGAAGGGAAGGGTGAAGTTCCGGAACCTTAACTATTTTAGCCACCTCCAACTTTTCGTCATTGTGTTCCTTCACATAGATGCATTTGGCTTGCACTCTTGGATTTGGCTCCGTTTGGCTTGGGAGAGTCCCAGGCGGTCTTCGAGCAAGTTGTTCTGCAATTTGATTGAATTTACCTTCGATTTTTTGGTTGAAAGCTTCTTGCGCAGAAAGCTGGCTTTGAGTCATAGACATTGTAACACCCCAACTACTAACAACACGCTTAACAACACCTTGCAGCGGAAATCGCAACTCACAACATAACTTAACTCCTTGGTGTTACACGCCGTTAGCCACCCACGTGGCTAACAAGGCTAACATACATACATTGTACCAGTCTGATGGGCTAAACTCCCGAGCAACTACACATAAATCCCGTTCCATGTCCAACGGTCATTATACACTTACATTACAATGTACCGAGTATCTTCCAACTAACGCCGATACAAATTCGTTCTTACTGCACCTACAATACATCCACAATTCTCATGACTACCACGTACAAATAACTACCCCGTCCTACTCTCGAACGGCTTCCAGCTCCTTGTACCTGAAATAGAAAAGAGAAGAAAGGGTGGCCCCCAAGGGGCTTAGCACCTTTGCTGGTATGGTAATCCCGCAGCCCGCATGCTACCGGGCCACGCACAACTAATTGTCGTCTTAGCATGCGGTTGATTTTATTTAAAACATGCACACATTACACACATACATCATACTTAAAGGCACACATCCGTTAACAAAACACAAACACAAGGTTAGCACACACAACATAACAACACATTTCACTTAATAACCTACACAAACTTAATTCCATTCTTCTTAGAGAACAAAAACTTTACTTGGGGAGTGCCGGGGTGATATAAGCCCGAGCACAATGTACATACATTTTCTTTACTTAGGTGTGGCGGCCTCATATAGGACCGATCACACCTTGCACAATTTCCCCTAGCTCCAATAATGATGAGGTAGGTAAGCCTTGGTTAAGCTTGTGGGTGGTTGTAATTCAAGGAGGAAGAACAACCGTAACATAATAAAGAGGGAGTCGAAGCGAACTTAGGCATCAACACCCTACCAACATTATACATAATTTCCCTCCTAGCCCGATGTGGAGGTCGGGTAGGTAAGCTTTGGCTAAGCTAGTGGGAGGTCGAACATCCAAGAAGGATAAACAAACCTAACATAACGGAGTGAGAGTTAATTCACATATATACATCAACTCCCAAACAACACGCGTGACCGGAACGACCGGATTCCTCACCATACATAACATATACTTATTAGTTAAGGTTCCTTCATGGAACTTATCACATACATACCTCACAAAGTGTTACTAACTCAGTTAGACACATTAGGGAAAATCACATCCCATTTCAACAACACGGATAACAGTATCCAATAACAACAACATACCGAACAAGTCACATACATCACACAAAGTCACAACATACACTAACGCACGGATAGCCGTAGTTAGAACGTTCCCGTGGGTTGGGATGTTTATTCTGAATACCGATCTCTTATGTGAACCTAAGGTCGGTTAACTATTATTTAACACATGATTAAGGTTAAGCGGTATCGGAATTAATTACGCCACAATAATGAATTACTATAAACTCATTTCATGCTTTATCTTGAAAGGTGGCAAACACACAGAAAAACACATTGGCATACAAGCCGGTGTAATCCGGTAGGACACAGGTTGCAAGAAAACCATACCTTGGTCCCTGCTGCATACGAGTCCCGCCAAACGTCGTTCCTAGACATGATTGATAATGTCGGTTAATTACTTGTTAAATTTCGGTTCACTAAACATTTTACATGATTGTGTAACATGTTTTTATACTTAACTTACACTTGGTTGTCATCATTATACCCACTAGGGTTGACCACCTAAACCACACTTAGTTTTTAGTTTTTTTTTATATCAATCTTGGGTCAGTCCGACCCATGTCCGACCCAACCATCTGGGTCGGACCATTCCAGTAACTTCAGTTCCGAAACTTCTCCCACGTCCGACCCACGTCCGACCCAACCAACTGGGTCGGACCATTCCAGAAACTTTCCGTCTTTCCTAACGCGCCCGTCGACCCATGTCCGACCCAAGTCCTCTGGGTCGGACCATTCCAGAAGCAATTACGGGTGACCAACAGAGGCCGTCCGACCCAACTGTGGGTCGGACCCCTGGGTCGGACGCCTCCAGAATCTGTCCAAAAATTGTCAAATCTTTCCCAAACTTCTCCACAAGCCTCTTAATGTGTTCTAACATCATTTGGCACATTTACCATTCAGTCCACAACCATAAAACTCATTTTATAACTCCATAAACACTTACAATGTTTTCTCTTTAGTTCCTCTAAGTGGTGTTCCTTAATTATGATAACCCCTATGCCAAAAGTGTTTCACAAGCTATAAACACAAATTCTTTCTCTTGGAATTCTAAGTTCCTAACACCATTACGCTACAGATTTTGCACCCTTCCAACATCATTCGCCATCTTCCCTTACAAGGTCATCAAGTATCTCAACTCAACCACATACACACCTAACTCCTCCGGTTTACCAAGTCACCTTAAAACACTTCTAGATCTCTTATGTGAACCTAAGGTCGGTTAACTATTATTTAACACATGATTAAGGTTAATCGGTATCGGAATTAATTACGCCACAATAATGAATTACTATAAACTCATTTCATGCTTTATCTTGAAAGGTGGCAAACACATAGAAAAACACATTGGCATACAAGCCGGTGTAATCCGGTAGGACACAGGTTGCAAGAAAACCATACCTTGGTCCCTGCTGCATACGAGTCCCGCCAAACGTCGTTCCTAGACATGATTGATAATGTCGGTTAATTACTTGTTAAATTTCGGTTCACTAAACATTTTACATGATTGTGTAACATGTTTTTATACTTAACTTACACTTGGTTGTCATCATTATACCCACTAGGGTTGACCACCTAAAGCACACTTAGTTTTTAGTTTTTTTTTTATATCAATCTTGGGTCAGTCCGACCCATGTCCGACCCAACCATTTGGGTCGGACCATTCCAGTAACTTCAGTTCCGAAACTTCTCCCACGTCCGACCCACGTCCGACCCAACCAACTGGGTCGGACCATTCCAGAAACTTTCCGTCTTTCCTAACGCGCCCGTCCGACCCATGTCCGACCCAAGTCCTCTGGGTCGGACCATTCCAGAAGCAATTACGGGTGACCAACAGAGGCCGTCCGACCCAACTGTGGGTTGGACCCCTGGGTCGGACGCCTCCAGAATCTGTCCAAAAATTGTCAAATCTTTCCCAAACTTCTCCACAAGCCTCCTAATGTGTTCTAACATCATTTGGCACATTTACCCTTCAGACCACAACCATAAAACTCATTTTATAACTCCATAAACACTTACAATGTTTTCTCTTTAGTTCCTCTAAGTGGTGTTCCTTAATTATGATAACCCCTATGCCAAAAGTGTTTCACAAGCTATAAACACAAATTCTTTCTCTTGGAATTCCAAGTTCCTAACACCATTACGCTACAGATTTTGCACCCTTCCAACATCATTCGTCATCTTCCCTTACAAGGTCATCAAGTATCTCAACTCAACCACATACACACCTAACTCCTCCGGTTTACCAAGTCACCTTAAAACACTTATTTTCTATCGAAATTTCGCCATAACCTCCCCATAAACTTTACACATCCATTTCATAAATCCTCATCCCTCTCATTCCTAATCTAGCCACACCCCTTTCAAGGGTCCTAACAGCACATTACAAATCCCCAAATTCCATCAACAACAATATAACCACCATAAACTCCATAACTACAATATCAATCACAACTCAAAACCTTTGGCTCTTAAGGCCCTCAACTCAACATTAATTCACAAACCTCTCCAAAACAAACTAAACACATTACTACACAAATTTTAATCCACACTTTGGGTTCATTAATTTGTTTACCCATTAATTCACAAACCTCTCCAAAACAAACAAGGTTTAAGGTGGATTCCCTACCTTAATTCCACAAGTCTCTTAAATTCACCTCTTGCTCCTCATCTTCTCCAAAAATCGGTCCAGAGGGTATGGAGTTTCCAAACTCCATCCCAACATCCAAGAACACAAAAACATACTTAATTAATTATCTAAACCCTTGGAATATCTCAATTCAATAAAAGGGGTAGAACACAAAGTTAGGGTTTACCTTTTTGAAGTTTTTAAGAGGGATTCCCACCCTTGAATCAAGAAGGGGATTACTCCACCATTGAAGGATTAAATTGGAGCTCAAGAACAAGGAGAAAAACAAGGTATCAACAATGGTGAAAAATCGATTACACCAAGAGATGAAGGAAAGATGACTTTTTCTTGGAAATTTTTACCTTAGAAGGGAAATACCCCAAACTTAGATATGGTGTTTAAGTGATTAATTAAGGTATAAGAAGGCTAAAGAATGCCTTAGGAATATTTAGAAACCATTTTAAACAAAGGAAATATAAGGAAACACCGAAAGTGCGGTTTAAGCAAAACGTGCTTTAAGCTTGGAGAGACTTGGGAGAGTACCCAAATATTGTTCTAAGACCTTAGTAATATCCTAATGGTCATTTTAAAACAATTACCAAAGAAAACCAAGCTTGAAAACAAGTTTAAACACAAAATGTGCTTTAAGGAGTCTTAAAGCACATTTTTGAAAAATTGTCTTGTAAATGAGTTTTGAATGGCTAAATGTCCATCATTACTCTTAAATATATATGTGTACTATATAGTATCACATTTGGGAGGCTATATTAGTGGGAAATCAAAAATTTCACAACAATGTGCCTTGTTGTATGAATAGTGATTTAATTAAGCTAGTTTGTAACATAAGTAATATAAGTGAGTTAATTGACAAACAAGGACTAAAGTAACCTTGGTTACTTAAGGGTGGCCGTTTTTTTTTATAAGGAGGGGAGATGAGTCACAACACAAGATTGAAATATTGATAAATAAGGGAGGGGATGTACTAGTCACTATTTGCTTTTAGGAACAAATATCTCACATTAGTCTTCTCTCTCTCCTAACTTCTTCATTCTCCCTTGGTTCCCACGATTTCTTACCTCTCTCTCCCTTCTCCATTAACGTGAGCTTCTTCCCATGCTAGCTCCATCTTCTCTTGCACACCACTTACTCATTTTAGCTCCAAATCCAAAACAAAGCATAGATTCTTTTAGTTAGCTCAAGCTCCATCTTTCTATCTTTTCAAAAATCCAAGAGCTTCACTTTGGTGCCAAGCCAAACCACCATTAGAGGAGGAAATCAAGCTTGGAGACTCCATTGGCATCTCCATTCTCTTAAGGTAAAGAAAGTGCAAGAAAATCTAGGTTTCCATCACCTTTCTTCTTGACCGAAAATATATACTCATGAGGCTTCATTTTGATGCCTTGTCATAGCTTGTTTCTACTCTTCAAAGGAGAGAGGAGGTCCTTCTAGCTTCAAACCCAAGCTTGCCTTGAGGAACTAAGGTAAAACAATCAATCTAAAACCTTAAAAACAATTTTTAACCTAGGTTTTATTCCTTGAGGTTAATAAGTTGTTGAGTGCTCATTAGAATCATTGGACATTGTTTAGAGTATTGGCAAGGAGATTTATATTGGTGACCGAAATTGAAGAGGGAAAAACTAAGGAGGAAAGTTTGTGAAGCTTGAGAAAGAACAAGGTAAATTACTTACCTTAAGGTGTTTGTTGTTTAAGGGAATGGGATTTAGATATATGATAAGTTTAGTGTAGAGTTTACCTTGGGAAGGAGTTGTAAACCTAAGAGAAAGAATACTATTATATTGAGAACTAGTGACTAAAGAGCAAATGAGAAAAAGACTTAGTTAAACAATGAGGTGATGAATTACAAGAAGCATTTTATTTCAATGGGAGCCTTGTTGTGTGTATTCGCAGGTTGAAGGCAAATATATGTGGAAATTCAGTGATTAAGATTATTGTCATTTAAGGGCCTAAGTGCCAAGCATTTTAAGTTTAAGCACTATATTGTGATGTGGTGTAGTTTTGGTGTAGATTGTGTGTTAAGATGTTGCAATGAGGATATGAGTGATCTTGGTTGTTTGATGATGAAAAGCCAAATGTTGGGTGTAACAATATACTAGAGAACCCATGGCAAAATATAATGAAGAACCTAAGAGTTTAAGATGTTCTAAGGAAATCTCATGACTAAAGAGTACTAGAAGTTCTAGTGGTTGTCTTAATGAAAAAGGGTGAGCTTAAGGTGTTTTAATGAGTCATAATGATTTAGGCGTCACCAAGGAGGTTAGGAATCAAAAGAATGTACTTGAAGTATTTAGGACTAGGCAAGAGTTGGTAGACAACTAGGAAGGAAATGATGTGTTGATGGAGGGAAGAATAACTTGTGAAGAAGCTTAGGTAAATGCATAAAAGAGTTTAGATGGTGAAAGATGCTTGGGAGATGATGTTATAGTGATGAGAAAGCATTGGCATAGAGGTTACAATAGGTGTGAACCACCACCTAGAAACCTAGTGAAAAACATTATAAGAAGTTGGCATTATTACAATGAAAATGCATAATGATCAGGTGGTGGATATTGGTGAGTGATTTAATGGTTTTAGAGGAATGTTTAAAGTGTATTTGAGGGACCTAAATGAGGTTGGAACATAATAGTATACATGGGAAGAGTTTGGAGTTGAAAGAACATATTAATAGAAGAATCTGTAGTGGACCGACCCAGGGTCCGACCCAGTTCTGGGTCGGTCGGACCTTGCTAACCCAGCAGAAATGTTCGGCAATAGACCGACCCATAAGGATGGGTCGGTCGGTGGGTCGGTCGGGCAAAATTTAACGAAGGAAAATGTTTCGGCAGAGGACCGACCCAGAGGGTTTTGGGTCGGTCGGTTTAGCTTTGGGTCGGTCGGAGAATTTTCAAAAGACGGGAAGTTTCGGCAATGGACCGACCCATAAAGGATGGGTCGGTCGTGGGTCGGTCTAGGGTTGTTGTCTGAACCAGAAAGTTACTGGAACGGACCGACCCATAGGTTGGGTCGGTCGGTGGGTCGGTCGACCCTTAACACAAAAAAAAAAAAAAGAAATTTTATTTCTAAGGATGTTAATTGGTATTAAGGTGTGCCATTAATAGGATGTTGATGATTAGGACCCTAAGAACTTAAGTAATTAAGTTAAGAATATGTATAAACCTAATGTTTAAAGTTAAGTTATAAGGTTGAATGGCAATGGCCTAAGAGGGTATTGAATGGGGATTTATAGGGACTAAGTAAGTTAAGAAAGGTACAAATAACTAATGACCTAAAAATGAAATGTTTTAGGTTTGTGTTGGGACCCGAAGAAGATAGTCAAACAACGATCGACGGTGAACGGTACAATCCTTCTTGTGACCTGCTTGCTAACGAGGTGTCCCTCGGCTTGTGTGCTATCTGTTTAATTGCTATGACTAAAACAAGATAAAGCATGCAACCGGATTATATTGTCTCGTTGTGATTGTGTTATCTTTACACTAACCGCGAGACTTGAGATGTTACTAACCAAGTTTAGTACTTACTGAGTTAAGAATAAGAGTTAAGTTTGATGGTTGTTGGTTAATGCCCGGTAAGGTTTAACTACACATGGAGTGTAAGATTTTACTAACTGGAACTTGAGCGAGGAACCCGGGACTGACTCCGGTCATGCATGCTAAGAGAAGGGGGACGGTATCTGAATCAGATCCGCCCTCCGCCTAAGGACTTGTAGCCTAGAGCCGGTTGCCGGCTCAGCTACGCTGGACTCCCGTCCAGGGTAGGTGGCATTAAGATGGTGCGGTGGGATCACCTAAATCCCAAGTTTGAGTTAAGCTACAACCATTTCCTTTCATGGAACGGTTTGTATACTGAGATTAAGATGAGGTTAAGACTGAGGTAAGATAAGGAACTGAGGTTAAGGAAATAAGGATTAAGGAGAGGGTTACTAACCCGTTTGATAAGGGAACGCTTGTGTCGTTCAATTTGTGTGAACTACTTGTTCATTGTGAATTGTTGTTTATAGCACTTCGTATTATGATGTATTGCTAATCAACTTCCATGCTATCGACAATTAGTCGTCGTAGCCCCGTTAGCTTGGGGGCCATGAGAGGGTGTACCAGCATTCGTGCTGACCCCCTTTGGGGGCTGTTTTTATTTTGCAGGTAAGCGCCCGATGAGGAGTCACCCTGAGAGTGGGGGTGGTTAGACTTAGGATGGGTTGTCATTTTGTATACGGGTTGCGCTTGTGCTCCCGTCTGTTATATTAAACTCATGTAAAGTTATGTTGTGACTTAAATACTCTACTCGGTTGGTTGGTACTTTTGGATGGTGGATTTTTAGATAAGTGTTGTAAGGTGTTAAGGAACGGTATTTCATATGATCAGACCGTGGCAAGGTCCCGGTAGTTACTCTTTATCCGCTGCGACGATTGTATTTAAGTGTTGAGATTTGCGATAACCACGATTGGCTTAGGACGGGGTGTACACAAAAGTGGTATCAGAGCGTAGTTACGCTCTGATCGAGAAATACCGGACATAAGGAACCACCGAGTTAGGCTATGAGTTAAGAAATAAGCAATGGGATAAGGGTGTGAGAAGTTAAGTGAGTAGAGTCAGATAACCACCAATAAGGGTGGATTGTCTTTACCGTCTACGGACGTCATAAAATTCGTTAACCAGAACAGTGGTGAATACGAATCTAATGTGAGTTGTCATTGTTCAGATGTCAGGAAGGAGAGGCCGAGGCCGAGGAAGAGGTGATGATGCTGCTGAGATACCGGGAGGGCAGACGATCGCAGAGATCGTGGCTGCTGCTTTGGGGCACATGGGCTATCAGCCTGGTGTGGGTGCGCCACCTCCACCTCCACCACCCCGGGAACCGAATTGGGTGAAGAGTCTTGCAGACCTTCGACCCGCACACTTTAAGGGGGAGACGGATCCCGCCAAGCTTGAGGCGTACATCTCCGAGCTGGAGACCGCCTTCGAGACCCTTGATGTCCCCGCTGGGATCAAGGTGCGTCTGGCTGCCTTCTACCTGAAAGGGGCGGCAGGCGATTGGTGGAAGCTGGTGAGGGCCGAGCACGTGGCCAATCCAGACTTCGGCTGGGACCAGTACACGGCGTTGCTTCGGGCAAAGTACTATCCCGCCCATGTCCAGACGAGAAGCGCTTGCAGTTGGATGCGCTCAAGCAGACCGACAAGATGACGGTGGACGAGTATTACTCAGAGTTCACCGCCTTGCTCCGTCTTCTGCCAGGTCTGGGGTATTCTGACCAGATCCTGGTGGACCGCTTCTATGGCGGGCTTAGCCATCGACTCCGCTACGGCATGGGGCCGACGAGTTACACTACCTTGCAGGTATAAGAATGGTTGAGATTTAAAAAAGTGAATAAATAAGATTAAGTTACAAGAGTTAAGTGAAACTAATACTTTGAAAAGCAGGAGTGCTATCATGCCGCTGCTAAGGTTGAGATAACCGTCCAGCTGAGGGACGAGGACAATGCTAAGAGGAAGAATGTTGGGAAAAGCACAGAACACCAAGGGCAAGGTGGGTACAAGAAACAGAAGTACCAGCCTCAGGCCCAGAAAAATCAAACCCGAAAGGGAAGGAGGAAAAGGAGAAGGCTCAGGAAGAGCCATTGAAGCTGACGTATGCTTACGCAGCTACACCCCTGCGCTCTAAGGCGCCAAAGGGTAAGGAAACTAATATTGAGTGAGTAAGAGACCATTAATAACCGTTTAAGATATGAGAATTAATATTATGAATGATCAGGATCTGAGACTGAGAAGGGAGCCGGTGGTGGCTACCAGCGACGCTTCATCTGTAGGTGGTGTCACAAGGACCACCCCGGACTCGACTGCAAGGGGAATAAGGTGGAGTGCAACTTCTGTGGGGTGTACGGGCACCGAGCTTACGAGTGCTTCCGGAACCCCGCTAGCAGAGCCTATAGGCCCGAGATGAAGGGCAAGGGCAAGACCGATCAGGGGGCTAGTTCGACGTCAGAGGAGGGGACAGCAAGCTGCTGACAAGAACCCACGAGTGGTCCAGAAGTCGGGACCCACACTACACATGGTGGACCGGGATGATGAGCCTGAGCCCTCATCGAGGCCAGGTACCGTTATAACCTTTAGTAAAGAATTGCCTACTTACCGCATTTCATGCATGTTTGGTGAATAATTGAGTTAAGTAAGACTAAGATGAGATTAGAACTTAAGTAAGAACATGTTGTGATTAGAACATAAGTAAGATATAACCTATTACCACCTTAGGAAGCTTCAACATTTGCTATCCAATGCCATCAACACCCAACCCGGAGACACCGTCATCGAGACCCGAGATTACCCAACCGAACAATGTCAGGTTATCCGCCCAGGTATGATTCTATTAAGGGGATACCTGACACCCGAAGCTCAAATAGCCATCATCAGGAGGTGCAACCAGATAGGAGTGGGACCGGGAGGTTTTTACACACCGGAGTACCCAGGAGGAGCAAGGATGAAATTAAAGATGATGAGCTTGGGCAAGGATTGGAATCCGTATGCCAAGACATACCGAACCACTAGAACACACGATGGAGACTCACCACCGGGCATACCCGAAGAGTTCCATCCGGTAATTACACAAGTCGTGGAAATCGCTCAGCAGTTGGAAGCTGAACCGATTCCAGACATACAAGCAGACATTTGCATAATAAACTTCTACGAGAAAGATGGACGACTCGGATTACACCAGGATAAGGACGAGACAGCGGAGTCTCTCGAAAGAGGGATACCCGTAGTGTCTTGGTCCATTGGGGATGATGCAGAATTTTTATACGGCGAGCAGAAGCGTGCGGACCGTGCAAATAAGTTAATACTTAAGTCTGGAGATATATTAGTTATGGGTGGAGAATCAAGGATGTTGTACCATGGGATTAAAAGAATTAAGTTGAATACAGCACCGTCAGCAGTAATTAATGCGACGCACATGAAACCAGGACGGTTAAACCTAACCTTTAGACAATATTAGCCATGTAATGTTTAGTATGAGATGTAAGGAGAAGCACATGTTGTAAACAGGATGGTTATTAATAAAATAACAGTGTTGTTCATATATTTGTCACGACTCCTGTTATACCATCATTACTCATGAAGCTTGTGAAATACAATTAGGTTATGGACTCGGTACGGAAGGTGCTCTAAGCATACTCACAGAGGCACAGGCCGGCGCAAGCGGTACTATCCTCACCGGCACCTTTCCGATTAATGGGATTGAGGCATCTGTTCTCTTCGACTCAGGGGCCTCGCACACCTTTATCTCGGCATCCTTTGCGAGAAGGTTGGGGCTAGACGCCGACGAGCTACCCGACTTTACGGTTACGCTCCCGTCTAAGGAGAAGGTTCGTTGCACTCACTACTACCGAGGAGCCACTGTCAGAATTAAGGGGGAAGACTTCCCAGTCAGTTTTATTGAGTTCAGAGAGTTGGGATTTGATGTTATCTTCGGGATGAACTGGTTGGAGCGGCACAAGGGTCGTATCCTCTGCGCCGAGCATAGGCTGCTTCTCAGGAGTCCGTCTGGGGTAACCATATCATACCGCCAGCGGCCTCGAGAGCCTTCGACTAAGATCATCACCGCCATGGCAATGTATAAGGAGCTGAGGAGGAAGGAAGAAGTGTACCTCTGCTATGTCCAGGACATAGAGAGAGACCCCGAGTTCGACCCCGACTTACCGGTAGTGTCGGAGTTCCCTGATCTCTTTCCACGGGAACTGCCCGGCATGCCACCCACTCGGGAGGTAGAGTTCACCATCGAGCTGCTACCTGGTACCGGACCGATAGCCAAGGCACCATATCGCATGGCTCCGGCCGAAATGAATGAGCTAAAGGAACAGCTGAAAGACTTGTTGGATAAGGGATTCATCAGACCAAGTGTGTCACCATGGGGAGCGCCAGTCCTCTTCGTGAAGAAGAAGGATGGTAGTCTCCGCCTCTGCATCGACTACAGAGAGTTGAATGCAGTGACTGTGAAGAATAAGTATCCACTACCCCGCATTGACGATCTGTTCGATCAGTTGAAGGGAGCTTCTGTATTCTCCAAGATTGATCTCAGATCAGGGTATCATCAGATAGCCATTAAGGAGGGAGATATTGAGAAGACGGCATTCCGGACACGATACGGCCACTACGAATTTACAGTGATGCCGTTCGGTTTGTCGAACGCACCGGCGAAGTTTATGGATCTGATGAACCGCTTGTTCCGGGAGCAGCTGGACAAGTCGGTTGTGGTGTTTATTGATGATATTTTGATATACTCGAAGTCTAAGGTTGAACATGAGGAACATTTGAGGAGAGTACTGGAGATACTAAGGGAGAACCAGCTATATGCTAAGTTCTCCAAGTGTGAGTTTTGGCTTGACCAGGTTTCTTTCCTAGGTCATGTCATTTCAGATGCCGGGATCTCGGTAGATCCGGCGAAGATTGATGCCGTGCGTACTTGGCCAAGACCGAAGACAGTTACCGACATTCGGAGCTTCCTCGGCTTGGCAGGTTACTACCGGCGGTTTGTTAAGAATTTCAGCAAGGTCGCGAAACCGATGACCAGTCTGATGAAGAAAGATGCACCGTTCGATTGGACGGTTGACTGTGAGAGATCGTTTCAGAGTTTGAAGGACTCACTGACCACTGCACCGGTTCTGACCATTCCAGACGGTACGGAGGGCTTTGAGGTTTATTGTGATGCATCCGGCAGAGGGCTGGGTTGCGTGCTCATGCAACATGGCAAGGTGGTGGCATATGCCTCACGCCAGTTGAAGAAACATGAGGAGAACTACCCCACGCATGATTTAGAGCTGGGAGCTGTAGTCTTCGCCTTGAAGATATGGCGCCATTACTTATACGGGGTTAGTGTGACGATCTATACCGATCACAAGAGTTTGAAATATATATTCACTCAGAAGGAGTTGAATCTCAGACAAAGGAGATGGTTGGAGTTCCTGAAAGACTATGACATTGACCTTCAATACAAAGAGGGAAAGGCCAATGTTGTAGCGGACGCCCTGAGCCGTCGAGCACACTCACTCCATTCGCTAGTTTCTTTCTCCAGCTTGGTTGATGAGGTGCGAGAGGCTCAGAGGGCAGATGAGTACATGAGAGAGGTCAGACAGAAGCTGACAGATGGTACCTTTGAGAGTCAGAAATACGACTTCAGACTTCATGATGATGATCTGATCAGACTAAAGGGCCGGTTATGCATACCACGAGGCAATGCGGATCTGAAAGACCGTATACTTAGAGAATCACACTGTTCTTCAGTTTCCATCCATCCGGGAGCCTCTAAGATGTATAAAGACATGAAGAGGTACTTCTGGTGGTCGGGAATGAAGACAGATGTTACCGAGTACGTCTTGAGGTGTCTCACATGTCAGAAGGTGAAATTTGAGCACAGACGACCGGGCGGAATGGTACAGTCGATGCCAGTTCCGGAGTGGAAGTTCCATGATATCTCCATGGACTTCGTAGTGGGACTCCCACCTGCTAGGGGAGGTCTCAACATGATATGGGTGGTGGTGGATCGCCTTACCAAAGTAGCCCGATTCATACCGATGAAGGATACTTGGAAGGTGACCAGATTGGCTGAGTTATTTGAGAAGGAAATTATGAGACATCACGGGATACCGAAGACCATTGTGTCAGATAGAGATACCAGATTCCTTTCGAGGTACTGGCGAGCTACTAGAGAAGCGTTGGGTACGGAGCTGAAGCTGAGTACCGCGTTCCATCCTCAGACAGATGGTCAGACTGAGCGAACTATTCAGACACTCGAGGACATGCTGAGAGCATGTGCCTTAGACTTCCAGGGCAGTTGGATTGACAAATTGCATCTGATCGAGTTTTCATACAACAACAGCTATCACGCTTCGATCAAGATGGCACCTTTTCAAGCGTTGTACGGTAGACCATGTCGTACACCCTCTGCTGGGATGAGTCGAGTGAGACGGTCATTATAGGGCCAGAATATTTGGAGCAAGTTAAGGCTGAAGTTCAGCAAATCAGGGAGAACATGAGAGCTGCTCAGGATAGGCAGAAGTCGTATGCTGATGTTCGACGACGAGACCTAGAGTTCGCAGTGGGCGACCAGGTATTTCTGCGAGTATCACCGATGAAGGGTGTGTTTAGATTCGGGCAGAAGGGCAAACTGAGCCCTAAGTTTGTTGGTCCTTATGAGATTACGGAGCGGGTGGGCCCGGTTGCTTACAGGTTGAATTTACCTGCTGACCTGGGTAAAGTGCATGATGTCTTTCATGTTTCACAGCTAAAGAAGTACATGCACCACCCCTCCCATGTGTTAGAACCTGAGAGGTTGACTTTAGAACCGAATATGAGATCCGTGGAGACTCCTCAGAGAATCTTGGACAGAAAGACTAGGGACACTCGCCACAAGTCAGTGCGACTGGTGAAGGTTCTCTGGTCTAACCAGGATGTCGAAGAGGCCACGTGGGAATTAGAGGATAAGATGAGGGCGAAGTACCCTTCTTTATTTACTGACTAGATCGTCTGTATAGGGTACGGGGCGTACCCCTTTTTAAGGGGGGTAGAGCTTCCTCGCTTTTGAGTTAGGAAACGACCATGTTTGTCGTTTGCTTGGTTGTTTAAGATGTGAATTCGTGTAAGTGGCTACACTTTGGTGTTAAGTTTGAGTTATGTATGATACTTATGTATTGTATTTGTGATTGACCTTCGAGTCTTGAGATGTGTGAATGTGAATATAAGATGTGGTGTTAAGATTAAGAGAATTGAGTACCGTGAATGGTTAAGCATATAAGTGAACTTTGGGGACAAAGTTCTTTTAAGGGGGGTAGATTGAAATACCCCAAACTTAGATATGGTGTTTAAGTGATTAATTAAGGTATAAGAAGGCTAAAGAATGCCTTAGGAATATTTAGAAACCATTTTAAACAAAGGAAATATAAGGAAACACCGAAAGTGCGGTTTAAGCAAAAACGTGCTTTAAGCTTGGAGAGACTTGGGAGAGTACCCAAATATTGTTCTAAGACCTTAGTAATATCCTAATGGTCATTTTAAAACAATTACCAAAGAAAACCAAGCTTGAAAACAAGTTTAAACACAAAATGTGCTTTAAGGAGTCTTAAAGCACATTTTTGAAAAATTGTCTTGTAAATGAGTTTTGAATGGCTAAATGTCCATCATTACTCTTAAATATATATGTGTACTATATAGTATCACATTTGGGAGGCTATATTAGTGGGAAATCAAAAATTTCACAACAATGTGCCTTGTTGTATGAATAGTGATTTAATTAAGCTAGTTTGTAACATAAGTAATATAAGTGAGTTAATTGACAAACAAGGACTAAAGTAACCTTGGTTACTTAAGGGTGGCCGGTTTTTATAAGGAGGGGAGATGAGTCACAACACAAGATTGAAATATTGATAAATAAGGGAGGGGATGTACTAGTCACTATTTGCTTTTAGGAACAAATATCTCACATTAGTCTTCTCTCTCTCCTAACTTCTTCATTCTCCCTTGGTTCCCACGATTTCTTACTCTCTCTCCCTTCTCCATTAACGTGAGCTTCTTCCCCATGCTAGCTCCATCTTCTCTTGCACACCACTTACTCATTTTAGCTCCAAATCCAAAACAAAGCATAGATTCTTCTTAGTTAGCTCAAGCTCCATCTTTCTATCTTTTCAAAAGTCCAAGAGCTTCACTTTGGTGCCAAGCCAAACTACCATTAGAGGAGGAAATTCAAGCTTGGAGACTCCATTGGCATCTCCATTCTCTTAAGGTAAAGAAAGTGCAAGAAAATCTAGGTTTCCATCACCTTTCTTCTTGACCGAAAATATATACTCATGAGGCTTCATTTTGATGCCTTGTCATAGCTTGTTTCTACTCTTCAAAGGAGAGAGGAGGTCCTTCTAGCTTCAAACCCAAGCTTGCCTTGAGGAACTAAGGTAAAACAATCAATCTAAAACCTTAAAACACATTTTTAACCTAGGTTTTATTCCTTGAGGTTAATAAGTTGTTGAGTGCTCATTAGAATCATTGGACATTGTTTAGAGTATTGGCAAGGAGATTTATATTGGTGACCGAAATTGAAGAGGGAAAAACTAAGGAGGAAAGTTTGTGAAGCTTGAGAAAGAACAAGGTAAATTACTTACCTTAAGGTGTTTGTTGTTTAAGGGAATGGGATTTAGATATATGATAAGTTTAGTGTAGAGTTTACCTTGGGAAGGAGTTATAAACCTAAGAGAAAGAATACTATTATATTGAGAACTAGTGACTAAAGAGCAAATGAGAAAAAGACTTAGTTAAACAATGAGGTGATGAATTACAAGAAGCATTTTATTTCAATGGGAGCCTTGTTGTGTGTATTCGCAGGTTGAAGGCAAATATATGTGGAAATTCAGTGATTAAGATTATTGTCATTTAAGGGCCTAAGTGCCAAGCATTTTAAGTTTAAGCACTATATTGTGATGTGGTGTAGTTTTTGGTGTAGATTGTGTGTTAAGTTTGGTATTGAGAATATGAGTGATCTTGGTTGTTTGATGATGAAAAAGCCAAATGTTTGGGTGTAACAATATACTAGAGAACCCATGGCAAATTTAATGAAGAACCTAAGAGTTTAAGATGTTCTAAGGAAATCTCATGACTAAAGGGTACTAGGAAGTTCTAGTGGTTGTCTTAATGAAAAAGGGTGAGCTTAAGGTGTTTTAATGAGTCATAATGATTTAGGCGTCACCAAGGAGGGTTAGGAATCAAAAGAATGTACTTGAAGTATTTAGGACTAGGCAAGAGTTGGTAGACAACTAGGAAGGAAATGATGTGTTGATGGAGGGAAGAATAACTTGTGAAGAAGCCTTAGGTAAATGCATAAAAGAGTTTAGATGGTGAAAGATGCTTGGGAGATGATGTTATAGTGATGAGGAAGCATTGGCATAGAGGTTACATTAGGTGTGAACCACCACCTAGAAACCTAGTGAAAAACATTATAAGAAGTTGGCATTATTACAATGAAAATGCATAATGATCAAGGTGGATATTGGTGAGTGATTTAATGGTTTTAGAGGAATGTTTAAAGTGTATTTGAGGGACCTAAATGAGGTTGGAACATAATAGTATACATGGGAAGAGTTTGGAGTTGAAAGAACATATTAATAGAAAATCTGTAGTGGACCGACCCAGGGTCCGACCCAGTTCTGGGTCGGTCGGACCTTGCTAACCCAGCAGAAATGTCTCGGCAATAGACCGACCCATAAGGATGGGTCGGTCGGTGGGTCGGTCGGGCAAAATTTAACGAAGGAAAATGTTTCGGCAAGGACCGACCCAGAGGGTTTTGGGTCGGTCGGTTTAGCTTTGGGTCGGTCGGAGAATTTTCAAAGACGGGAAGTTTCGGCAATGGACCGACCCATAAAGGATGGGTCGGTCGTGGGTCGGTCTAGGGTTGTTGTCTGAACCAGAAAGTTACTGGAACGGACCGACCCATAGGTTGGGTCGGTCGGTGGGTCGGTCGACCCTTAACACAAAAAAAAAAAAAAGAAATTTTTATTTCTAAGGATGTTAATTGGTATTAAGGTGTGCCATTAATAGGATGTTGATGATTAGGACCCTAAGAACTTAAGTAATTAAGTTAAGAATATGTATAAACCTTAATGTTTAAAGTTAAGTTATAAGGTTGAATGGCAATGGCCTAAGAGGGTATTGAATGGGGATTTATAGGGACTAAGTAAGTTAAGTAAGTTGTAAATAACTAACGGCCTAAAAATGAATCGATGTTTTAGGTTTGTGAATTGGGACCCCGAAGAAGGTTAATCAAACAACGGTCGACGGTGAACGGTACAATCCTTCTTGTGACCTGCTTGCTAACGAGGTGTCCCTCGGCTTGTGTGCTATCTGTTTAATTGCTATGACTAAGACAAGATAAAGCATGCAACCGGTATATTTATTCTCGTTGTGTATGTGTTTTCTTTACACTAACTCACGAGACTTGAGATTGTTACTAATTAAGTTTAGTACTTACTGAGGTTGGATTAAGGCTGAGTATTAATGTTGTTGGTTGGTTAACACCTGGTAAGGTTTAACTAACACTTGGAGTGTAAGATTTTACTAACTGGAACTTGAGCGAGGAACCCGGGACTGACTCCGGTCATGCATGCTAAGAGAAGGGGACGGTATCTGAATCAGATCCGCCCTCCGCCTAAGGACTTGTCTTCGGACTTGTAGCCTAGAGCCGGTTGCCGGCTCAGCTACGCTGGACTCCCGTCCAGGGTAGGTGGCATTAAGATGGTGCGGTGGGATCACCTAAATCCCAAGTTTGAGTTAAGCTACAACCATTTCCTTTCATGGAACGGTTTGTATACTGAGATTAAGATGAGGTTAAGACTGAGGTAAGATAAGGAACTGAGGTTAAGGAAATAAGGATTAAGGAGAGGGTTACTAACCCGTTTGATAAGGGAACGCTTGTGTCGTTCAATTTGTGTGAACTACTTGTTCATTGTGAATTGTTGTTTATAGCACTTCGTATTATGATGTATTGCTAATCAACTTCATGCTATCGACAATTAGTCGTCGTAGCCCCGTTAGCTTGGGGGCCATGAGAGGGTGTACCAGCATTCGTGCTGACCCCCTTTGGGGGCTGTTTTTATTTTGCAGGTAAGCGCCCGATGAGGAGTCACCCTGAGAGTGGGGGTGGGTTAGACTTAGGATGGGTTGTCATTTTGTATACGGGTTGCGCTTGTGCTCCCGTCTGTTTATATTAAACTCATGTAAAGTTATGTTGTGACTTAAATACTCTACTCGGTTGGTTGGTACTTTTGGATGGTGGATTACTTAGATAAGTGTTGTAAGGTGTTAAGGAACGGTATTTCATATGATCAGACCGTGGCAAGGTCCCGGTAGTTACTCTTTATCCGCTGCGACGATTGTATTTAAGTGTTGAGATTTGCGATAACCACGATTGGCTTAGGACGGGGTGTTACAAGAAGGAAGAGGAGTCTCCATCTTCACATTGGTGCCATTTTCTCTTCAAATGGGGAAAACCCATGAGGTCTGCTTCCTATCTTTTGGAATTTGCGAAAAGTGAGGATGATAGAGGAAATGAGAGGAAGAATAATATGTGATTATTTTTGTGATTGGAGCTTGTATGTAAGCTTGGACATGAAGACAAGGAGTGAGTAGCCATGGAGGAGCTCACTGCCGTTCAAAACAGAGAGATGAGAAAAAAACGTGGGGAGGAATAAGAGAGGAAGAGAGGAAGAGATGAGAGGGGAAAAAGCAGATAAGAGAGTAGGAGAGAGAAATAAGGGGTATTTGTAACCCTTTTTGCTATTTAGCTCTTTTGACTTAATTAATTAGTTAACTAGTCTTATTTGTTAGTGTGCTGTCTACATTAATAAAACCGGCCCACTAATATAAACACGCGCGCGTTTTTTTCTCGTCTTCACAAAAAAAAAATAAAACACTCGTTTATTTACCTTACCCGGTTTAGTACTATTTTACTAACCGGGACTGTTTTCCAGAATTTTCTCATTCTCTAATTTTAATGGCTATTAAACTTACCAAACTCCCATTAATGTTTAATTTAGTTAATAATCACTATTATTTTTACGGGGTCATTTAAACTGTTTAAGTCAACGTTTTCGGATTTTCTCAAAACGACTTTAAGACTCCGTTAGCGTTTTTAACGCATTGTTTGGATCCTTTTCTTCCGGAATTTTTCCCACATGTTCTAATGTTAATTAGGGTATAAAAATATATTATAACCCTAATGGAGGTTATTACCTCCTAAAATATTAAATACGTATTTTCACGTTTTGTGACTTTTACGCATTTTCCTTTTTCTTTTTGGTTTTCATTTCTTCACCAATGATCTTAAGGACTTAATTAGCCTTAGAAAATTATAATACATAATTAATTAACACATTAAGGTTTTGGGGTATTTCAATCTACCCCCCTTAAAAGAACTTCGTCCTCGAAGTTCACACTTCCCTAGCATCATTTGAATTAGAACACAGGATTACTTGCAACATAAACTTCCATAACAAACAACTTTACATCGTAACCTCGGACTAACGTCCGGGTAACACATCCATACATACATAACATGACATAACATACTTACATAGTATCCTCGGACTTAATGGTCCGGGTACCTTAACAACATTTGCACATACGTAACAACCCTTAGACTCTTGGTCTGGGTAACATAACAAATTTAGACCCGTAGTCTTGATAACACAACATCCTTTAACACATAGTCTTGATAACATAACACTTCTGAACTTAACCACATTAGGACTCAAGGTCAAAATAATATTATTACACACACCACACACATGTCATAGCATGTAATCAACCAGAAATTCCTTTTCCATCTCTTCATGGGTTCGAGACCCATGTTGGGTACATATCACTGTGATCCCGCAGAACCGGTCACGATGGACACTCTGGTCCCCGTTCCTTTGGGAGATCAAAACAATTGCATACATCTTTAAAATATACTTCTCATGTCACCGGTCCGAAGACAAAGGCTCGTACGTCCTCAGCTCGTGAGCAAGTAATAGAAAATACTCTATATGAGGTTAAGTAGGATGAAATCCTTTATTGGAAAGCACTAATTGAAAATCCTTTACAAGGTCAAATAAAAGTAGTCCTTCTTTTGAAAATACCACTTAAGATCTTACAAATATTTGTTGAAGTCTTGAAAATACCAATTGAAAATTTGAAACCCAATTTTATAATTCTTTTGAAACTCATTACAACTCCAAGTCCAATTATTGCTAACTGCATCTTATTCTTGATGTGATTATTTGTGACCACTTAAGGGTGTTTCAAGAATTATCCTACCCTAATGTGATCAGCATCAGTGTTGAACTATCTTCCCACCCCAATTTGTGTTCGGCTTCCCTTGATCTCATGATAATCAAGTTTCACCTCCCACTTCATTTTCAAACAATAACTAATTCAAGCATATACCATTTTCTATCTTTAATCCATCTAGTCATAATCATTACATCTCCAAGGGATAGAACTCCGTCTATCAATCATCATCCAAATTCAACTTTATCCAAGTTACCTAGGAAATTTAATTCCTACTAGGTTCTATATCGGTTTCATACCTCTTCATAAATCACAACACTGTATATATGTACATATCTATATATTTTTATCAAATATGCTACACAATATTACATTTGTATCATTTGAACATATACTGTCGAGTTTTAATAATCCCCGGGAGTTTTTCTACTCCCTTATACTTATACTTTCACATACATCCGTTAACACAATAAACACACTTATCACAATGGTATTCGCATCTTTTGTGCGCAATTACCATAATTAAACCATGAATGAATGCGTATGTTTATGTAACACACGCACCAATCATCAAATAAATCATTTTGTGCTATGCACACCATAGTTCACGTACACTTGTACGGTAATAAACACTAAACGGTTTTTGCGCTCTACCCCCTTAAAAGGGATTACGCCCACGTAATCAATCACTTAACACTAGTTTGTAACGTCCTACCGTCGTGAAGTGATTTATCTCCACGCGGTTTATTACACAATGTGTTCTGGTTTGAGGGTCTTAGCCATATTGGCGGTTTAGTCCCTAACCAAGGATTCTCCTTAGAGCTTATTTAATTCATAACCAGTTTCGATTCTGGCTGTGAAACTTCTAGGCGTTAATAATTGCCATTCACTCATGTTCACAACGCACATCCAACTCTTGAATCGCTGGCTCACTAGTTTCTGCTGCGCGACTCTTGATAACTTCGAGCTTAGTTTGCCCCCTTCATTATTCTTACTGTATTGTATATCCTCGATTATCACCTTCATCTTGGTAATAATGATTTCTCAACCGACGCGTGGTATTTCTTACCAAGAGCGTGTTCGGTGAGTTACACTTCCTATTTACTTCCTATATTTACTGTATTCCACATGATTACTTAATTTCTGTATTCCACACTGATTACTTAATTTCTTCCGACTTACTATCGGTTAGTTTGAGCTACTCCTATTGTGTAGTACTCTGTCATTTATTTCCAACACTTGAGGTATATTCCGTACCGATATTTAACAATCGTTTATTTTACCACACCATAATTCTTGTTCCTCATCACACGATTGACATTACCCAAACTTCCTAGCTATCACACTCGATCATTACCGCGCCAGTGCAATACCAAAACACTCAGTCATACAGAGTGCAGAGGCGTAAACTCTTGACAGTAAATCTCTTATGCGATTGCAATAGGAATTCACACTGTGTTCCTTATCACATAGTACCGACCATTGGCTTATTGCCCAGTCGGTTTGTTATCACTTACCTTGTATGCCCATTGAGTTTCACTCATAACTAGTCTTATTTGCCACATTATTATTTAACAATACTTATGCAACGGTCGCTTACTGCGCACCATGCTCTTACTCATTGTATAACATTAACTTACACTACATCCGCCATTATATTAGCTTCCACCATTCCGCTGTGTTTCGCCATTTATTTGGCTGATTGCTGGATACGCTATCCTTCGAATCTTTATGCTCCTTGAGCATCGTTCATCACACATTTAGCATCCCACTATGGTGGTTGCTATTAGACTTACTACCCTTCCGGTCTCCACAACTGGTGCAACTCTTTTCGTAGTAACAACATGGTCAACTCTTAACACATTCCCTGAACTTAGTTCATATAACTACCGCTATTGCGGTCTCACAATATCAAGAGGTATCCCCACTCTTAAAGCAGTGGTTCGTTATCCACTTTATTTACTCATATAACATAAACTTCTGTGCTCAATAACATCTTCTTAACGCATTCTACCTGTGGCTTATAAGCCTTATTGCCTCGAGCTTTGCTCATTGTAGGCCGTTCACACCCATTTACTTCTCCGTATAACATTACATGGTCTAGATTGGTATTGGGCTCCATGACAAGGCCGTAGTATCACGGTTCCTTTCATGGGATGCCCCTTCAATGATGTTAGACTTCCTTCTGACGACTTGTGTTTAAACCTGGTGTTAATTTCAGCCTTTACGTTTCTGTCACGTATCTTGTTCAACCATTGTTGACCCAAACACCCTTTTAAGGATAACTCCTGGGTGTTATTAGGTTATGCCTTTTCATCTGGTTTGCACTCATTGGTATGTTTAATTTCTACTTCGCCCCGCGTTCTTTGCTGGGTTGAATATTCTCCTTAGTGAGATTGATATCTCTAGTGATCATCTCAGGAGTCTCATCCCGATCATTGCACATTATCATATCATATCCATAGTAGGCATCTGCCTCACCATATATAGGCTGGGTACTTACTCCAGCTATTGTGTTCATCCATCCAGATCCTTGAGACATATGCGATGTCTTTACTTACTAGTCAGTGCACTCCACACTTCTAGATTCTTAAACATTTCCTCGCAATAACTCACTAATCCCTTTAGTCCTCTTAACTTAACTGGGTTCCTTTACTTCAACCATTCGATGGTAGGTTATTACTCTTGTCTGACTTTTACTTTGGACCGTAGTATGGAGTCGACTACTTCCCGTGTTCCAGACTCCACTCGTATACATATGTAGGGTATCCTACTGATACATTGCTACTTACCCGACTACCCCATAAGAAGGTTTGTCAGGCCCACAAGCTCCTATCAGAGTGCGGTCGTCCCACATTACTGTTGGTACACTCGTAGTGTCCGTCATACGCCTAGGTGAAGTATTTTGTTGTCAAATCCTCTTATATTATCCTGTGATAATATGCATTCCATGCTTCCCGAACTTAATCAAGGGAAATGTATCCACTGTTGTATTATTATGAACTCAATCCATTCCTCGGGTTGTTACCCTTGGGTTTACCGTTTCCATCCGGTTATCTTAAAGTAACTGGGTAAAACTTACCTACCATGTGGCACTGAGGCCCGTGTAGGTCTTCTGGTTTGGTTTAAAGAAAAGGCGAATTAAAATAAAATGGGTTTGAAAGAAAATCTGGTTTTGAAAAAGTTTTGAAAATGGATTTAAGTTGAAAGAAAAATTCTCATGGTTTTACAACGTTTCCTTGCCTTAACCGAGTCTAGCTTCCTGGTGACTGCTGTATTTCCAAGTACTGAGGTCAGGCTATTAAGCCCTTCCACGGTTATGATAATCCCACTTATCTTCATGGTACTTTACTAAGTACCGGTAGTTGTTTAAAATTTTCCGTACAACCTTGTCATAGCAGCACTTGCCATGGCAAGTGCGCCATGCTAGCTGGTTATCGGTTCAATACACATTGGTTGCGGTATTGTTTTCATCCGCACTAATATCAGTGGCCTTGCTGGCCCTTAATTGATCTTGCAGCCTTAACAATAAATTTTCTGGGTACCTCTCACTGTCTTCACATGATAACCATTGACTAGGGTGTTTCCCTTTCTGGGAGACCCCCTTTTCTTAGTATTGTATCCTCCTCGTACTACGTTAGTTCCTTAATCGGTTGGTATACCGTTGCTATATTAGTTAACATTCATGATCCCGTAGACACTCGTCTCAGGTTTCATTACTCCACTTCTCCACTGTTGCACGATGGGTGCGTTGCAAGCTGGTTGTTCTCGACTGCTCCGCATGTCGACCCAAGTTGCCGGAAATTCTATTCCTTTAAGCATAAGATTCTTCACCTTTCGCTATTAAATGTGGCAAACATTGTTCAGATGGAAACCGTCTTCGGGATTCATACCTTTCGGAATCTACCGTATGACAGGTTCTCCATACTTACAGAGGTAAATATCAACTGCCAGATCGGGTTTTCCCGAGTAAGAGATGACTCCCATCTCTCTGGCGTTCTTCCCAAGTCATAAAATAGGGTTTGTGGAGGGCGGGATGGATATTGTAGGTATCCAGTACACACTGGCACTTCCTAACTAGCGTACCTCTCACGCTATCACTCAACCCTTAACCCAAAGCACTAAACTCTTAACTCGGTACTCCCTAAGCTCGGTAATTCAGTCATCAGAGCGATACTTCGCTCTGATACCACTTTTTGTAACACCCAACTACTAACAACACGCTTAACAACACCTTGCAGCGGAAATCGCAACTCACAACATAACTTAACTCCTTGGTGTTACACGCTGTTAGCCACCCACGTGGCTAACAAGGCTAACATACATACATTGTACCGGTCTGATGGACTAAACTCCCGAGCAACTACACATAAATCCCGTTCCATGTCCAACGGTCATTATACACTTACATTACAATGTACCGAGTATCTTCCAACTAACGCCGATACAAATTCGGTCTTACTACACTACTACAATACATCCACATTCTCATGACTACCACGTACAAATAACTACCCCGTCCTACTCTCGAACGGCTTCCAGCTCCTTGTACCTGAAATAGAAAAGAGAAGAAAGGGTGGCCCCCAAGGGGCTCAGCACCTTTGCTGGTATGGTAATCCCGCAGCCCGCATGCTACCGGGCCACGCACAACTAATTGTCGTCTTAGCATGCGGTTGATTTTATTTAAAACATGCACACATTACACACATACATCATACTTAAAGGCACACATCCATTAACAAAACACAAACACAAGGTTAGCACACACAACATAACAACACATTTCACTTAATAACCTACACAAACTTAATTCCATTCTTCTTAGAGAACATAAACTTTACTTGGGGAGTGCCGGGGTGATATAAGCCCGAGCACAACATACATACATTTTCTTTACTTAGGTGTGGCGGCCTCATATAGGACCGATCACACCTTGCACAATTCCCCCTAGCTCCAATAATGATGAGGTAGGTAAGCCTTGGTTAAGCTTGTGGGTGGTTGTAATTCAAGGAGAAGAACACCGTAACATAATAAAGAGGGAGTCGAAGCGAACTTAGGCATCAACACCCTACCAACATTACACATAATTTCCCTCCTAGCCGATGTGGAGGTCGGTAGGTAAGCTTTGGCTAAGCTAGTGGGAGGTCGAACATCCAAGAAGGATAAACAACCCTGACATAACGGAGTGGGAGTTAATTCACATATATACATCAACTCCCAAACAACACGCGCGACCGGATTCCTCACCATACATAACATATACTTATTAGTTAAGGTTCCTTCATGGAAGTTATCACATACATACCTCACAACAAAGTGTTACTAACTCAGTTAGACACATTAGGGAAAATCACATCCCATTTCAACAACACGGATAACAGTATCCAATAACAACAACATACTGAACAAGTCACATACATCACACAAAGTCACAACATACACTAACGCACGGATAGCCGTAGTTAGAACGTTCCTGTGGGTTGGGATGTTTATTCTGAATACCGATCTCTTATGTGAACCTAAGGTCGGTTAACTATTATTTAACACATGATTAAGGTTAGCGGTATCGGAATTAATTACGCCACAATAATGAATTACTATAAACTCATTATGCTTTATCTTGAAAGGTGGCAAACACACAGAAAACACATTGGCATACAAGCCGGTGTAATCCGGTAGGACACAGGTTGCAAGAAAACCATACCTTGGTCCCTGCTGCATACGAGTCCCGCCAAACGTCGTTCCTAGACATGATTGATAATGTCGGTTAATTGCTTGTTAAATTTCGGTTCACTAAACATTTTACATGATTGTGTAACATGTTTTTATACTTAACTTACACTTGGTTGTCATCATTATACCCACTAGGGTTGACCACCTAAACCACACTTAGTTTTTAGTTTTTTTTTTATATCAATCTTGGGTCAGTCCGACCCATGTCCGACCCAACCATTTGGGTCGGACCATTCCATAACTTCAGTTCCGAAACTTCTCCCACGTCCGACCCACGTCCGACCCAACCAACTGGGTCGGACCATTCCAGAAACTTTCCGTCTTTCCTAACGCGGCCGTCCGACCCATGTCCGACCCAAGTCCTCTGGGTCGGACCATTCCAGAAGCAATTACGGGTGACCAACAGAGGCCGTCCGACCCAACTGTGGGTTGGACCCCTGGGTCGGACGCCTCCAGAATCTGTCCAAAAATTGTCAAATCTTTCCCAAACTTCTCCACAAGCCTCCTAATGTGTTCTAACATCATTTGGCACATTTACCCTTCAGACCACAACCATAAAACTCATTTTATAACTCCATAAACACTTACAATGTTTTCTCTTTAGTTCCTCTAAGTGGTGTTCCTTAATTATGATAACCCCTATGCCAAAAGTGTTTCACAAGCTATAAACACAAATTCTTTCTCTTGGAATTCTAAGTTCCTAACACCATTACGCTACAGATTTTGCACCCTTCCAACATCATTCGCCATCTTCCCTTACAAGGTCATCAAGTATCTCAACTCAACCACATACACACCTAACTCCTCCGGTTTACCAAGTCACCTTAAAACACTTATTTTCTATCGAAATTTCGCCATAACCTCCCCATAAACTTTACACATCCATTTCATAATAAATCCTCATCCCTCTCATTCCTAATCTAGCCACACCCCTTTCAAGGGTCCTAACAGCACATTACAAATCCCTAAATTCCATCAACAATATAAAACCACCATAAACTCCATAACTACAATATCAATCACAACTCAAAACCTTTGGCTCTTAGGCCCTCAACTCAATATTTTCACAAACCTCTCCAAAACAAACTAAACACATTACTACACAAATTTTAATCCACACTTTGGGTTCATTAATTTGTTTACCCATCCCAACACTTAAACAATTTTAAACAAGGTTTAAGGTGGATTCCTTACCTTAATTCCACAAGTGTCTTAAATTCACCTCTTGCTCCTCATCTTCTCCAAAAATCGGTCCAGAGGGTATGGAGTTTCCAAACTCCATCCCAACATCCAAGAACACAAAAACATATGCAGACTATTATTTTCTGAGTGGTTAAAACTAGTGTAAAATTAAAAGAAAAGAAATTAAAACTCAAATTAAAACGTCGGGCTGCAAACAAATCCCGGTCGTAGTTAGTATAACAAGTGTCGTATCCACAGGGAGATTTTTCAATTACCTAGTCTTGGTAGTTACTTAAAAACTGTAAAAAGGGGTTTAGCCGGAGGCAAGCTTGATTTGTTGTTGGATTTAATACAGAAATAATAAAAACAGTAAAAATGTGAATTAAGTGATGTGGATGGAAAAATGTATCCTAGGATAGCGGGGGAATTTCCTAAATTATTTAAACATATTTATAACCATGTTTCAATTATTTATTGCCTAATAGAGTTAATAATTGTCAGTTACGAACTCTTAATAAAAGCCTTAATATTTTCCTGCTCAGTCCGGAGTGTAAATATCAAGATTAATTCCTTTGTGGTACCTAGACTATCTCAAAATCATATGTTGATAGTTACCAAATAAATGCAGTCGTTTGTCGCGCAAGCATTTAGCAATTTTAGTTAAAAGGAATTAAAACAAGTTAAAATAAGAGAGACAGGTGATAAATATTGTTTACGTAATATTAGAAATAAACCCCCATCCTAGGATACAAATGAAAATTACTCAGACATTAACGGAGATAAGAAGATTACACAGATAGATTTTGACATTAATTCAGAGGAAGAGCTGGTCTGCTCTCGCTCTCACTGCTGTTCTTCTATTTCTTTTGTTACTGCGTGAGTGTGGAATGTTTGTGGTGTTACGAGAGGAAAATAAGTGGAAGCGAATGGATGAGTGTGGTGAGCGAATTCTTCAGACTCCCGTCGTGCGTGGTGTGTATTTTTGCAGTAATGGTGTTGGGTTTATATAGAGGTTTGGATCCGTACGAATTTGATTGCAGATGAAGAAGAGCATTGAATGCTTCATTGATTGGGCAGGGGACAGACTGAATACGCGTGCGGAGTAGATGGATAAGTTGCGGGCGAGTCGGGCGAGTTGCAGAGGACGACGGCGCGAAGAAGATACTGGTCGCGACTGATAATTAGTCATGATTACTGTTGGTGTCCGCCTAATGGTACCGCCCAATAAGTGGCGGTTGTGTGCCTCTGGTCCGCCTGTGGTACTGCCCAATAAGTGGCGGTTGTGTGTGTGGTGTCCGCCCGGCGGTCGCCTGTGTGTTGTCGCCCGTTAAGAGGCGGTACCCTCTGTGTTGTCCGCCTCGCGGTTGCCTATGCCTCGTCCGCCTCGCGTTTGCAATTGATGGGTGCGGACGTCTCAGCCCCTCTCATCCGATATATGTATATTATATATTTATATATATATAACAATCTTCAATCGGCTCTACATTCTTCGTTATAAGTCTTTTCTGAGCCGTTTGCGTCTACGCGTTCGTCTCTTTGTCTACTTCACTCCCGGCTTGGTTTTCCTCATGTTAAACCAATAATTTTGTGAGATAAACAATAAACATAAACTAGAGGAAAACTAACCGAAGTGGAGAAATGAGCAAGAAAAGTGCTAATATTATACATGAAATACACCTATAAATCATGCTCATTTGGACACTTATCACACCCCCACACTTATCTTTTTGCTTGTCCTCAAGCAAAATCACGTACCCAAGTAGTAGGGAACGCTCAATTTAACAAATACTATTATGAAGGGTAGGATAAAAAAGGTCAATAGTACATGATCTTAAACTTTTTAGAGGAGTGTGATCCATCACCTACTGGTGGCATAGGTGTACTCAGGGCAAAAATAAAATTAGAGTTTCGGGGTATGATCCGGAGTACTTCAATGCTTCTTGATTTAAGGTGACTTTGAGAACTTTTACCATGGCCAACTTCTCTCAAGAATGGGCATTTAGGAGAAAACAAAAGGAAAAATAGATTTATGCATTTGTTTCACTTTTGCATAAGAGATGAGAAGATAATATGTAGGCATCAAGCCTTTGTATTTAAGAACACTCAACTCTCTTGTTGGTTACCAATGGTGTCTCGCAAGTCCCTTATTTATTATATTTTTTCCTTTTTTTTTGACAGAGAAGCACCCCTTAGCAATCCCTAAGAAAGAAGACAGAAAGAACCCCTGAGCAATAAAAATCCAACCATTTCAGATCATTTGGTCACACCGCATAAAAATGCTCCTCAAAAGTAATCAAAATTTTAAAATTTTTGTACATTTTGTACCATTTATCCCACAATTCATAACAATATTTATTCTTAAAGAGAACAACCTACACATAAAGGGTTCACGATATTAAATTTGGACAAACGCAAGATAAGCAGAGAGATTAAGCATTTTAGCATAAAATGTCACCGAAAAGGGCACACTCCCCCACACTTAAATTGAACAATGTCCTCATTGTTCACCAGAAAAACAAGGGAAAGTTGCAGAAGGCCTTTTCGGTAATTAGATAAAATAGAGAGAACACGAAGCTTACGAATATTCATTTAAGCATATAAATTCTCCTCTGCATATTTTATTTAAATAAAAGCATAATTTAAAGAAACTAGTACTGCCCTGATATTATTTTTGCTAGCGTGTTTTGGACTTCCCCCACACTTGAGCTTCAGCCTCAAGTAGCGTAGCTTGGGTTGCGGTGTAGACATGAAATTGCACCTGCATAATACACTAGAAGCAACCATACTATAAGCGGGGTTAAAGTATATAGCCAAAATAAGATTTAAAGAGAACCTGAAAATTAAGACAGCATAAAAGCATATAAAAGATAAGTTCGTCCGGGTTGCCTCCCGGAAAGCTGCCCTTCTTTAACGTCTTTGGCTAGACGCCTTGTCTTTAGATCGATCATGGGGGGTGGTTATGAGGAGTAGATCCAAAGCATGACTCGATGGTATTTTTGAGAGTCCACCTGGATGCATGTTTTCTTTTCTTATCCCGCTCTTCGTCCGGGATTGGTGGTGGTAACTCTGTAATAGACATGCCGTCTGGAAGGGTAATAAACAGAAGTGGGGATGATGGTGATTGAGTGTCCCGCACAAATTTGAGATCCTTAGATTTGTTATCTGGAGATCTTCCTGATGCAAACTCCAGTTTTTCGTTATAAGCCTGAAGGGTGATTTTCCCCTGGGCTACCCAAATGTGCACATCGGCTGTGGCAAGGAATGGTCGTCCAAGGATGAGAGGTGTAGTGGGGTTCTCTTCGATGTCTAGAATGACAAAATCGCATGGGAAGTATAAGTGCTCCACTTTAATGATAACATCCTCCACCACTCCGCTTGGGTATGTTACCGAACCATCTGCCAGTTGCAAGGTCATCTTAGTCTTTTTCATCTCTCCAATTCCCAGCTTTTTGAAAGTGGAGAGGGGCATCAAATTAATGGAGGCACCTAGATCGCATAAGGAGTATGGAAATGAGGTGCTACCAATTGTGACTGGAATAGTGAAGCTGCCCGGATCATTGCATTTTGAAGGTAGTGGTTTTTGTAGAATAGCTGAGCAAGCTACATTGAGAGGTACCGTACCGACTTCGGCCAATTTAGTTTTGTTGGATATGAGGTGTTTGAGGAATTTGGCGTAGTTTGGCATTTTGGCAATGAGGTCGACAAACTGTATGTTGACGTTTAGTTGTTTCAGCATTGCCAGGAACTTACCATATTCATTATCCAATTTCTGCTTCTGGAGTCGGTGAGGAAATGGTATAGGCGGTTCTTGTGAAAGGTTCTGAAGCTGGTGGAATAGTGAGGACGCTTGGAGATGTCTTTTCTGTTGGAACCTCAACTTTTCCTTCACTATCCTCTTTGGATTCTTCTGATCGTTGCGGGATGTGAATCTCGTCGGTTTTCTTACCGCTTCTCAAGGTTATCGCCTTAACCTCTTCTCCTTCTTCTTCAAATTCGAGCTTCTCATTTTCATAACCGGCTACCAAGTGCTCAAGGTAGGTATTCTCAGATTGAATACGATTATTATAGACTTTGGCGGTGCTTTCAAGTTCAGCTACATTCCTTTTGGAAGTTTCGATTGCTACAACCCACTCTTGGAGGGAAGGGTGTAGTTCTGGAACTTTAGCTGTTTTAGCCACCTCCGTCTTTTATTCATCGTGCTCCTTCACATAGACGCACTTGGCTTGCTCTCTTGGATTTGGTTCATTTTGGCTGGGGAGAGCCCCTGGCGGTCTTCGAGCAAGATGTTCAGCAAGTTGATTGAATTTACCTTCGATTTTCTGGTTGAAGGCTTCTTGTGCAGAGCTGGTTCTGAGTTATGGACATGAAACCCTTCATCATCTCTTTGAGTTCTGCGTTTGGATCAACAGAGGATGAAGATGGTTGTTGTTGTTGTTGAAAACCTGGAGGGGGACCTTGTGCTCTATAACCCATATTAGAGTTTGGTTGGGGTCTGTTCCCCTGATAGGTGTTGGAGTTGTTGTTCTTCTGCCCTCCTTGGTTCTGATCATTATTTTTCCATGAGAAATTCGGGTGATTTCTCCATGGATAGTTGTTGTTGAAGTTGTTGTTGTAGGAATTACCGGGGCGGTTTCCTATGAATTGTACTTCCTCGTACTGGCCTTTGCCTTCGCATTGATGGGTTTCATGAGGACCGGCGCATATGACACATCCTTCCGTCGGTGGAGCTGGTGGTGAACTTGTAGGTGGAGAAGCTATTGTTTTTACGATTTCGTTTTGAGAAGTTGTTAGCTTTTCCACCATCTTTGTAAGGGACGAGATCTGAGCTGATAAATGATCTGTGGGCTCAACATGGAGTAGGCCTGCTGCTCGTGGCGTTCTTCCTTTGGATCTCGTCCACTGTCTGGTATTGCTCGTCATGGTTTCGAGAAGATCCATTCCTTCTTTAGGAGATTTCATCATGAACTTCCTCCTGCAGAGGAATTGACGAGTAGTCGGTTCCCATCATCCAGACCGTTGAAGAATGACAGGCAGAGGGATTGATCGTCAAGACCATGGTGGGAACATTTCATTAGCATATCTTTGAATCTGTCCCACGCGTTGTATAATGTTTCTCCTGGCTCCTGACAGAAAGTGTTGATTTCACCGATCAATTGCCTTGTTCTACTGGTTGGGTAGTATTTGGCAAGGAATTTTTGGGCCATTTGCAGCCATGTGGTGATTGATCGGGAGGGAAGGCTTCGGTACCACCTGTTTGCTGAATCCGACAACGAGTGAGGAAATAGTTGTAGACGGATTCTTTCTTTGACGTTGCCGGTCTGACCAAAGGAATTGCAAAAGTGTAGGAAGAGACTCAGATGATTTGGGGCTTCATCTGGGTTCGCTCCACTAAACTTGCCTAGATCCCGGACGACGGTGATGTAGTGGGTTTTGAAAACCCATCGTCCGGCTTCTTCTGGTGTTAGTTCGGGGAGAACTATGGCTGATGCTCTTCCTTCGGTATTTGGTTGTGATAATCAGATAGGGCACGGTGTTCTGGTTGATTTGCATGGTCTATTTCATTTATAACTTCGTTATTGGCCATGGCTTGATTTCTCAGGTTTCTTTGTGCTTGTAATAAAGTGCGCTCGGGTTCGGGGCTCGGACTGATTGGTGGAGAGCCTCGGGTTCGAGTATTTGGCATGCACAGAAGATAACTTGTGGTTTGTCAGAAGCTGCAAAATTAGTTAGTAGATAGAATAAGAAAGGCAGAGATATTGGTTAGGCTGATAAACGACACAGATATATTTTTTTTTTATTTTTTTTTTGTATTTAAACAAGAGTAAAATGACAGAATATTAAATGACAAGGGAAAGAAATGACAGAAAATTAAAGTTAGGAGTTAGTATACAGAAATTATAAGTTAGTAGTTAGTATACAATGGAAAGAAATGTTAAGGACAATGGAAATGAAATGTTAAGGACAATGGAAAGAAATGACAGGAAATTTTAAGTTAGTAGTTAGGGACAATGGAAAGAAAGGACAATGGAACGAAATGACAATGGAACGAAATGACAATGGAACGAAATGACAATAATTTAAGATGTTAGGAGTTAGATGTCCAAAGTCCGAAGTCAAATGTCCAAGTCAGGTCAGAAGTCCGATGTCCAATTCAGATGTCCGAGGTTAACAATTTAATAGTATTAACAGATTATTTTAATACAGCGAGTGAACTACCGGAAACTAGGGAAATTGATGGAATCAATCTCCCCGGCAACGGCGCCAATTTGCAGACTATTATTTTCTTTCTGAGTGGTTAACTGGTGTAAAATTAAAAGAAAAGAAATTAAAACTCAAATTATAAACGTCGGGCTGCAAACAAATCCCGGTCGTAGTTAGTATAACAAGTGTCGTATCCACAGGGAGATTGTTCAATTACCTAGTCTTGGTAGTTACTTAAAAACTGTAAAAAGGGGTTTAGCTGGAGGCAAGCTTGATTTGTTGTTGGATTAATACAGAAATAATAAAACAGTAAAAATGTGAATTAAGTGATGCGGATGGAAAAATGTATCCTAGGATAGCGGGGGAATTTCCTAAATTATTTAAACATATTTATAACCATGTTTCAATTATTTATTGCCTAATAGAGTTAATAATTCTCAGTTACGAACTCTAATAAAAGCCTTAATATTTCCTGCTCAGTCCGGAGTGTAAATATCAAGATTAATTCCTTTGTGGTACCTAGACTATCTCAAAATCATATGTTGATAGTTACCAAATAAATGCAGTCGTTTGTCGCGCAAAGCATTTAGCAATTTTAGTTAAAAGGAATTAAAACAAGTTAAAATAAGAGAGACAGGTGATAAATATTGTTTACGTAATATTAGAAATAAACCCCCATCCTAGGATACAAATGAAAATTACTCAGACATTAACGGAGATAGAAGATTACACAGATAGATTTTGACATTAATTCAGAGGAAGAGCTGGTCTGCTCTCGCTCTCACTGCTGTTTTTTTTTTGTTACTGCGTGAGTGTGGAATGTTGTGGAGTGTACGATGAGGTGTGAAATAATAAGAGGAAGAAATGAGATGAAGTGGTGGTGATCGAATTCTTCAGACTCCCGTCGTGCGTGGTGTGTATTTTTGCAGTAATGGTGTTGGGTTTATATAGAGGTTTGGATCCGTACGAATTTGATTGCAGATGAAGAAGAGCATTGAATGCTTCATTGATTGGGCAGGGGACAGACTGAATACGCGTGCGGAGTAGATGGATAAGTTTGCGGCGAGTCGGGCGAGTTGCAGAGGACGACGGCGCGAAGAATACTGGTCGCGACTGATAATTAGTCACGATTACTGTTGGTGTCCGCCTAATGGTACCGCCCAATAAGTGGCGGTTGTGTGCCTCTGATCCGCCTGTGGTACCGCCCAATAAGTGGCGGTTGTGTGTGTGTGTCCGCCCGGCGGTCGCCTGTGTGTTGTCCGCCCGTTAAGAGGCGGTACCCTCTGTGTTGTCCGCCTCGCGGTTGCCTATGCCTCGTCCGCCTCGCGGTTGCAATTGATGGGTGCGGACGTCTCAGCCCCTTCTCATCCGATATTATGTATATTATATATTTATATATATATATAACAATCTTCAATCGGCTCTACATTCTTCGTTAGTCCGTTTTCTGAGCCGTTTGCGTCTACGCGTTCGTCTCTTTGTCTACTTCACTCCCGGCTTGGTTTTCCTCATGTTAACCAATAATTTTGTGAGATAAACAATAAAACATAAACTAGAGGAAAACTAACAAATCCGGTCGTAGTTAGTAAAACAAGTGTCGTATCCACAGGGAGATTGTTCATTTATCCTAGTCTTGGTAGTTACTTAAAAACTGTAAAAAGGGGGTTAGCCAGAGGCAAGCTTGATTTGTTGTTTGATCAGTGCAAATATAATAAAACAGTAAAAAGGTGAATTAATTGATGTGAATGGAAAAAGGTATCCTAGGATAGCGGGGGAATTTCCTAAATTACTTAAACATATTTATAACCCTGTCTCAATTATTTATTGCCTATTAGAGTTAATAATTGTCAGTTACAAACTCTTAATAAAAGCCTTAATATTTTCCTGCTCAGTCCGGAGTGTAAATACTAAGATTAATTCCTTTGTGGTACCTAGACTATCTCAAAATCATATGTTGATAGTTACCAAATAAATGCAGTCGTTTGTCGCGCAAAGCATTTAGCAATATTAGTTGAAAGGAATTAAAACAAGTTAAAATAAGAGAGACAGGTGATAAATATTGTTTACGTAATATTAGAAATAAACCCCCATCCTAGGATACAAATGAAATTACTCAGACATTAACGGAGATAAGAAGATTACACAGATAGATTTTGACATTAATTCAGAGAAGAGCTGGTCTGCTCTCGCTCTCACTGCTGTTCTTCTATTTCTTTTGTTACTGCGTGAGTGTGGAATGTTTGGTGTTACGGGAGGAAAATAAGTGGAAGCGAATGGATGAGTGTGGTGAGCGAATTCTTCAGACTCCCGTCGTGCGTGGTGTGTTTTTTGCAGTAATGTGTTGGGTTTATATAGAGGTTTGGATCCGTACGAATTTGATTGCAGATGAAGAAGAGCATTGAATGCTTCATTGATTGGGCAGGGGACAGACTGAATACGCGCGCGGAGTAGATGGATAAGTTGCGGGCGAGTCGGGCGAGTTGCAGAGGACGACGGCGCGAAGAAAGATACTGGTCGCGACTGATAATTAGTCACGATTACTGTTGTGTCCGCCTAATGGTCCGCCTATGTACCGCCCAATAAGTGGCGGTTGTGTGCCTCTGGTCCGCCTGTGGTACCGCCCAATAAGTGGCGTTGTGTGTGTGGTGTCCGCCCGGCGGTCGCCTGTGTGTTTCTCGCCTGTTAAGAGGCGGTACCCTCTTGTGTTGTCCGCCTCGCGGTTGCCTATGCCTCGTCCGCCTCGCGGTTGCAATTGATGGGTGCGGACGTCTCAGCCCCTTCTCATCCGATATTATGTATTTATATATTTATATATATATAACAATCTTCAATCGGCTCTACATTCTTCGTTATAAGTCCGTTTTCTGAGCCGTTTGCGTCTACGCATTCGTCTCTTTGTCTACTTCACTCCCGGCTTGGTTTTCCTCATGTTAAACCAATAATTTTGTGAGATAAACAGTAAAACATAAACTAGAGGAAAACTAACCGAAGTGGAGAAATGAGCAAGAAAAGTGCTAATATTATACATGAAATACACCTACAAATCATGCTCATTTGGACACTTATCAACATACTTAATTAATTATCTAAACCCTTGGAATATCTCAATTCAATAAAAGGGGTAGAACACAAAGTTAGGGTTTACCTTTTTGAAGTTTTTTAAGAGGGATTCTCACCCTTGAATCAAGAAGGGGATTACTCCACCATTGAAAGGATTAAATTGGAGCTCAAGAACAAGGAGAAAAAACAAGTATCTACAATGGTGAAAAATCGATTACACCAAGAGATGAAGGAAAGATGACTTTTTCTGGAAATTTTACCTTAGAAGGAAGAGGAGTCTCCAAGCTTCACATTGGTCAGTGCCATTTTTCTCTTCAAATGGGGAAAACCCATGGAGGTCTACTTCATCCTTTTGGAATTCCGAAAGAGAGGATGATAGAGGAAGATGAGAGGAAGAAGAATATGTGATTATTTTTGTGATTGGAGCTTGTATGAAGCTTGGACATGAAACAAGGAGGGAGGAGCCATGGGAGGAGCTCACTGCCGTTCAAAAACAGAGAGAGGGAGAAGAAAACCGTGGGAGGAAAAGAGAGGAAGAGAGGAAGAGATAGAGGGGAAAGAAATAAGAGAGGAGAGAGAGAATACGGGGTATTTGTACCCTTTTTGCTATTTAGCTCTTTTGACATAATTAATTAGTTAACTAGTCTTATGTGAGTGGGCTGTCTACATTAATAAAACCGGCCCACTAATATAAACACGCTGGGCGTTTTTCGTCTTTCAACAGAAAACACTCGTTTATTTACCCAGTTTAGTACTATTTACTAACCGGGACTGTTTTCCAGAATTTTCTCATTCCTTTATTTTTAATGGCTATTAACTCCCATTAATGTTTAATTATAGTTATATAAATCAACTATTATTTTACGGGGTCATTTAACTGTTTAAAGTCACGTTTTCGGATTTTCTCGAAAAAACGCACTTTAGACTCCGTTAGCGTTTTACGCATTGTTTGGATCCTTTTTCTTTCCGGAATTTTTCCCACATGTTCTTATGTGTAATTAGGGTATAAAAATATATTTATAACCCTAATGAAGGTTATATACTCCTAAAATAATTAAATACGTATTTTCACGTTTTGTGACTTTTACGCATTCGTCCTCCTTTTCTTTTTGGTTTTCATTTCTTCAACAATGATCTTAAGGAATTAATTAGCCTTAGAAAATTATAATTACTAATAATTAACACATTAAGGTTTTGTGGTATTTCAGACATGTATCCCTTCATCATCTCTTTGAGTTCCGCGTTTTGATCAACAAGGATGAAGATGGTTGTTGTTGTTGTTGGAAACCTGAAGGGGCACCTTGTGCTCTATAACCCATATTAGAGTTTGGTTGGTGGTCTGTTTTCCTGATAGGTATTGGAACTGTTGTCTGCCCTCCTTGGTTCTGATCATTGTTTTTCCATGAGAAATTCGGTGATTTCTCCATGGGTAGTTGTTGTTGATGTTATTATTGTAGGAATTACCGGGGCAGTTTCCTATATTGTATATCTTCGTACTGGTTTTTACCTTCGCATTGATGGGTTTCATGAGGACCAGCGCATATGCACATCCTTCGGCAGATGAACTTGTAGGTGGGGAAGCTATTGTCTTACGATCTCGTTTTGAGATGTTGTTAGCTTTTCCACCCATCTTTGCAAGGGATGAGATCTGAGCCGATAAATGATCCGTAGGCTCAACGTGGAGTAGGCCTGCTGCTCGTGGCGTTCTTCCTTTGGATCTCGTCCACTGTCTTATATTGCTCGTCATGGTTTCGAGAAGGTTCATCCCTTCTTGAGGAGATTTCATCATGAAACTTCTCCTGCAGAGGAATTTACGAGTAGTCGGTTTCCATCATCCAGGCCATGAAGATGATAGGCCGAGGGATTGATCGTCGAGACCATGGTGGGAACACTTCATTAGCATATCCTTGAATCTGTCCCATGCGTCGTACAACGTTTCTCCCGGGTTCCTGACAGAAAGTGTTGATTTCTCCGATCAACTGCCTTGTTCTACTGGTTGGGTAGTTTTGGCAAGGAACTTTTGAGCCATTTGGCAACCATGTATGGATTGATCGGGAGGGAGAACTTCGGTACCACATGTTTGCTGAATCTGACAACGAGTGAGGAAATTTTGTAGACGGATTCTTTCTTTGACGTTGCCGGTTTGACCAAAGGAATTACAGAAGTCTAGGAATAGACTTAAATGATTTGGGGCTTCATCTGGATTTGCTCCACTAAACTTGCCTAAATCCCGGACGGCGGTGATGTAGTGGGTTTTGAAAGCCCATCGTTCGGTTTCTAGCTGTTTAGTTCGGGGATAGGAACTATGGCTGATGCCCTTCCTTCGGTATCCGGTTGGTGGTAATCAGAGAGGGCATGGTGTTCTGGTTGATCTGGTTGATTTTCATGGTCCATTTCTTCTATACTTGGTTTCGGCCATGTCTTGATTTCTCAGGTTTCTTCGTGTTGTTGAATAAAGTGCGCTCGGGTTCGGGTCTCGGACTGATAGGTGGAGAAACTCGGGTTCGAGTATTTGACATGCACAGAAGATACTTGATTTGTGAGAGGAGAGACTGCGAAATTAATTAGTAAATAGAAAGAAAAGCAGAGATATTGGTTAGGCTGATAAACTTTAATTAAAACAACAATTATATTTTATATTTCTTTTTTTTTTATTTTTTTAACAAGAATAAAATGACAGAAAAAAAGTGAACAAAAAGAAACAAAAATAATTGCAGGTTAAGTAAACAATAAAATTAAAAATAAGAAAAAGAGCAGAATTAAATTGCGGGAATTTAAATGACAGGGGAATTTAAAGAACTGAATTTAAATGTTAGTAGTTAGAGTACTGGAATTTAAATGACAGAAATTTAAAATGACAGAATGTTGATGTTAGGAGTTAGTTGACAGAAATTTAAATGACAGAAAATTAAATGACAGAAACTAAATGACAGAAAATTAAATGTTAGAAGTTAATGTGTGTGGAAATAAATGTTAGAAATTAGTGTACTGAAATTTAAATGTTAGAAGTTAGATTGCTGAAATTTAAAGGACACTGGAAATTTAAATAACTGGAAATAAATGACAGTAAATTAAATGACTGAAATATAAATAACTGTAAGTAAATAAAAGAAATTAATAAAAATAAAAAAACAAACAACAAAATAATATAGACAGAATATTATAGTATAGAAAGTAAGCTACCGAAAACAAGGAATCAATTTCCCCGGCAACGGCGCCAAAAACTTGTTGGGTAAATACTATACATTAATATATATAGATTTACAGCAAACTAAAAGGCAGTGCACCTTAGTCGGAGTATAGAGTACAACAAATGTCGTATCCACAGGGAAATTGTTCAATTATCCTAGTCTCGGTATTTAATTAAAAACAGTAAAAGGGGGTTTAGCCGGAGGCAAGCTTGATTTGTTGTTGGATTAGTACAGAAATAATAAAAACAGTAAAATAAGGTGAATTAAGTGATGTGGATGGAAAAAGGTATCCTAGGATAGCGGGGGAATTGTCTAAATTACTTAAACAGATTATAACCATGTCTCAATTATTTATTGTCTATTGGAGTTAATAATTGTCAGTTACGAAAACTTAGTAATAGCCTCAGTATTTTCCTGCTCAATGCGGAGTGTAAATACCAAGGTTTATTCCTTTGTGGTACTTGACTATCTCAAAATCATATGTTGATAGTTACCATAAAAATGCAGTTGTTTGTCACGCAAAGCATTTAACAATATTTGCTGAAAGGAATTAATTAAAACAAGTTTAAAAAGAGAGACATGTAATAAATACTGATTTACGTAATATTAGAATCAAACCCCCATCCTAGGATACAAAAGAAAATTACTCAGACATTAACAAAAATAAGAAGATTGCACAGATAGAATTTGCCATTATTTCAGAGAAAGAACGGGTCTGCTCTTGCTCTCACTGCTTCTCTTCTATTTCTTTTGTTTCTGCTGAGTACGTGAGTATGGAGTGTTGTGGTGTTACGGGAGGAAAATGAATGGAGGAGAATGATTGAGTGTGGTGAGCGATGGTCTGTTTTCTCTAATCACCCGCACGCTGATTTAAGGTAGAAGGACTGGGTTTATATAGAGGCAGGGGAAGGCTGAAGATAGAGCTGAAGAGGAGACAGAAATGAGGGAGAAAGAGCTGGATCACACGTGAAAGGATTTACAGGATAAGGGAGGTGCCTGATATTGTTAATGGAGCAGTTCGACATGTCTGTAGGCGCCGCAAAGGAAAGAAGAAGCAATTGGGGAAGACGGTCGGCGAACGAAATCAGTCGCGTTAATTTCTGGATCTACGTTGCATTTACACGCGTCCTTGTTTGTGTCCGTCCATTTTTCCACGGACATATTCTTCAAATTGCTCACGTCCGCCCCTTGTCCGTCCATAATTCCACGGACGTATTCATTTCCTTACTTCTGTCCGGCCAAATAAGCACGGACGTAACACGGTTGCCATATTTGCCGCGTCCGGACCACCGTCCGGACCTCCATGGTTCGGACGCTTGTACTTTCTGTTGCGTCCGTGTTTTTCTCCGCAGACGTGCCACGGACAGCTTCTTGTCCGGCCTTATTAACCCGGACATGCCACGGACGGGTTTGAATTGTCCGAACCACTTTGTCCGGACCACCTTGGTCCGGACAACAATTGTTTTGCTCCTAAAATATTCGTTTTAGCTCCGTTTTAAGATCCGTTTGCGCCTATGCGTTCATCTCTTCGTCTACTTTCATCCTAGCTTGGTTTTCCTCATGTTTAACCAATAAATTTGTGAGAAAACAATAAAACATAAGCTAGAGGAAAAAAAACACGATAAGTGAGAAATGAGCAAGAAAAGTAATAATATAATATATGAAATACACCCATAAAACATGCTCATTTGGACACTTATCAATAACCATCAAATCTTGAAAAGATGAAATCAGTGGAAAAAGACAATTACAAAGAGTAGTATACTTTTAGTTGAGGGAAGTTGGGAATTAATAAATTGTATTTACTTTCAAATCTAGGATCTGGGTGATCTAGCTTGGGATATGATGTCATTTAAGGTTGTGCATTCCAGGTATGTTATTCTATGATCCGAATACACCCGAGGGTCACCTTGGGTTGGATGCGTGAAAATTGCTTGATGAAAAGATATGTGTGTTTACAGTTTTTATTTTATTTTATATTGTCCTAGCATGTTGAATGATATGATATGGAGTGTTATTCCTGCTTGAATTATACTTTTGTGTGTAAGTTCAATGAGACAAGTATCAAAAAATGTACATGAATATATCAGGTGTAAGTAATGACAAGAAATACGTATTTGAGAAAAGTGTGATAATTATTGGATATGATATCCATAATCTATGAGCAACCTAATAATGTTTCATAGGTAATGTGGAAGGAAAAGTTATTATCACATGATGAGTAAAAACATTATATGAGAATCATATCATATGGTGGGGTATTAATGATAGGAAATTTAAGAGGTTCTTGGTATCGCGTTGTGATCACGAGTGGATGACTGAGATCAGGTTTGCTCAAGGTATATGGTAGTCCAATGACTCGATTGATAGTTGGTCGGGTCACTTCGTTTGATGTGGCTACTGCCGTAGGTGTCCTGCCTTATGAAGGGTTGTTGAGATAGTCCTGCAACGAACAAGTCAATCAACAAGAGAAGTGTCCGTCCCTGCTGAAAGATCGAGTGAGTCCTTCGGTCGAAATAGTCATTGTCTTTACTGATAGATCGAGTAAGTCCATCCATGTGGGTTCATCCATCAGTTGAGAAATTTAAGGAGCAACGTTCACTAGACCACAACGGTTATCAACCATCAACCTTGGACCGAAATTCATGCAAATGTGAGTAAAATTTGAAGCCTTGACTTTCTGATAGTTCGAGAAAGTTCGTCAATCAGTTACAAAAATTAAGAAGAAATTTTTACTCCCCTTTAGCTGTAAATATTGGCTTCAGTAAAGCTCAGTCAAGTGAGCACGTGTTAAATCCAAAAATATAGCAATATGGACATTGAGGTCAAAATTTCAGAACTGACAGAGTCAGTCAGGTACATCAAACGTGAGAATCATCATTGAACGTTACCAAGTCATCCAATGGCTTGGTAATTGTGCGGAAAATTAAGGGCCAGGGCTTAGCAATGTTCACAAAGAAGTTTGGACCGGTTTTAAGCAACTACAAGTAACTACAACGTTCAGAAAGTAGAAATTTCGGATACAGGACTCCCTCAACGGCTCTAGAGGCTTTGCTATATTAAGAGATAAAGATTTCAATTGCATTTGTGCTTTTCCGTCCCAATACTTCCTATGTTAGGGAAAACTCACCCGGGACAAGAGTTTTTCTCTCATTTTTAGTTAAAATAGTTTGTGCTTTATCGATAGGACTCTATCTAGGGTGTTCCTAGGCTTACTACACTCATCAAAGAGCTGATTAGATAATGTGTAGGGTGAGTGAGTGAGTTCCACTGAGTAGATCCTTTTTACTTAGTGGGCAATGTAAGTTGTTTTGTTTTACAAAGAAATAAAATAACTTATATTGTGTATCTGTTGAGTTTGATTGAGTGTTTCCATATCTCTATAGCTTCCGCATACTTAGTTTGGTGGAGTCAAACCATCTCACAGACTAACACCTTGAGTTGGTTTGAATCAACCGTCCGATCCTACAATTGTATCAGAGCGAGGTTTGGCTAACACACTCCGTTTGAAGATAACTTACGAGATGCAGAATGCTTTTTGGTTTTTGAGGTGGACTTCAAGCTCCAGGCAAGACTACAGTTGTTTTCCGCAGAGACAAAGTTCCATATCCAGATTCACTCTATCAGGCCTAGCCAGTCATGAGGTGCTATAGATGACCAAGACAAACATTGTTGATGAAGGAGTGTTAATGGTTTACCTGAAGATGACTCTATTGGGGGTGCACACCCAAAAGAAGTTGTCAAATTCAGGGGGGAAACATGCAGTCCTTCTACAAATGCATGGATTAAGGGGAAACTTGGATAGGGTCGGTTTCCCAAAAGGCTTTTGCTCTTGTCTCATTTTGCAGGATTGACTCATTCGAGATTCACGTGGAAAGTTTTGCTATCATCAGCAACAAGGGGGGAAATTATTGGAGTATGAAGGTGTTGCTGAGATAGTTCTACAATCTAACAAGTAATCAACAAGAGAAGTGTCCGTCCTTGCTGAAAGATCGAGTGAGTCCTTCGGTCGAACTAGTCTCGTCTTTACTGATAGATCAAGTAAGTCCATCATGTGCGTTCATCCATCAGTTGAGAAATTAAGGAGCAATGTTCACTAAACTACAACGGTTATCAACCATCAACCTTGGACGAATTCATGCAAATGTGAGTAAAATTCGAAGCCTGACTTTCTGATAGTTCGAGAGAGTCGGTCAATCAGTTGTGATAATTAAGGAGCAATGTTTACTCCTTTGGCCGTAAATATTGGCTTCAGTAAGCTCAGTCAAGTGAGCAACGTGTTAAATCTAAAAATATAGTAATATGGACATTGAGCTCCTAAAATTTCGGTACTAACAGAGTCAGTCAGGTACATCAGACGTGAGAATCATCATTGAACATTGCCAAGTCATCCAATGGCTTGGTAACAGTCCGAAAATTAAGGGCCAAGGGTTAGCAATGTTCACAAAGAAGTTAGGACCGGTTTTTAAGCAACTACAAGTCCTACAACGTTCAGAAAGCAGAAATTTCGGAAACAAACTCCCTTAACGGCTCTAGAGGCTTTGTAAATAAAGAGATAGAGTTCTCAGTTGCATTTGTGCTTTTCCATCCCAATACTTCCTATGTTAGGGAAAAGTCACCGGGAAGAAGAGTTTTTCTGTCATTTTTAGTTATATAGTTTGTGATTTATTGATAGACTCTATCTAGGGTGTTTCTAGGCTTACTACATTCATCAAAGAGCTGATTAGATAATGTTGTAGGGTGAGTGAGTGAGTTCCATGAGTAGATCCTTTCTACTTAGTGGGCAGTGTAAGTTGTTTTGTTTTACAAGGAAATAAAATAACTTATATTGTGTATATGTGAGTTTAATTGATTGTTTCCACATCTCTAGTGCTTCCGCATACTTAGTTCGATGAAGTCAAAACCATCTCAAAGGACTAACACTTGAGTTGGTTGAGTCAGCCGTTCGATCCTACAAGAACTAAAACCATCCATACAATGCTACTACATACTTAATGATATTATAAGATAACATGAACCTTAATAAGCATTAAAAGACATGAAATATATGATCTCAAAATTATTATGAAATATTGTTGTATGTTTATCTTTCGCTTGAGGATATTATGTCAATGATTTATTCTATTGCATTCATGATATGATTGTTGTCTTCTAAATGGTTTGGATATTTTTGTGTTATATTTTTATTGATTTGTTGGAAATGGATTATAATAAAATGGATTGCAGATAACTTTGACCAATTAACTCAAGTGTGGTCTGAAGGTGTATGAGGATTATATAATAGCATACTCAGAGTTGGGTTGACCCCTCCAGTAATATTTTTACAGGTATGTAACATGAAGATGCTCGGTCGGAGTTTGGGAATGTGTTTCTTTGGGATAGATGCTAAATAGTGTGCTTAGATAAATGTGATTATACAGTCATGCACGTCGTTCCTATTAGTTGGTTGGTAGCCTTGTGTGCATTTAGGTGTACACGGCGCTAACATCCCGTAGAGGTTATAGATTTCTTCTACTGCTAAGAGAATAAACTAATTGGTGCAATAAGGATAATGGTATTTTTAATGATTAGGAACATAGGATGTTAATATTATGACCTAAAAAGGAACATAAAGTTAGATGAAACACTTTGGTTAGGTTTGTTTAACATGTGAGATATAATGACTTAAATGTCAAGTTTATAAAGATTAGGGGCTAAAAATGTAAAAAGTCCAAAGTTTGGGGCATGGGGATGAATTGGCAAGAGTTAAATTATATTTGTGGACAATTATAGCACATTTAAAGTTTATGTTATGGTTTTTATATTGGCCAGTTTTTGGGCTTGCCTTATGAGCATGAAGGACATCATTATATGCTATAAAAGCATAGGTTATAATATGGGAATGTTATGGGTAAAAATATGGTAATATAAGTGTAATATGGGTGGTTTAGATACACTTCAAAAGTTGTTAGACTTTAGGAAATGTTGGATTAGCTTTAAGGACAAAAGGTACCTAAAATCACCTTGTAAATTATAAGTGATTTAATGGTTATATAACCTATGGTGGGATAAAGGTTTTAAATAAATAAAGTTGGGAGTATACTACACAAAAATAGCCAAGATTAAAGGGATACTTTGGTGAATAATACAAAATACACAGTTCTAGTAAAGTTAAGGAGTTAAATGAAAACCCTAGGAATTTAGTGGGGTCAATTTGTAATTTTGGAAATTTAAAGTCAAGGCAGATCATTGGGTCAACTTGGGAAGACTTGGGGGTTTGACCAAATTATATCAAAGAAAAGGTAAATTTGGAATCTTCAAAGAATTTAAAGTTAAATGTAAAGTGTAGAAACTTTGGGGGTCAAAGTGTACATACTGGAAATTATAGATCAGACAGAAATCTGGTTAACTTAGGAGGGAAAGTTGAAAGTTTGCACTTAAGAGAATGATAAAAAATGTGAATAAGGAAAGATAAGTGGTTATTTGTAACTTATGAAAGAATGTGGGGTCAAATCATAATTTTGAGAAAATTAGTGTGGAGAACCAAAATAGACCAGTATGGGTCTGTTTATAAATTTTGAGAAATTTTGGGTGAAAGTTTGATATTAAATTAAATTATGAAAGATTATAAAATAAAAGTTAGGAATAAATTGTAAGATTTATAAAGATGTGGGTCACTTTGTAATTTAAGAAAAATAGGGTGAACATTAAGGTATGGCAATTGGGTCTGTGTGGCAATTTAAATAAGTTGGATTGGAACTTTGAAATAAAATAAGGAGCTAGAATTATAAGGTATGATTTATAATATAATTATAAGGTTAGAAAACATTTGGGGCAAAAGTGTGTAATATTGAATAAAATGGGGGTAGGTCATGAGATATAAGGAATTAGAGATGAATATAATATAAGGTTGAAAGATTACATGACAGCGCTAAGACTATGGTCATAATATCATTACATGGAGTTAGTATTAACTACAGGAATTTTATAATTCATATGGAAAATATGAATATATCTAAAGTATCATAAACTATATAATAACGTTTAGGATTTAATAAATTAAGAGTGATGATTATATGGTGGGAACCATAATTAACTAACATTAGATTTAAGATCTAAATGTTACTATGTGAAAAAAAATACAAACTACAGGAGTTTGTAACTCACATAAAATAATGGAAATTAGTATGATTAAAGGGCCTTATAATTCATATGTGAGAGTATGAATATTTAGGATATACGAGTATATAATATGGTTGGAGAACTAAATAAATTAAGGTGGAGTTTTTAATGTAAGGTGGGAATTACATTACATACATTAAACATAAAGATTTAATGTTATATTATAAGAGTTATACAAATAATGGATTATATAATGCAAGGACTTATATTATGGATTATATAGTAATGTTGACTTGTATATGTTAACCAAGTTAACCAATTGACCAAGAGGGTCAAGTTGACCAACTTATATTTTAAGTGGGAATTTTAATTGTCAAAGACTAATTACTTAAGGGTCATATTATATTAAATATCATATAGTAACAATAACTATATAAATTTGCATGTATAAATGTATACTTATGGATAAAAGAGATGAAATATGAGAATTAAATCCTAGGCTGTAACATAACACAACATGTTGTTACAACATACTTAATGATTAAATAACTAATCCCGAATTATCCAAAGCAAGACCAAAACCGAATTAACCGTTATTCAAATTATCCAAAATCTGAATTTTTTTTGAGTGAAAAAACCGAAAACTGAACTGAAATTCAAATTTTAGCTAGTTTGGATTTCAACTAACCGAAATTTAGACTTTATGTTTGACTATTTGTCACTAAAGACTAGAATTATAAAAGAGAATATTCCTTTTTTTAATTTGGATAATTCAGTTAACCGAATTAGACAAAGTTAAAACCGAAATCCAAACCAAATTTAATTTGGATAATTAAGTTAACCAAAAATTTGAATTCCGTTAGAAAAACTCGGTGTTTAAAAATCCAAAAGAATAAAAATCAGTTAATTCAGTTTTTGGATAATCCAAAATATCCAAACTGGATGCTCACCCCTAGTAGTCACGGGGTAAATACCAGGGGGGTTTAGTAGCTACTCAGAAGACCGAGTTTGTTTGAATTATAGTGGATTGATACTTAGCGTGTGTGTGTGTTTATTATATTCTAGAGCTGAGTACATAGATGACGAACTCGGGATAGGACGTCTGCTCTTCTCCGCCAGTGAACGTATGTTATTTGTGTGGTCCGATTATTCCTGAGGATTACCTGGGTTTAGACATATATGTATGATGCTTGATAATAGTTATATGTATGCTTTATTATTGCAATGTTATATGATTTTAACTGCTGACTATCTCACGACATTAATTGTGCGCAAACGTCTTTCGGACAGAGGCAATACTAAATATGAACTTGAATCGAGTTACGAATATTGGCTAAGGAAACACTGCTCATAACGATTAACGTGATACATCATACTATCCTTAATAATCCTAGGTAATTAACTTAGACAGAGGATCGGTAATACCGTCCTCACGGGCATATGATTTGGAATATGGAAATGACCTAGATGAAATCTAGGTAATGTGTAAGACCTAAAAGGAAACTACACAGAGATTATATTCACTATAACCTAAGAGGACATCTTAGGTAAGAGGATTAAGCCAAACTTGATCACGTGGTGAAAGGAAATGTTATATGAGGGAAATCCGGGAGGAATCACTGATTACCTATTGTGCATTGTGATTACTACAGAGGGATTACCGACCGATCGTGTCCACTCGTTATGCAAATCCAACGAGCCACAATTGATCGTTGGTCGGAGGGCACTACTGTTGGTGCATGGCTATGGCCATTATAGACGCCTTCACAAAGACCAAAAGGAAATCAAGAGATCTTTGATCATTGGTCGGAGGGCACTTACTATTGGTGCACGGGCCACTGCCCAAATAAGCATGGATTACGGAGTACATAACGGGCTGTCTCAACTTGACGCTTGTCAAGAGTTAATGAATTTAAGATTAAATAAATGAATAAACACACACTAGTTTCAATTTAGTACGAGATGTCAATAATGCTCGTAAATGTGGATAACGGATGTAAGGGGCCTTGATGGCCGAATAAATGGGAACCGTTGAAATGAAACAACCCTCGATCGTTATCTTGCATACTCATTATTATTTTGCTTGTACACAATATTATATGTGGAACTATGTGTGGATATTGGATGAACTGTTGGATGTTTATTTATTGCACTTGCACATTACTAGAAAAAACGGATTTACGTACGGACATTTCTGTGGGTAAGTGGTAGGTAATCAATTTTACTCATGGAATACCTACGGAAATGTTCCGTGGGCATATTCTCGTGGGTAAGCTAATTACCCACCAAAAAATATTCCCGTAGGTAATTACCTACAAATACCCATGACTTCTTTTGTAGGTAAGTACCCACGGATACGTCCGTGGTTAAATACCCATGGAATACCCTCGGCTGTCATGTCCATATGCCACGTGGATACCCACGAAATACCAATGGAAAAAAATACCCACGGAAACCTGTCGTAGGTAAATGCCCACGGAATACCCACGGACAAGTCTTGGCTCTCCTTTGTAGCTTGCCCACGGACAAGTCTTTGGCTCTCCTTTGTAGCTGTAAGTTTAAGATTCAGCCAGAAAAATGTAATCAATTTGATCATTCGATTTAATAGCATATAAATGGATAGTAAGGTTGAGGATTCAAGTGTGATTTTATACATATATAATGAGTAAGTAGTACTACTTTTTTTCTTCTTTGTTGTCTGGAATGAATCGGAATTGTGATTTTCTACTCTTGAAGTATGTTTGCCCTTGAACTTGAATATAAGATTAAGATAAATAACCTCTGTGGTAGAGTGGTTTAAAGTGGCAGGGTGATAACTACTTAGCGTGATATTTGTCTAGTCTTCCTTGTGACTTGAATGGATGGGGTTGTGTCTACATGCTGCTTATTTTGAGGCTATCTTGCGCGATATCTTCTGCTCGACAATTCAGGTTCCTTGTCAGCCCTATATAAAGAGAAAATTTTGATCAGCACAATCTTCAACAACACAACTGATACCAAAAGAAAGATCACAAACATAGGAAGTAAAAAAACTGTTCAAAGACTACAAGCATTATGTGCTACAAGAATGAAACAACTAATTGTGATATTAGTTGTTGTCTACTATTCAAACAAAGCATCCTGAACTTCGTTTCTTCTTTCAAATTATGTCGTTCTTATTTTTTCTTGTCCTTAACAAACTCCACTCCAGCTGCTGCTTAAAATAAAACAACCAGTTGTGATATTAATTCTGCAGGTAGAAACATGAAGCTATATAGCATGGTGTAATATTTACGTAGGTACCATCCAATTTTTACAAAATGGAGAAAGATGCTAAAAACGCCTAATGAGTTCTCTTCTCTATACTTAGACCTCTACTTCCTGTAATGTACATGTAAGGATGGGCTCTGCAAACATATTCTCTTCTATTCTATCTACTATCTTTCTTATTCTTTAATATGTACTGCTTCTATTCTCTTTTATGTTTCTCTTTTTCTCCCCCTGGTCAACCGCAGGTTGCAGTAGCTACATATTTATCTCTACTACTACTATTTATTAGCGCGGGCTGAGAAGAAGACATAACAGATAGAGACATGATGAATTTCTCTCAACGGTAAGCAGTGAGAAACGAGAAGTTGGTCTGAATAGAGCCTGATAATCTCTCAAACTTGAGCAATTCCACCTTGCTAGCTAGCTTGCTTGCTTGTCCCCATACTACTACAGATACTGCATACAATACACAAGAGGAGCACGAAGAGGAATACATACAACTATTAAAAATAAATTATTTCAAGCTCCTGATTTCCTACAGCTATAGCTAGGTAGCTACTTTTTTGTTATTTATAACAACGACTATTATAAGTAATCATTAGCTATTTAATATTCTATAAATTATAAATATAACTCCGAAAAGGTTGGAGTGGAGATATTTTGATTTCCGAAGAAACTCTAACCATATCAGTGGTTGTCGATCAAAATAAAATAATTGAGTTTTTGATTTCGTCATCTTCCTTCTCCTCATGACACCTAATAATAAGGTTTGTTGTGTGTGTTGAAGTCATAAATAAGTTTTGTTTGACTCATCTTGGCTTGGCTTTTTCACACACTAAAGTATTAAAACAATCACAGCGCCTCGACTTGATGTGTTTCCGTTTTACTAGCTTGCTTCTAGATATTTCTTTTCTGGCTCTCCCACACCCTCATTAGTCTTCTCTTCTCATCCAATAAGCCCTACCATACAACAGAATAAATACAATTATTTGACCCTTTATCCTTTGACGAAACGAAAGAGCACCTGATCTCGCAATTAATCCTCCATTCTTCACCCACATGTATATAATTATCAGTAACCTCGTTCTTGACCCCAGCCACTGTTGTTACTTTTACTCCAATCAATCAAACTTTGCCTATATACATGTAGCTTTTAATTAATGTTCTTCATACTATTCTCATTCTTTCATTTTACAATAATCTGATCATCCATCTTTGATTCCTCTTTTTCAGCATCTCTCTCTCAATCCACATATACATATATATAGTGCAAGAAGTTAGACCTTTTTCAATATATATCAATCCATGGTTCATCATCACCACCACCAACAATAAGAAAAACCAGTACTGGTGAGTATGATGACCATAACAATTACAAATCATCATCGCTCAGCACATGGCGACTTCCATGTCTAGAAACTACTAGGTCACATGCGAAGACACACATATAGAGCATATATATATTTAGCTATCTTATTTTGATAGATTGTCATTGTAGGTAAAACTCCAGAAGGAAGTAAAATGATCGATGAACAATACTGGATCCTTATAAGCTACATAATCATTGACTTTTAGAAACTAGCTTGCTAGATATCATCAATACGAGTAATGAAATAAGATGCCCAACATATGATTAAGTAAAGCTGTTTTGATATTTGGGTTGTTGATCAGGAGTAAGCAACCCAAAAATTCAACTCAACATCAGCTGCTTTTTCATTCTCATCAAACATAGCAAACACATACGTATCTATAGCTTTCCCACTCTTCCTCGGCGTCCCACTACCGACATGACTAATCAAATTCTTATAGTAAATGCTAGGATTCTCCACCGTCACTACATCACCACCCGTAGACACCATCCACTCTCTGACAAAACAATTTGAACAGATCGATGTAAACACCCCCGAACCAACATCCAGTAGTACAACAAGCTCCTAGCCTTATACAAAACAACTATGCAGCGGATTCTCACCTCATCCGGGTGTCACAGACGCCAACCACCCACGTGGTTGACAGACCACGTTACCAAAACCCAAGTTACGGTCTGCATGACTGGAAACAGCTCTCCACCAAAACTCATATACAATACAAGATACAATTCCAAAAACCAAGTGTCTACATACAGTTACTAAATCATAAACTGAAAAGTACAACCCGGGTTTAGTAACAACCCATACACTAACATATTATCCCAAACTCAGAAGTCCTGCCCAGATAGACTACCCCCATGGTAGCCATCCCCGCCTACGCTCCGTTCGTCCGGCATAATACCTGTAAAAATTTGGTTTGGGAAGGACTCAGCAAACTACGCTGAGTATGAAGTGTGTAGCCCGCATGTTACCGGGTCACACGACTACTTGGTCGAATATTATTAAGTCAATTTACATGCTCTATAAAAAGCAGTAAACCACACCACAGTACATCATAGTATCATACACACTTAAGGTAGTAACACATTAGCAACACAACCAAGCACAACAAGCTGCTAGTAACACAACAACAATCATGTACATATAAAACGTGTGCATAGGTATGTAATACCCATGCTCCTCACTATGGGATCGTACGAGCGTTTGTGTGTTTTCGTTTCTTTTCTCTTGTTCCCTTAAAGTGTATTCTCTTTCTCTTCCTTGCACCAGGTCTGGGATGTAATTTAGATCCCGTGACCATCTCATGTAGGTGCTAATCTTTCCTTGTTTCTTTAAGGGTTACTTGTGAATTCTCTTATCACCACAATTTGGAGTAATCTTGTCCATAGCTAATCCTCCATTCCCGGATAGCTCTTTCTCTCTCTGTTGTTTCTAAATGTTACTGGCCATTGCCTCGGATACCAAGGGTCCGTCTCCCTATTCCTTTTCCATGTTACTAGCCTCTGCCCCGGATACAAGGGTCCGTCTCCCTATGCCTCTTAATGCTCTGGTCTCTACCCCGGATATACAAAGGGTCCGTCTCCCTATTCCTTTTTATGCTCTAGTCTCTACCCCGGATACGAAGGGTCCGTCTCCCTATTCCTTTCATATCATTGGTCTCTACCCCAGATACAAAGGGTCTGTCTCCCTATTCTCTTTATTTTATTGGTCTTTACCCCGGATACAAAGGGTCCGTCTCCCTATTCATTCTAACGGGTATTGGCTTATCATCATCATTGATAGTTCGACACCATAGTGGGTGTCATTAGAGGTCCTCTATAGTTAAGAGGAGTTTTCTCTTTATGTAGTTCCTTTGTTTGTTTACGAATTTCGTTGTGTTTCATCTCAAGGTTCATCAACGAGAAGGGACTACACTACTGTGTGCGCGCCAGCAATATGCACAATAATAAGCAAGCAGGTAAGCAAGGAAAAACAATCAATCCATTCACATGCCTTACACAAGCTCACAAACAGACAAATAAGCGCGGTAAACCAAACATCCGTTTTCATGTATTAGTCTTGTGGTCATAAACAAACAAGGCACACAGCACACAAGCCGTGTAACACGGCAACATACGAACCAACATGTCCATACCTGGTTCAGAAGCAAGTGTCGTCTCACACACGGGGTCCTGGTTGGTGTACGTTACGGTCCTAACGTTAATTAAAAACAGTTCGTCAGTTTATAATTTCATGAGATGACCTTTGTAACCTTTTCTTAGTTTGTTCCATTTTATCGGGGTTGTTCCCTAGATAAATTTTTGAATGTTAAACTTATAGTGGCCCTTAGGACTTTCCAAGCATTAGCCTTAAACTTTATGTTACTTATAGGGCATTTACCACGACGTTTTACAAATTAGCTAGCCCCTTTCTTCTAGCTAATGTTTTAGAGTATTCTAACTCTGACATGTAACAAGTTTAATCAAGAGGGATTTTAATTTCGCCTAGGTGTATTCCCACCTTAGCCAAATAGGTTAGCAATGTTTTTGAACCTATTATGATAGTAATATAATCTTCAGGAAACTCCTAAACGTGTTTGTACGGAACACTAATTTTTTTTCCAAATCTGCACTCAATTCCCATGCATTATCTCATCTAACTTCACCTCTCAATGTGGTAATCTGATGGTTTTAAAACTCTCGAAATGTTATGTTACTAACCTACCTACAACTGCTAGCTATGATTTGGGTTATTCTTGAACCATCATCTCACTCTTAGGGCCTTAGAATTTACCATACTGAAACACAAGTTCATAAAAACTGAAACAAGCCTCTTGTTCCTAACCTTACCTAATCTTACTCCTAAAATCCCTACTGATATCTAATCTCCCCAAGCTGTTTCAATAACCTAACCAGATGTTTAGCCACGATTTGGGCTCATTAATTAACTAACAACACACTCTTTACACTTCTGGATATTGACCAAAAGAGACACAAAGTCTCAAAAATTGAAACAACCAAATTGTGCATACCTCCACTCTAACTCCTTCTCTGATGTATTTCTTAGATTTCTATCTTCTCATAGGGGTTTACAACCTCCCTTGATAGTATTCGAGATGTTTTAATCTAGGAACCAGCATAGAGCAGAGCAGCAATGTTAGCACCTCTGTAAAACCCTTGTACAGAAGCTACACTTATCGAAAAACTGAAACACATCTTTGTGCACACTTACACTTAGCCTTGCAGTTTACTGTATTAAATTTTTTCTAAATCTCCCCCAAGTTGTTTACTCTCTTAGGTGGGTCTATAGCAAGGTTCTAGTTCATTTCTAGATCTATTTCACACTCTTAATACTCCCGAAATGCAGTTATACTGAAACACTCAATCAGGGAAACTGTAAAAAGAAAAAACTGAAACAGAATAAGTTTATTCCTCTTTGATCCTTACTGTTAACTGATTAAATTAACTCCTAATTCATCACCAAAGTGTTTATAACTTCATCTACATGTGTTAGGTACGTTTCAGGTTCAATAGCCACTCAGTTTACCCCTCAAGAACCTGCTGTAGTAAGGTTATACATAACTGAACTAAAAATGTCAGAGCCAAGGCATGAACTGATTCTTCCTCTTGTATCTCTTTTCTTTTGTCAATAATCCGACTTATTACTACCCAAAATTATTTAGCTTCTTAGCTAAGGGCCTTAATATCATTTCATCCTTGAAATAAGCTCACCACCATATCGTTAATGCCCCTGAAAATCCATTATACAGAAACTGATTTGCAGAAAAGCAACAAGAAGCACAAAACAAATAAAACTGGTTCTCTCTCTTTCTTTAATTTCCTTTCTGTTGTCATCCAGATTCTGGTTTTCCTCCAGGTATTTAAGAGTTAGTTGGGTGAATTAGCTTTGTGTTAGATTCGTCATCCACCAGTAACATCCCAATAACCCTCCTAGGCTTTAGTTATACAGAACCGAAAAAAAATGAAATGAAACTGAAAACTGATGCATTCCCTTTTCGATGGTTGTCTTTCTGTTCTTTTAGTCTGATTTTTAATTTCTCCCACTCTTTTAGCTTCCTTGCTAGGTGTATTAACACAGCTTTACCCTTGAAACAGTCCAAAGCAACAGGGTCTTCTCTTCTGGAAATCATTTACACAACAACACACACAAATTTCAGAAACTGATGCTGATGTGTCTTTCTGTTTATTCACGTTTCTGTCCACCGATTTCTTACTAAGCATTTACTTACCTAATTCGGTGCTCTAGCTATAGTTAAAACTCAAAAGAAACTACCTAGACTACCCCACTAACCCCACTGGTGCAATTCATAACCTGAAACCGACAGAAGAACAATGTTGCAGATTTTACATTTCTAGTTGCTGTACTGAACTGTTTTTCTCTAAATTCCCAGTTTATTAGCAGTATGTCTAGTGTACTAGCACGTGTAAGTTCATCATTAATTAGTAGACCTTTACAACTCCTCTGGAGCCTAGTTATACAGACAACGCATGTTACAGAATCTGAGTTAGTTAACAGGTTTAACCGCAAGTTGTTTTTTTTTGAGCAGCAGTGTGCGCTAATTCTTGTGTAGTTTGTCTTCTGTTTCTTTTGTGAAATATTGGTTCATCCCACATCGTGGATTGAGGAAAACAAGGAATACTTCCTTCTTTATAAAAGGAAGTATCCTTTCTCATTCTAAATCATCCAACAATTAGTAATTCTTCTGAATGCTAAATTGTAATCTCTTTCTCTCTATATCTCTTAAAGTATAAATAAGAGAATTCTGGTAGTGTCCGAGGAAGTAAGGCAAATTGGCTGAACCTCGTAAAAATCCGGTGTCCCTTTTATAGCTTTATTTAGCAGCTTTTGTGGGTAATTTTGTAGTGCTTTATTGTGCTAAGAAATTACAGTCAAGGAAGTTCTGTCTAAGGAAGTGGTACTTAAGCGGGACCATTGTGACCCCACCACGACCTGGGAATTTCCTGTACGGAGTGATTTTCTAGTACAATAATTTACTCTCTTACCCAGTCGCTTCCGTCAACAAGTGGTATCAGAGCCAAGGTTCTGTCTTAGTATGCTCTGTGGTTGCAGCTAGGCTGATCTTCCACATCAGAAAAGCGTTCCTTTGTTCAGTTGATACGTCGTAGCGCTGCTAAATAAAAATTGGAGCAGAAATGGCAGACGACAAATTAAAGACCCGGAGACAGCATCATCAACTTCCTCGTCATCGATTTGGACAAGAAGGGTGATGACTAATGCTACGTTTTCGGTGGAGACATTTGATGGTACGGGCCATTTCGGCATGTGGCAATGCGAAGTCCAAGAAGATCTCTTTTCAGCAAGGTCTTGACATCGCCATTGAAAGAGACAAGACCGGAGACATTCAAGAGAAGGAATGGGAGGCCATGAATCGAGCAGCTTGTGGTACAATTCGCTCCTGCCTGTCGAGAGAACAAAAATATGCGTTCTCTAAAGAAAAAATCTGCAAGTAAATTGTGGAAGCACTGGAGGAAAAATTCATGAAGAAGAGCAGTCAGAATAAGCTTTTTATGAAGAAAAGGCTATTCCGCTTTTCGTATGTTTCGGGGACCATAATGAATAACACATCACCCAGTTTAATCAACTAGTAGCTGATTTGGTAAACTTGGATGTGAAATTCGAAGATGAAGATTTGGCCTTAATGTTACTGGGATCTCTTCCTGATGAGTATGAGTTTCTGGAAACAACTCTACTCCATGGGAAGGACGATGTTCTCTGAAGGATGTCACTGCAGCACTGTACAGCCATGAATTGAGAAGAAAAGAAAAGAGGGTTGGTACTGATGAAGCAGCAAAAGCATTAGTGATGAGAGATCGTTCTTCCGCTCAGAGAAAGGGAAGAAAGAAAGGATGGTCAAAACCGAAAGCCAAGCTCGGCAAAGATGAATGCGCCATTGTCGAGGAAAAGGGACATTGGAAGAAGGACTGTCAACAACAAGAAGAAAGGCAAGGCTGTTCAAGACGCATGCGTAGCTGAATACGATAGCGAAAGGATCAGGACTATCATTGGTGGCATCAACTTCAAAAATTAATCAGGATGAATGGATTCTGGATTCAGGAGCAACCTACCATATGTCACCCATTCGAGATTGGTTCTTTGATTACAAAGAAACTAAAGGGTGGTGGAACCGTTTTGATGGGAGACAATAGCCGCCATGCAAAACAATTGGTATAGGGCTCAATCAAGTTGAAGAACATGAAGGATCAACCAGAGTTTAAGAGAAGTTCGGCATGTTCCCAAACTTGACCAAAAATCTCATTTCTCTGGGACATTTGAGTCGAAAGGATTCTCATGGGCCGCTAAAGATGGGGTTCTAAAGGTCGTTTCCGGAGCACGACGGTGAAAAAGGCACCGAAGGAGCAATCTGTATTACTACGAGGGGGGTACAGTAGTAGGACAAGAAGCAGCAGTTGCGTTGACTCCCAAGGAGAACGGTGACTCTCAGTTGTGGCACATGCGACTGGGGCATGCCGGAGAGAAATCCTTACAGATTCTTGCAAAGCAGGGATTGCTGAAAGGCGTGAAGGCTTGCAAGTTAGACTTTTGTGAGCATGCGTTCTCGGGAAGCAAAAAGAGATTGAAGTTTGGCACTGCCATCCACCATACGAAGGGTATTTTGGATTATGTCCATTCTGACGTATGGGGACCCGCCAAGACGCCTTCCTTGGGTGGGAACCGCTACTATGTGACCTTCGTAGATGATTTCTCTCGAAGGGTTTGGGTGTATGCCATGAGACTAAGGATGAAGTGATGGGGACTCTTCCTAACATGGAAGAAGACGGTCGAGACGCAAACAGGCCGAAGGATCAAGTATCTCCGGACAGATAATGGGGGAGAGTACAAGAGTGATCCATTCTTGAAGGTTTGCAAAGACGCGGGAATTGTCCGACACTTCACAGTCAGGAAAACACCACAGCAGAATGGAGTGGCAGAGCGAAATGAAACCAAAATTGTTGGAGAAGGTTCGGTGCATGTTGTCAAATGCTGGGCTGGGCAGACAATTTTGGGCAGAGGCGGTAACATATTGCAGCCATATTGTGACCGGTTACCGTCATCGGCTATTGGTGGAAAGAACACCGCTGAGGCATGGTCTGGAAAACCAGCTACTGATTATAGTTCTTTGCGAGTGTTGGTTTTTCTATGGCTTACTACCATGTGAAGGAATCAAAATTAGACCCAAGGGCAAAGAAGGCTATTTATGGGGATTGCGTCTGGGGTAAAGGGATACGGTTGTGGTGTCTAGAAGCAAAGAAGACAATCATTAGGAGAGACGTTACCTTTGATGAATCTGCGTTGTGGCAGAAGGTGACAGCAGACGCATCCAGACAGAGGGAACTCAGAAGCAGGTGGAGGAAGAAAGCCACCAAAGAAGGTGGAGTTCGAGAAGGAGATATTTGTAAAACCCATTGGTTGGAGATGATAGTGACTCTCAAGGAGTAGATGAGTCAAATGAGGAAGCTCCAACAGCATAATCAGATACGATTGCAGAAGAAAGACCCAGAAGAGAGATCCGCAAACCTGCTCGCTATGCGGATATGGTGGCTTATGCACTTCCAGTTGTAGATATGAAGGGGTACCACCTACTTTCGAGAAGCAAATCAAAACTCGGAAAGTAAGGAGTGGAAAGGTGCCATGGAAGAAGAAATGAATTCTCTTCACAAGAACAACACGTGGAAGTTGGCACAACTACCAAAGGGCAAGAAGGCAATGGTTGCAAATGGGTGTTTGCAAAGAAAGAAGGAACTTCAGGTGAAAACAGTGTCCGCTACAAGGCTAGGTGGTGGCCAAAGGGTACGCATAGAAGGAGGGAATTGATTATCATGAGGTATTTTCTCCAGTAGTGAAACATTCCTCCATTAGAATTCTGTTGGCGTTAGTAGCTGAGCTGAATTTGGAATTAGCCCAACTTGATGTGAAGACCGCGTTCTTACATGGCGATCTGGAGGAAGAGATCTATATGACTCAACCAGAAGGATTAAGGTTCGTGGTAAGAAGATTGGGATTGGGTTTGTAAGTTGAACAAATCATTGTACGGGCTGAAGCAGTCTCCAAGGCAATGGTACAAACGATTTGATTTGTTTATGAGAGGGCAAAGGTACACGAGAAGCAAATATGATCACTGTGTGTATTTGCGCAAGTACATGATGGGTCTACATATACCTACTCTTGTACGTTGATGACATGCTAATATCTTCAAAGAATCAGTCAGAGATTGATAGATTGAAGGCTCAGTTAGCTCAAAGAGTTTGAGATGAAAGACTTGGGCGAAGCCAAGAGATTCTCGGGATGGAGATTAGCAGAGACAGAAGGAATGGCAAGCTTTGTTTGTCCCAGGAGCAATATCTGAAGAAGGTGCTACAACGTTTTGGTATTAACGACAATACAAAACCTGTGAGTACCCCCGCTTGCTCCTCATTTGAAGCTTAGTGCCCATTTATCCCAAAGACTAAAGAAGATAGAGACTATATGGCTAGAGTCCCCAATGCAGAAGCAGTTGGTAGCTTAATGTATGTCATGGTGTGTACAAGGCCCGACATTTCACAAGCAGTTGGAGTGTGAGCAGGATATATGCATGATCCTGGCAGAGATCATTGGCAAGCTGTGATGGAATGGATTTTACGATATATTCAAGGTACTGTGGAGATTGGTCTGCTATTTGAGAAGGATGTACAGGTGGTCCAAAAATGTGGTGGATATTGTGATTCCGACTATGCTGGTGATATGGATAAGCGACGATCAACTACTGGTTACTTGTTTACTTTAGCCAAGGCACCAGTAAGTTGGAAAATCTACCTTGCAGTCTACAGTTGCTTTGTCTACGACTGAGGCGGAGTACATGGCTCTGACAGAGGCTGTGAAGGAAGGTATTGGCTTCATGGTTGCTTAAAGACTTGGGAGTTGGTCAGAGGCACATCACGGTGCACTGTGACAGTCAAAGTGCTATTCATTTAGCGAAGAATCAAGTCTATCATGCAAGGACGAAGCATATTGATGTTCGCTATCACTTTGGCGGGAGATACTCGAAGAAGGGGATTTCTTGTTCAGAAAATCCGGACGACTGAGAATGCAGACATCATGATGACCAAAGTGTGACCGGAGTCAAGTTCAAAATTGCTTGGACTTGACCAACATCCTGCAATATTGAAGATGGCGCCTAAAGGCGCAATTGTGACACTACCAAGTAGGTTTGTAAGAGAGTTTGTTTTGTTAGTGGGATAAACCAAGGTGGAGAATTTGAAATATTGGTTCATCCCACATCGTGGATTGAGAAAAACAAAGAATACTTCCTTTCTTATAAAAGGAAGTATCCTTTCTCATTCTAAATCATCCCAACAATTAGTATTTCTTCTGAATGCTAAATTGTAATCTTCTTCTCTCTATATCTCTTAAGTATAAATAGAGAATTCTGGTAGTGTCCGGGAAGTAAGCAAATTGGCTGAACCTCGTAAAAATCCCGTGTCCCTTTTATAGCTTTATTTAGCAGCTTTTGTGGGTAATTTGTAGTGCTTTATTGTGCTAAGAAATTACAGTCAGGAAGTTCTGTCTAAGGAAGTGGTACTTAAGCGGGGACCATTGTGACCCCTACACGACCTGGGAATTTTCCTGTACGGAGTGATTTTCTAGTACATAATTTACTCTCTTACCCAGTCGCTTCCGCAACATCTTCTGCTTTTCAATCTCATTTCAGTTCTCTCAGGGTGTTAGCTGCTGAGTTAAGAGTTTTATCTGGACTTGAGATATACTTAACAAAACCACTGCAACCTTATTCAATGCTGAGACTGGTAGAAACTGATAAAACTGAAGATCCTGTAATGCAGACTGATATTCTCTATTCTATTTTTTTCCTTCTGGTTCACGAAATGATTTCCAATCTTCTTCCAAAATTTCATACCTTTAGCTAGTTGAATTAGCAAGACTTTAACTCATCCTAAAACCCACTATAACATCATATACTTCTGTGATCAGTTACACAGAAAGTTTCAAGCATTGGGAAAATGAAAACCAAGAAGTCTGTGTACTCTCTTGTTTTGATTTAAATTTAAATCTCTCTTTAGATTCGCCCTCCAAGTTTTTCTTTATTATTTTTTTTCCAAATGGATAGGTGTGTTAGGAAGGCTTTAACTCCAGGTCAATGTCAAAACAACACAGTGATTCATACTTGAAACCCATTATACCGAGACTGTTATACTACAGAACTGAAAAGTATTTCTCTCTGTATCTCCTCTTTAACCCTTCTGTTTAGTTGTTAATCGGTCTCTTAACCTCTCCTTAAATACACATAGGTTGACTTAAGTATGCTGGTAATATTATAGGATCATTAACAACCCCTTAAAGCTTCTTCTAATGCCTCTGTGCACAGCTATACAGAACCGGAAAATAGTGCAGGACTGCAACTAAAACACCACCACCGATGCAACTGCTTCTATCTTTCTGTGTTTTTTTTCTTTTGTCGGGTTTCTAGCTTTCCTCAGAGTACTTAGCCATTTAGTTAAACATCTTTACACAATCTTAATCTCAAACAACCCCAACCTAATAAGGTCTGCACCTCTAACTTCTCCACACCAAACCTGTAAAACTGGAAAAGAAAGAAAAGGACGATTTCAGTTCATTTCCCCCCCCCCCCCCTCTTTTAATGCATCAGTTGTGTGTTAGAACATTCTTAACCCTTACTATCCTTATTCTTTTATGAGAAATTAAGTTACAGAACACCAAATCTTCAGAAGCTTAAACTGGTTATCAAGTTGAGTCTACCTGAGGGGTTTGTCCCAACAATAGGACCGATCTTTTGGAGAGATGACTTGGGTTCTTCATGGGTAGAGCTGCATGGGATACTTGTTGCAGTTTAGAATCGGTTGGTTTTGCTCCTGGTTTTCCAACAGCTGAAACTCCACAATGCGGCATGTGACTGGTGGATCTCTTGACTCAAAGATCTTCAACATTCCCCCATTGATCTTGCAGGTCATTTAGGTAGGAAGGATCAGAAGAGGGAAAGCGGTTTGAGAGAACGTGTTTTTTTTTTACAGAGGAATAAACCAGAGAAAGAGTTACAAAGGATCTGTTTTCTTTTCATTTCACCTTGCTAATTTTTCTGAACCCAACTGCCCCAGATGTTCAAGTACGCGTGAACAAATAGAAGAGGATAGAGGAGAGTTTCTTGCATGAGAAAACAGAAGGGAATAAGGAGGATTCTGGACACACAGACTGGCGTGGGCACGCAGAGGAGAAAGGAAGGAATCGGTTGAGTGAGTGCATTCATTTATGAAGTGGGTGTTTGAAGGTTTCCGAGGGAATGTGTGGGAGTTTGGGCTTCTCAGATTTTGAGACTGAGTTGTCTCCTTGACCATTTAGCATGAGGGGAAGTAGTCCAGTCCCGTTCGATCAGTGGTGACGTTAAGGAAGAAACAAGATTATTCCTGTTTGAATTGTTTTTTTTTTTTGTAGTTACCTTAGTAGGCTCAACACTAGTTTAATAGGCTAGTACTTGATACTGGATTCGAGCTTAGCTCAACTGGTTAAGGCGTTCGGGGAAGGTACGGGAGGTCTCGGGTTCAAATCTTGGCAGAGCACATTTTTTTGTATAAATCCATTTATATGCATAGTTTGTACAAGTATACATATATATACACGACTATTTCATTTTGTCGCGTTATTAATTATATATATGTGACTGTTAAATTTTGTCACGCTGTTACTTATATCTATATAGATATACGACTATTTTATTTTGCCCCGTTATTACTTATATATATAGCATTGTAATATTGCAACGTTATGTATATGTATATTCATATACGTATATATACGTACGCGTGTGCGACCGTATTAATATGTTACGTTGTTATGTTCATACGATTTATTGGGCGCACTTGGGGTATTTATTTATTTTCTTTGTACCGATATGTACTTGCGGTATAAGTATCCGTTTGGATCTATATTTTAATTACCATAATGTTTCATGGTAATTATTGCACCTAGTTTAATTTAAACTTCGCCGATTTGAAGTGGTAATTACTCGGGGTATTTCAACAGAGCTTTAAGTGACCAATTAGGGCTCTAATCTCAAACAAAGAAAAGAAATAGAAAACAAACCCAACGGATACACCTGCTCAAAAACCTATCTGTCAATTTCTAGGGTTATAGCTACCAGAAGAGAGGAAAAAAAGTTTAAGCGACAAGACAGGAGAAGAATGACTTACTTGTTTACCAGAGACCAGCAAATTCTTCAGGCGACACCACTTGCTTCTTTATATTCTTCAGATTCTTCAGTTTAGGGAGCAGCCGAACGACACCAAGTATCGAGACAAAATCGAATCGAATTTGGGTTTAGGTGTGCGATTGTAAGTTGCCAGAACAATTTCCTGAAAGAAGAAGCAGGGAAGGGCAACGGGAGAAGCTAATTACGGGAGAAGGGGAAGCTGATTTCGTAGAAGGGGGAAGGAGAAGATAATTTCATAGAGTGACTGGAGAAGATAATTGAAGTTTTAGAAACTTGTAGAGAAAACAAATATCAAAGTACACAAAACGCATTCGTTTCCAAATTTATACCTACGGGACAGATCCGTGGGTAAATACCTGCGGAACTATTCCGTGGGTAAAAGTGGCTTAAGTATGGAGATAACTTACCAGGATGGGTAACGGGGTCGTTTTGCTATTATTTTACCTATGGAAATTTTCTGTGGGTAAATAGCTACGAGACATTTCGTGGATAAATGTGGCCTAAGTACGTAGCCAAAAACCGGGAGAAAAACGCTGTCGTTTTCCTATTATTTTACCTACAGAACTTGTCCGTGGATAGCTACGGGGCATTCCGTAGGTAAATGTGGCCTAAGTACTCAGCCAATTACGGGGGTAAGAAACGCTGTCATTTTGCTATTATTTTACCTACGGACTTTTTCCGTGGATAAATAGCTACGGGACTTTCCGTGGGTAAATGTGGCCTAAGTACACAACTAATTACCGGGATGAGAAACGCTGTCGTTTTGCTAATATTTTACCTACGGAATTTTCCGTGGATAAATATCTACGGGACATTCTGTGGGTAAATGAGGCCTAAGTATGCAACCAATTTCCAGGATGAGAAACGCTGTCATTTTGGTAAAAAAATTTGATAATTTTGGCATATAGCCATTTTATTAAATAATCCTGGAGAACCAGGCGGATGGGGTTGATTGAGCCTCATTAAAACCCCTCTAAGAAAAACCCGGTGGGATAAAAACTTAGAGGGGAAAAAGAGTAACCACCCATCCAATTACAGCTCTATGGATCCAACTAACCAACCGTTCACACCATAATAACCATCAAAATATAAAGAAGGGAGTAGCCACAAAACAAACACAACAAATTACTTCTATTACAAGTAGTCCTTTAACGAAGAAGCTCCTAGGAAAACATTACAAGAGAAGTTAAAATCTTTCCGCCACACCTTCGTCCATCTCCACACTCCAAGCTTTATTTGTGTCACAATACAGTCCTGATCATATCTTTCATTCCGGAAAATCATATTGTTGTGTTGTAGCCAAATGTAATATACCCCGTAGCAGAAGGTTGATTTCCAGACCCGCTTTACCCTCAGAGCAAGTGGCAAGGAAAACCAATCCGTGTATATAGCCGTGACTTTTTCTCTGAAGATAAACTGCACATCCCACCATTACAGTATGTGCTCCCATATCTTTGCAATACCTGAGCAGTGGAAAAGCACATGTTCGATCATTTCCATTGATACTCTACACCATGGACATAAGCTCTGACCAAGGGGAATAATGTTCCTCTCAAATAATATCTCTCTAGTCATAAATCTCCTCAAAATTGCTAGCCATATTGTAATATCAACCCACGGGTCACAAAGTTTTTTCCATATCAGTGGGAGATCCACCCCATTTACATTCTCTTGCACATCTGCATTCGACACTGTAAGAGCATTAAGAAAATCCTTGGTAATAGATAGTTACCTGTTACGTCCCATTAACATCATCTTAAATGTGGTGGGAAGGTCTGGTGTTACACAGCATCTCACGCAGCTCAGCAATCTGGTCTTCCTCATATTGAAATAGTCCCCTCCACCACCGGAATTTCCATGTCCATCTGTCACTTTCCCACTCTCCCATTTGGCGACTACCGCATCTCGCTGCAGGCTGAGGGAGAATAGTCGTGGGAATCGTGACTTTAAAGCCCCGCACTGTGTCCATTCATCGTACCAAAAGAGGATATCATAACAATCATGGAGTATAATCTGTATTTTGTCATTTATTATGTGTTGGGCCAGGGATTCTACTGTGTGGCTTTCACCATCGAGTACCAAACACCCTTAGTCCCAGTCCAATCTTCCTGCATCTCCCTTGTGTGCAGTCCTTTTCTCAGGCAGTAAACAGATTGCACAATTCTCTTCCAGAGGGGATTAATGTTTTTGGCATACTTATATCTCCATTTTGCAAGAAAGGCTAGATTTTTCATTTGTAAATCAGTAAAACCGAGGCCACCCATTGCTTTTGGCCTAGCCATTATTTTCCATAAGATAGCCATCACAAATTTATTTGCGTTCTTACCCTAGAAAAATTGCATCTGGATGGAGATTAGTTTCTTCCTCGCTTTTACAGGTATCGCAAACATACTAGCATAATATAGAGGAATAGACTCAAGTACGGACATGAATAGGACAACTCGTCCTGCTTTAGAAGGGCTAGTAGCCTTCCACTTTGCTAGCTTGCTCTTCACCTTTTAGACAACCGGTTCCCATGTCATAACTCTCCTCATGTTAGCACCTAGGGGGCACCCCAAGTACATTGTCGGTAGCTCTCCCACTTGACAGCTAAAAATTTCTTACACCATTCGGATCTCGTCCTTATTAGCATTGATACAAAATGCCTTTGACTTGTCTAAGTTCAGTCTCAAACCACTCATATCCACAAATAGTATGAGGATTATATGCAGTGACATTAGCTCCTCCTTCGTGACTTTGTTAAAGAGCATAACATCATCAGCAAACTGTAAGTGGGTTACATGAACTTGCCTTGCTCCAACTACCAATCCACTAATCTTTTATTGCTCCACCGTGGTTTGGATTATCCAATTCAATACTTCAACTGTAATTACAAATAGGGATGGTGAGAGTGGACCTTATTGTCTCAATCCACGGCTAGGGGTAAAGGGTTTTGTGGGAGATCCATTCACTAGTATAGATATCCTCGTCGTCGTCACACATTCCTTCACCCACTTTCTTCAAGTGCTCCCAAACCCATACGAACAAGCATCTTATCTAGGAACTCCCACGACACCGAATCATATGCCTTTTTCAGATCAATTTTTAGTAATATGCCTTTCTACTTCCTTTTCCTTAACCATGCAATTACCTCATTCATAATGAGTGGCCCCTCTAGGATATTCCTTCCTTTCACAAAGCCAGACTATGTTTCTCCAATAATCTGGGGTAAATAAGGGCTTATTCTATTGCTTAACAGTTTTGCAATTACCTTGTACAAGCACCCAACCATGCTTATTGGGCGGTAGTCATCCAGCCAAGAGGCCTCGCTTTTCTTAGGAATCAATGTGATCCATGTAATGTTCGCACCTCAATCAAGCTTTGACGTGATGAAGAATTCTCTCACGTCTTTACAGAACTCACCACCTATTATATGCCACATCTTTTTGACAAACTTCATATTGTATCCATCAAACCCCGGAGCTTTGGACCCATCGCATTGTAAAACTGTGCCACAAGTTTATTTCAAAGACGGGATTACCTCAAGTAGTGCAGCTTGTTCTTCTGTTAATGCATTGCCCAAACCAACCGGAATGATCACTTCAGACAACGACCGCCCCTGATATAGTTTGCTATAGAAATTTATAACTTCCGCTTTAATTGCTTCTGGGGTATCTACCACACCACTTTTTGTTACCAAGTAATTAATCATCTTCTTTCGGTGATTGAGGGTAGCTCTTCTATGGAAGTACTTGGAATTATGATCCTCCTCTCTTATCCATCTGTCTCTTGAGAGTTGTCTCCAATATATTTCTTTGTTATTTTTCACCGTAGCCAATAGTCTCATAGCTTGGGCTTGATCATTCTTAGTTTGTGAGGAATTATCTCCATCTTCTATCTTCTTCTCCACCTTTCTTAATTCTTCTTTGTGGCACATAACTCGTTGTTGTATTTTACCAAAGATCTTCTTATTCCACCTCTTCAAGGTTGCCTTCAACTTCTTTAGCTTGCTCATTGTGGAACCTCTGGTCATCCTCCCTCACTCCTCCTTGACAAACTTTTGGAACCCCGGGTGCTCCAACCTTGCGTCCATAGCCCTGAAAGGCTTTGGGCCCCAGTTTACCTTCCCTGAATTCATCATCAAGAGACGATGATCGGATATTGACCATTCACTTGACCTCAGTTGCACGTCTACATATTGGGCCATCCAGTCATGGGTAGCAAACATTTGGTCAATTTTGCTAAGTGATCCACAGCCTTTCCATGTAAATCTTGCATCTAGCAACTGAATTTCTATTAGTTGCATTTCATCAACCCAAGCTTGGAAGTCCTTCATACCTCTAGTTACCCGTGTTGTGATCGTGGGTATCCTTTCTGATAGGGACAGTATTTCATTGAAGTCTCCTACCACCAGTGTTTCCGGCTGCCAACCTTCCTTGACTTGAAGTAGTTCTTCAAATAGTGCCCTCATTTCTATTTGATCGCACGGAGCATATACATAGACAAGTGTGCTTGGTATTCCTTCTGCCTTTGCATTAATTTCGATCATCATCCAACGTACTCCCTTCACTATTCTTTGTACTTCCACTTCCTCCTCATCCCACATAATAATTATCCCTCCTGATCTACCTTGGCTCGGTATCTCTTCCCATGATAAACCGCTCTTCTTCTTACTCCAAAAACATGGAATCTTGTGGGTTGCAGTGCCGCTTTGTTGAGTCTCCACTAGCCCTAATATGGATAAATTATGATTTCGACCTTCCTCCCTCATTTTACGTTGCTTCTCCCTTGAACCCATACCTCTAATGTTTTGGAGGCCAATGATTACCATCCCGTATTTCTCAGTTGGTTATATGGGGTTGGATTTGGTCAATGATATTGGCTTTTACCCGGTTTGGATTGGGGGCTTGGAAACCTAGTTGCAGCAGCAGTTCAACGAACTCCTCCGCTTCTTTTTCTGCATCGACAATCTTCCCTCTCTCATTTCTGGCTGACGTTTCCTTTCTTGTCTGGGCTGACGATGGTGTACTTTGAAAAAGGTCAACAAACAATCTTAAGCCTTCTTCATTTCCTGGAGAACATTCTGTCACTTTTTGCACACGTCCCTCTGTTACAGGTGTATTGTGCAGTCCCACTTCTCCTATTACTAATGCTGAGTTTTGTCGCTTTCCTTCTTCCGACGCGATTACTCGTACATTACTATTAATGCCGCACGATCGCATGGGACTTTGCAACTCCTCGACGCTCGTACCGGTATTTTCTATGCCCTGTTGCGACCGTTGCTCTTTGACTGTTTCAGGAACAATCATATCCTCATCATTAATACGCACCTGGTTATTTTGCGCTTCGGGATTAGGGAAACCGTCCGTCCCACTACAATCATTATTTAGTGATTCCTGCTCTTTTAAATTCTGCACCACAGGTGGGGTTTCTGTAATCCGACATAATGATTTGTTTCCACTTTCCATTGTCTGTCGCGGCTCTACAATTACAAGAGTGCTTTGGGACATGTGCTCCTCATTCTTTTCTTGCGCTATACTGCTATCCTGGGACTTATGGGCATTTTTGTCCGATCTTCAACATCTCCCACTGGTTGGACTGGAGGATTATCATGTTGACTTAATTCCTTATGTGTCACCATATCGATTGTCTGCACAATACTGTCAGTGGCACCCGCTTTCTTGCTCGTGCTTCTTGGATCACTAACCTTAACAATACTTATGGGGAATCTTTGCTTGTCAACATTGACCATAATTTTTAAATTAATCAATTGAAGGGTGGAAGTTTCAATTTGGATTCTAATTTCGGCATTCTCCATGAATTAATTATCTTCCTCCTCAATTTTTAGGATTTCTCCAACCGTTTGAGCTATTTTTCACACATTTATCTTGCTCCAGGCGTGCGTGTGGGATTCCCCTCAGAACTACCTATGTTCTACGCGTCTCCACTTGGTCTTGGGTATCCCACCTACGGACTTCCAACACCTCCTGCTCTGTAGTATTGGTTTGCATCTGATTCATGACTTCTTCCGCCTCTTATGTTGAGTTAAGTACCATAAGGAACTTTCTTCTTGAAAAGGCTAGTAGGCCTGCCATGTTTGGCCAGCGACTGTGTAGATAGTCCATTGCCTCCTTTGCCGATCTTTCTATTTGAAAGGAGATAACTACGCATCTATTTAGACATAATTTCATACCCTTGTCAGATTGCACGTTTATAGACAACTTGGAGGTGGCCTGGCTGTGAAATTTTTCCTTTTCTTTAAGCTCCTAGCTTCTTCTCTGTGTGGGCTGCGTGGACTGCATAGCTATTTTTGGTCATGGTCCTTTTCTTTCCTTGTCACCCTGAAACTCCATTTGTGCCCACAACTTGTTTCCATTGATATTCCAGCCTCGGATCCCCTCAATCACCCTCTTTGCTTCCTCGACGTGCCCCACATCAACAAAGGCGCAGGCACTCCTGTTTGATCTTCTAATCTTCCGGCTGATATATAACCTTTTCCACTTTGTAAACCTTCTCACTATGCGCCCCAGTTGATATTCAGTTACACCTCTATTGACATTGTCAATAAAGATTTTCACTGGGTGTTTTGAGTTTAAGCCACTTGAACGGAATTCTCCTCTACGTCCGCTTCCTCTGCTGTGGCTATGCTTCATAACTCTTTCTTGCCTCGCATCATATCTCCAGTCTTCATCCCTTCTTGTACCACTGTCTTGTCTGTCCTTCCATCTAGACCTTCCTCCTAGTATATTCTTCTGCCATGTTTTCGGATATCTGTAACTTTGACGCTTGGAGTAACCTCTATCTCTCCCCATCCTCTTTTGTATTTACTTAGCTATGCGTGTAACACCCCTACTGGTAACCAAACGATTATCTCTTAACCCGTCTCAATCACCAACAACCCAGCAGCGGAAATTCCAATACAACCGGGGGTGATACAATGCCGTTAGTCTCCCACGTGACTAACAAGGCCCAATCCAATACAACATTACAAATACAATCGGTCTGATGGATCATTATACCGAGTACTACAAACAAACTATACAAATACCTTTCCGTTCTTTAACCAATTCAACAACAATACAAATGCAAACCTCATTCCATTCTATACCGAGTATCTACAGTTCTTCAAGTACACCGATAACCAATCAATCTTATAACTCCACAATACAACAATTACAATCCCTAAACAACTACCCATGCTTAATGTCAACCCCGCCCTACTCTCGAACGGTGATCAGCTTCAATGTTCCTGTAAAATAAAAACAGTGCCCCTAGGGGCTGTAGACACCATAAATTCTCACCCCATAAAGCAAAATTCAGAAAAAATAAATAAAATAAGAAGGTCGTCGCCTTTCTTTCAAAAAATTTATTCATGTGAATACCAAAATGAAACTGTCATTTTATTACAAATTTTCTAAATCAATTTTCAAAGCATCCATTTTCAAACCCGTCCCTTTTCATTACTTACTTATTTTACCATTTTATTTTTGATTTGTTAAATGATTAATTGGTTCTGTTTTATTCGCTTATTTATTTTTCCTATTCGTTTTACTTTGAGTCATGCCATTTCATTACTTGTTTATTTTATCTCATTTCATTTCATTGATACCTTTATTTGTATTTTCTTTATCGGTAATTGTTTTTACTTCGCCTTATCATTATTTTTTTTTAAAATAACTGTCATCATCTATGTACCTTTTACTATTATTATTCATTCATATTAGTATATTTTGCCACTCATACATAGTTGATCCATTTTTCATCTTTTTTTTTATTTTTTTCACTTGTATTTTTATCTCCATTATCACTAGTGCAATTTCATTATTTCATGTACCGATTATTATGTTATTTAGTTTTTGTTATACTTTATCATGTTTTTTGTATTTTTCTGTTATTTCATGAGTCTTAAGAAGAAAACATTTTTATGGATAAAACCGTTTTGTCTACTGAATACATTCATTGGAGACGTTAGTCTTTTTAAAAGATTAAGTCAGTTTGGGCTGGAGCTCTACTACTATGTTTCACATTTATATATTGTGTTCTGTCATTAGCTGAGTTGGTTAGTGTGAAATATCAGAATGCTCCAGGTTTGGAGTTCAAAGCTTGTCATGGACAGTTTTTTTAGTACTTTGAATCTACATTCATTTTTCCTTGCTCACATGTTCCCATCAGATTGGACCATTTGCGTGGCCCATCTTCACTCGGCCCATCTCAATTCTTCGGTCTTGTCCGCTCCTTCATGAGTTAGGAGTACTGATCCCAAAAAAGAAACCCTACTGTATCGGATATAAAACAAGGACAAGCAACAACCGCCGCCTTCGATGGGAATCCCGAAAAAAATATCTTCTCTTCTCTCGAAAACCACGGGTTAAAAAAAAGGGAAGCAGATCTTCTTCTCTGTTTTTGGTTCACTCCAATCTCCTGTTTCTATTTCCTTTCTCTCAACATATCAAATTTGTAAACAAGGAGTATGCTCTGTGGTTCATCCTCTTTCTCACGATGATTTTTACACCCATCTTCTCCACTGGCGAACAAGGAGCATCGTGCTCACTCTCTTTCCCTTCACTCACGGGAACACAAGCTCTACGTCTTCATTTGCTTTGCCTGCGTACAAGGAACCCATATTTCTCCTTTGTTCAGCTCTCGATGACACCGGTGAACAAGGAAAATACGCTTCTCCTCTGTTCATTCTCTTTACGACGCCGGGGAATAGAAAACATATGTGCTCTACCCCTTTCATTGTTTTTGCGATAGCACACCACATATCAAACGAGGAGCATACACCAGAAAATATACAGGCTCATTTTCTTCTTCCGCGTACCGATGAACATAGATATGTATATATGTATGAGCGCCTCATTCATCCTCTCTTTTTGGATATTCTTGCAAACCTAGCTGGCGAACAACCCATACATCACCGGAACTGCTGCTAGCCTGCCACACCCAGGTCGTCTTCATTCTCTTCATTTACGAAACAACTCCTACAGGTCGTCTTCATTCTCTTCATTTCATCCTCGTTACCCATTGTAATTTTGCAAAGTCTACTGGTGAACGAGGAACATGTTGAAATCAATAAAGTTAATTGGTTAAGGAAAGATTCTAAAGATTTGTATTTATGTGGGTAATAAGAAAAGTGAAAGATTTAGAAAATATTCTAGAGGTTTGTATTTATGTGGGTGATAAGAAAAGTAAAGGCTATTAAGTGTTGCATTTATGAGGGGAATATGAAAAGTGCAAAGATAAGGAAAGTGTCTAGATTTAATATTATTCTAGAAAGTTCTAGAGTTATTAGGGAGAAGTCTGGAGTCACTTATCCCACTATATAAAGGGAGCCATGTACACAGTTTTTTCATCAAGAAATCTTCAAGCAATACAATCTCCTATCTTCTCTCAATATTTCAACATGGCATCAGAGCTAGGAAAAAAAGAAGAGAAAGTGTTTGAAAATAGAAAAGTTTGAAGGAAAGAGAGAGAAAGAGAGAGAGAGAGAGAGAGAGAGAGAAATAAAAAAGAGTTTCTTCGTTCCAATGTCAAATTCCATCCTTATTTTTGTATTCCCTCGTCTTACAAAAGACAACTATGAAAATTGGAGTATAAGGATGAAGGCTTTGCTTGGAAGCCAGGACGTTTGGGAGGTAGTTGAAAAAGGATGTGATGAGTCCATGCATATTTCATCTACATCTACTCCCGGTCAAAGAGAAACTGCACAAAGATACGGAAGAAAGATCAACAAGCACTCACACTCATCTATCAATGTTTGGATGAGGTGATGTCAGAAAGAGTGGCGAGCGCGAAAATGGTGAAAGATGCATGGGAAATTTCGAATAACTTGTATCAAGGAGCTGACAAAGTAAAGAAGGTACGCCTTCAAATGCTACGGGGAGAGTTTGAAGGACTCCAGATGAAAGAATCCGAGTCGATTGCTGATTATTTCTCAAGGGTGTTGGCCATAGTCAATCAAATGAAGCGATACGGTGAAAAAATCGAAGATGTTCGTGTTATAGAGAAGATCCTTCGATCTCTACATACGAAGTTTGATCATATTGTTGTGGCGATCGAAGAATCCAAAGATTTAGAAAAGATGACAGTTGATCATCTCATGGGATCACTACAAGCCCATGAAGATAGATTTACCAAGAGGAAGGAGATGTCTGTCGAGCAAGCATTAGCCACTCAATCCACGATGAGAAATGATGATCGTGAGAAGAACTCAAGAGGGCATGGCCGTGGACGAGGAAGAGGTCGAGGTAAAGGATATCGAGGAGGATATGGAAGAGGTGGTAAAGATCTCAATGAAGAAAGGGGTCAAAGTTCAAGGGGACGTGGACGAGGAAACTACCAAAGGGGAGACAAGTCAAAAATTCAGTGCTATAATTGCCAAAAATTTGGGCATTTTGCACGTGATTGTTGGAGTGCACCTAAATCCAAGAATGAAGATGTCAATTTCATGGAAATAAAGGAGGAAGGTGTGTTGTTGATGTCCAACCAAGTTCAGAAAGAAGGAAAGACAGATGGATGGTATCTTGACAATGCAGCAAGCAACCATATGTGTGGAGATAGAGTAAGTTCATGGAAATCGATTATTCAATTACCGGATCTGTCACATTTGGAGATCATTCCAAAGTTCCAATCAAAGGGAAAGGTACTATCATGATCCGTACAAAGAAAGGTGAGCATCGATTCATTGGTGATGTTTATTACATTCCAAGGATGAAGAGTAATATTTTGAGTATTGGGTAAATCATGGAGAGGGACTATGAGATTAATATGAAAAATCACATGCTCTACCTTCTTGATAATCATGGGAAGATGATTGCTCAGGTTCCCATGACGAAAAATAGAATGTTTATTCTTAATCTTGAGACTGATGTTGCTAAATGCCTTAAAACTTGTGTGAAAGATGACTCATGGCTTTAGCACTTGAGACTTGGACATGTAAACTTTGAAAGTTTGAAGTTGATGGGTGAAAGGAACATGGTGAGAGGCTTGCCTTGTATCAACCACCCAGAGCAATTTTGTGAAGGTTGCTTGGTTGGAAAACAAGTCCGAAAGAGTTTTCCAAAGGAGTCCCTCACAAGAGCACATAAACCACTTGAGCTAATTCACGCTGATGTTTGTGGGCCTATCACACCGATGTCTCTTGGTAGAAGTCGGTACTTTTTGCTCTTTATCGATGATCATAGTAGGAAAACATGGGTTTACTTTTTGAAAGAAAAATCTGAAGTTTTCTCCATGTTCAAGAAGTTTAAGGCTCTTGTTGAAAAACAAAGTGGTTGTTATGTCAAGTCTCTAAGAACTGATAGGGGTGGAGAGTTTACCTCTAATGAGTTTAATGAGTACTGTGAAAGGAATGGCATTAGAAGGTTTTTAACAGTGCCAAGGTCTCCTCAACAAAATGGTGTGGCGGAAAGAAAGAATCGAACCATCCTTGACATGGCTCGAAGCATGTTGAAGAGCAAGGAGATGCCAAAAGAGCTATGGGCTGAAGCTGTGGATTGTGCAGTGTACTTATCCAACCGGTGCCCTAAAAGAGTCTTTCAAACATGACCCCACAAGAAGCTTGGAGTGGAGTTAAGCCTAATTTGGCCCATTTAAAGGTTTTCAGGAGCATTGGTCATGTTCATGTACCAGATCAAGAGAGGAGCAAGCTTGAGGATAAAAGCAAGAAGCACATCTTCATTGGCTATGATCAACGCTCAAAAGGCTACAAGCTTTACAACCCATGTCTTGGAAAAACCATTGTGAGTAGAGATGTGGTCTTCAATGAAGAAGAAACCTGGGATTGGAGTCTTGAAGATAAGGAGAAATACAACTTCTTCCCACTTCTCGTTGATGAAGTTCAAGAGGCGGAGCAAAGTGAAGAGCCCGTGACACCGCAACAATCACCCTCTTCAAGCACATCATCAATTCCCTCTTCAAGCACATTATCAAATCCTTCAAGTGGAAGTTCTAGTGAAGGACCATTAAGGATGAGAAGGCTTCAAGAAATTTATGAGGAGTTAGATAATCAAAATGTTGATGATGATCTCACTCTTTATTTTCATGTTGTAGATTGTGAACCTCTAAGATTCGAAGAGGCGGTGAAAGAAAAGAAGTGGAGAACAGCCATGGATGATGAAATCAAGTCCATTGAAAAGAATGATACATGGAAACTTGTGATGCTTCCCAAAGGAGAAACCCATTGGTCTCAAGTGGGTTTATAAGGCAAAGAAGAATGCCAAAGGAGAGGTGGAGAGGTACAAAGCAAGATTGGTAGCCAAAGGGTACAACCAACGTGCTGGAGTTGACTATGGTGAAGTATTTGCCCCTGTTGCTCGATTAGAGACCGTACGATTGATCGTATCACTTGCTTCTCAAAACAAGTGGAAGATCTATCAAATGGATGTGAAGTCAGCATTCTTGAATGGTGTCATTGAAGAGGAGGTGTATGTCGAACAACCTCAAGGTTACGTGATAAAGGGTCATGAAGGAAAGGTGTTGAAGTTGAATAAAGCTTTGTACGGCTTGAAGCAAGCTCCACGAGCTTGGAACAATGGGATTGATGAGTATCTCCAAGAAAATGGGTTCATTAAATGCCCTTATGAATCCGCCCTCTATGTGAAGATATGTGAGGATGGGGACATCTTACTTGTTTGCATATATGTTGATGATTTGATCTTCACGGGGAGTAATCCTAAATTGTATGGAGAATTCAAGAAAATCATGACCAAGGAGTTTGAGATGACGGATCTTGGTCTCATGTCCTACTATCTTGGCATTGAGATAGATCAAAAGGATGATGGGATCTTTATCTCCCAAAAGAGCTATGCGAAGGAGGTGTTGAAGAAGTTCAAGATGGACGACTGTCACCCCGTGAATACACCAGTTGATTGTGGGATGAAGTTATCCAAGTATGCCGATGGAGACCAAGTGGACCCTACCACTTATAAGAGCCTTGTTGGAAGTTTGAGATACTACCTGCACAAGAAGGCCCGATATACTCTTTGCGGTTGGGCTCGTTAGTCGCTATATGGAGTCTCCAACAGTGACACATTTCAAGGCAGCTAAGAGGATACTACGCTATCTGAAGGGAACAGTTGATCATGGCTTGTTCTATTCATCCACTGATGAGTATAAGCTTGTTGACTACAGTGACAGTGATTGGGGAGGAGATATTGATGACCGAAGAGCACTACTGGTTTTGTATTCTACATGGGAGACACTGCTTTTACTTGGAGTTCGAAGAAACAACCAATTGTGACTCTCTCTACGTGTGAAGCTGAGTATGTAGCTGCTGCCTCATGTGTTTGTCATGCTATATGGCTGAGGAGATTATTGAGAGAATTAAAGACACCACAAGATGAGGCAACAAAGATTTATGTTGATAACAAGTCAACCATTGCCTTAGCCAAGAATCCGGTGTTTCATGATAGGAGCAAGCACATTGACATGAGGTATCATTTCATTCGTGATTGTGTTTCCACTAATGAAGTGGAGCTCAAGTTTGTCAAGACGCATGACCAAGTTGCAGACATTTTTACGAAACCACTAAAGCAAGATGTTTTTATGAAACTGCGCACTATGCTTGGAGTTCAGAGGAATTAACTTTAAGGGGGTGTGTTGAAATCAATAAAGTTAATTGGTTAAGGAAAGATTCTAAAGATTTGTATTTATGTGGGTAATAAGAAAAGTGAAAGATTTAGGAAAGATTCTAGAGGTTTGTATTTATGTGGGTGATAAGAAAAGTAAAGGCTATTAAGTGTTGCATTTATGAGGGGAATATGAAAAGTGCAAAGATAAGGAAAGTGTCTAGATTTAATATTATTCTAGAAATTTCTAGAGTTATTAGGGAGAAGTCTAGAGTCACTTATCCCACTATATAAAGGGAGCCATGTACACAGTTTTTTCATCAAGCAATCTTCAAGCAATACAATCTCCTATCTTCTCTCAATATTTCAACATACCAGCACTGTATCCTCTCTCCTTTCATGACGGTAATTTTGCTGTCAAAGTTGTGTACGAAGAACAAACAAGCTTTGCATCTTCATTGTCTGCGTCTGCTCACAACGAACATATGAGCTCAGCGCCGCTTTCATTCTCTTCATTACCAAACAACGGACATATAGCCCCAGAGCTCCTGCTCCCTTCATCCTCTTCCTCATGGAACTCACAGACTGCACTTTCCTCATCCTCTTCAAACCCAGTAGGCGAAACAAGGAACATTATGCTCATGCCTTCTTCCTTCTCTGCACATGTCAAACAAGGAGCATACATGCTCGGTTCTTTTTTTTTTCTTCTTCCACGTACCGGTAAAACAGAAAACATACATATGTGTGCCTCTTTCCTTCTTTCCCTTCTAGATATCCTCGCAAACCCAACTGGCGAAAAACTTCTGCATCAACACATTCGCTGGAACTGTCGCAACGCCCAGCTTGGCTTCATCCTCTTCATTTACGAGACAACTCAACGAAACTGCTGCACTGCCTCAGTTCATTCCGTTCACCCACTGTAATTTTGCAAAGTTTACTGGTGAACGAGAAACATACCTTCCCCGCTTCTCATCTCCTTCACTATTAGAGTATGACTTGGTCTATTTATTTTAGCAAGTTTCATTAGTTAGATTATTAGTTAGTTTTTATTTCCTTTTATCTCTATTTGAGATTTGGTTTTGTTAAGATCTTCAGAGAGTTTTTAGGAACAACTTATTTTATTATCTTCTCTTTACAAATACATGGTACTCTAGGGCTGTAAACACATAATAACTTCACCGCTCATTCTCAATGTATACAGACGACAGTTTACAAACAAATCCACACACTTTACATTCTCACAAACTCTAAATTCCAACATGGTATCAGAGCTTCAGGAAGTCTAAATACTATACAATACATCTAGACTGCAATGGCGAACAACACAGGGAAGGAGAAGATCGATGGCACTTCAGGAACCGGGAGTTCGGTGATAGATGTGAATGACCCAATTTATGTTCATGCAGCAGAAAGTCTAGCATTTGAAGGAGTAGGTTTCCTTGGCTGGCGTTTTGATATGGTAACTGCACTTAAAACCAAGAATAAGTATGGTTTGTCACAGGAAAAATCAAAAAACCTGATGAAACAGACGAGATACGCTATGCATCTTGGGAAAGAGCAAACTCACTGGTGGTTGCCTGGTTGAAGAACTCTCTAGGCGGTACCGTGCTTCAAAGTCTTCGGTATGTGGATGATCCTAAGGAGATTTGGGATCAACTTAATTCCAGATATCAACACAGCAACTTGGCTGTTATACACGCCTTGAAGAAGGACCTGGCAGAAGTGAAACAGAATGAAGAATCAGTGGCAGAGTATTTCAATAAGTTAAAGAGAGTGTGGGGGAGTTGGAACAAGCAAACCCTCCGCAACAGTGCAGTTGCAACAAATGCACTTGCAACATCAACAAGTCTATCAAGAAGGCGATTGATGAGGACAAACTAGTCCACTTTTTAATGGGCCTCAACAGAAAGTATTTATCAATAAGGGGGCAAATATTCGCAATGCAAACCCCACCAGACTTAGAGAAGGCTTTCTCCTTAGTGATTCAAGAAGAAGAACAAAGGGGAGGGCAGATTTCAGGTGAAGATGCTACTTCCTTTACAGTCACAGACAGGTGCAACCAACACAATCAGTCAGCTCAAAGAATTCTATAGAAAACCGAACACCTAGAGAAAGATGTTGACAGGAAAATTGATTAAGTTGTACTTACTGTAAAAGATTGGTCATTTGAGTGAGAATTGTTACCAGAAGTTGTTCTGTACGCATTGCAAGAGGAATGGACACCTCGAATCAGACTGTTTTCATCTTCATGGAAAAGAAAATGTTCTTTCCAGAAAGAAGAAGAGTTTTGCGAATAATGTCACAGCAGAAGCTCAGACGGAATCAACTTCCGACGGAGGTCTTACAGCAAAACAGATTCAACAAATAGCAGACATGATTCGCAGTGCAACCACAACATCGAAATCAAAGAGCTTGAGCTATAGCAATTTTTCAGGTAATGAAGTTTGCGAAGAAAATTATTGTCTTACCAGTTCTCGCATTTTATTTGAAAATAGATGGATAATTGACTCAGGCTCAACAGATCATATCTCGGGTGTTAAAAATCGATTCGAAACCTTAAAACCCTTGCGAAATTGGAAAAATATCCTCTACTAGACGGGACGCCTCATCGCGTGAATTTGGTAGGAGATATTAGGGTGAATGACCGATTATTGCTGAGAGATGTCCTCTTTGTTCCGAATTCAGATTCAGCTTACTCTCTGTAAAGAAATTGACAGAACATCGTGACTGCGCTTTGGTCTTTCATGGTGATTTTTGTTTTCTTCAGGACCGCTTGACAGGGAGGACTGAGGTTTTCGGGTAGGTTTTTCACGGGCTTTATGTTTTGAGTCTGTGCGCTGAAAGAGAAGGGGCAGATGTGGGCCGTGACACTGGGATCAAAAGCCATGTGAGCCGCGACGCTGGACTGGATCGTCACACTGGTGTAGATAGCGCCTGTGTCTTTGTCAATTCCCAGCAGTCCACAGACGTTCAAGACTTAGGCTCAGTTTTGTTTTCTAATAAGGCCGTTGTTTCTGAAACGGGCCACAGTTTTTTTCATTTCTTCTAAGGCAAAAGCCTTGCACATTAGACTTGGGCATGTACCTTACAGGAAACTTGTCTCAATGGGTTTAATAAAGCAGTCAAATTTTTCTTTTGATTATGCGTGTGATGTGTGCTACAAAAGCAGGGCTTGAAGGTTACCTTTTGATGATTCATCTATTAAAACAGAAAGAGCTTTTGAATTGATCCACGTAGATGTGTGGGGTCCTTTCAAGATAGAGACCTATAATGGATATAGATATTTTGTCTGTTTTTGGATGATTTCACAAGAACAACTTGGGTACATCTTTTGAAACAAAAGGGAATGGCTTGGGAAGCTGTCATTAATTTCATAACCATGGTGGAACGACAATTTGATACAACAGTTAAAATTGTTCGTTTAGACAATGCAAAGGAACTAGGTAGTTCTAAAGAAGGTGATAGTTTCTTTTCTGCAAAAGGAATCTTGCATCAAACCACTTGTGCTCATACACCTCAGCAGAATGCAGTGGTAGAGAGGAAACACAAGTATCTCCTTGAAACAGCCAGGGCTCTATATTTCTAGTCGAATGTTCCGTTGGTCTATTGGGGGGAATGCATTCTACATGCTACTTATTTGATCAACAGATTACCTTCCAAGGTGTTGGGAGGACAGTCGCCGGTTGCTTTGTTACATATGAATGCAGTTAACTATGATAGCATCAAGCCTTTTGGTTGTTTATGCTATAAAACAATTGTTCATCACAAGGAAAGCAAGTTCAGCCCCAGGGGCGAAGCATGTGTATACCTTGGAGAGGCTCCACGAAAAAAAGACACAAGGTTTTGGGTCTTCGATCCCAAGTCGTGGAAGTTTGCAGGGATGTAAGGTTTCACATGGATGTTTTTCCTTATGTTTAACAAGAAAATGGTACATCTTTTCCTCAGGATCTTTTTGGTTCAAATCCGGATGTTTCACCTGTTCTTTTTGATACCGACACAAGTGGTCAAGTACAGCAAACAGTTACATCTCCGAGTAAGAGTAATGAGAGGCATGACATCCAGGTTCGTCGTTCTAGTAGAAACACTCATAAACCGGGTTATTTGGATGATTATGTTTGCAACAATGTTTTCCAAGAGGTTCTGGATGACAGGGTTTACAGGTGTGATACTTCTTCTGCTAATCTCATATCTGGATGCGAGAGTCTTACTGAGCTAAGGCCAGACACTTGTGTCGCTTTATTGTCTAGTACCCAGGTTGATTCTCTTTTAGACATGAAAGAGCCCTCACATTATAAAGATGCTTCCCAACATGCCCATTGGCGGAAGGCTATGGATGAAGAATTAGAGGCACTTGAGCGTAACGCAACATGGACAGTTGTAGATTTACCACGTGGAAAAAAGGTGGTAGGCTGCAAGTGGGTTTATCGAGTGAAACTCAAGTCTGATGGTTCTCTTGAACGTTATAAAGCAAGGTTGGTAGCAAAAGGGTTCACCCAGCGTCATGGTTTAGACTACACTGAAACTTTCTCGCCTGTTGTTAAGCTCACAACGGTTCGGGCTCTTATCGTTGTTGCTCTTAACAAAGGTTGGGTGATCAACCAACTTGATGTGAACAATGCTTTTTTGCATGGGGACTTAGATGAGGAAGTTTACATGCGCATCCCTGATGGTCTTGAGGTACATGGCAAAAACAAAGATTGTCTCTTAAAGAAGTCTTTGTACGGCCTTAAGCAAGCTTCCAGACAGTGGTTTTCTAAATTAGCAGGTTTCCTTCATACTCTTGATTTTCAGCAATCTAAGAATGATTACTCCCTGTTTTATAAAGACACGTCAAATGGACGAATGTTTCTTGATGTTTACGTGGATGATATTCTTGTTGTCGGAGCTTGTCAAGAAGAAATTAATCACATCAAGCGTGCTCTTGATCTTACCTTTAAGATCAAGGACTTGGGTCTCTACATTATTTCTTAGGGATAGAATTTCTTCCCACTGAAGGAGGGTATATTTTGTCTCAACGAAAGTATTGTACGGATCTCATTGAAGAATTTGATTGTCATAAGCGACGTATTGCCCAGGGACCCATGATAGTGGGCAAACCTCTGTTATCTGATGAAGGAATTTTTCTCTCTGATCCTACTGTTTATAGGAGACTCGTTGGTAAGCTCTTATTAGTTAGTTTTATTTCCTTTTATCTCTATTTGAGATTTGGTTTTGTTAAGATCTTCAGAGAGTTTTTAGGAACAACTTATTTTATTATCTTCTCTTTACAAATACATGGTACTCTAGGGCTGTAAACACATAATAACTTCACCGCTCATTCTCAATGTATACAGACGGCAGTTTACAAACAAATCCACACACTTTACATTCTCACAAACTCTAAATTCCAACATTCACTGCTATAATTTTGCAAACCTTCAACTGACGAACAAAGAAAACCCACTCCTCTGTCACTGCCTTCACTACTGTTGTGGCAATTCGGCACACCCATCTGCCAACATGGAAGCTTGTGGGTTATTTTGCACCTAGCCAGCGAACAAGGAACATACAGGCTGCACCAGATATCTTTCTCTTCACTATCGCTGGCGTATGAGGGGAGAAAACCATCTTCATCCCTGTTTTGCTGAAGATCCCTGGGTATTTAATCTTCTAAACTTAGCTTCTTAAGTTTCCTTAATTCATGACATGCTTTATATATGTTTCGTTGGCAACATGTTTCTACGCGTATACAAGTTTTCAATCCCAGCTCTGTTCGTTTACTTTGTCCAGCTCTATATAATGTTTGTTTAAGTGTTAAATTAGATTGTTTGCACCGGAATGAGCTTTCCTTTGTTTTTTTATTATTTAATTGGTCTAATCCTACTCCTACTCATTTCTATATTACTGGTTTAGTTGTTAAGTCGGATTAATATCCTTTAAATTGGCATAACCAAGCGCTGCATACTTGCCCACGTTCTCCATGAATAAGCCATTAATTATATAAAGTGAAATACAGTATTTTAGTCTGATCTGCTGCTTTCTTTTGGTTCCCTGCCAATAGTTTGATCAAGCAATTTAAAAGGTTGAGATTCATTAATAATGTGAATGTGAGGGGACTTGCCGTTTACACCATTACATTTTCTTCATCGTCCTTTAAGTAGTTGTTCATATTTGCCTTCATTCTTTGTAAATACCTTGACAACCTTTATATTTAATGGCACTTACTTATTTCATATTCAAAATTCTTTCAGGCTAAGAATAAAAGGAAAATTCAAGACTTATCTGTTCTCTTATGAGCCTTTAATTACAAATTCATTTCATTGAATATTTGCAGTAATATATTCACCCATTATGTTTCTTCACCCACGTGAACGAAAAAAATTATTTGGCATTTAGAGGGCGTTCGTTAATGAGATGAAAAGTTTCATCTAGCTTTAATAGTAAAGCTTGTCCATGTGTCTATTTATAATTTGTCCAACTCAATAAAAAAGTCTCATATGAAGACACATGTAGATTTGCTATTTGTTAACCATGGTGAATACACTAACTCAATCTAGATGTTGTGTAAACGCGGGTATGCCTGCGATTCAACGAATGGCACCTTAGATTAATAAAACGGAGCTTTCAAAAAGGAAAACAGGAAGAAACACATATGTATATGCATAAGACTTCGTGATTTAAAGTTCATATGTTATATTTATTGGTTGCTGATTCAGTTTTCATTTCATAATGATTTGCTCCCATTATATGCTACATGTAATAGAGTATTAGTTTGGTAATTGTTGGGTCCAGCCCAATATAGAGGCCCAAAAACATAAAAGCCCTAGTTAGCCCATAGGTCACCCCTTTGTAGAAAAGCTTTAGGTTTGGGTATTGTCCACGAATACGGGTCCTAGACACGGCCCATATGAGGAATATCTAGTTTCCTTAAATTTTCCAAATCATCCATAATGTCAGAATAAAATTCACAATCAATTATTCAATTCCAAAATCAATTCGAAAAACCCAAAAAAATCAAATCTTCAAAATATGTTAAAAATCAAATCCATAAAATGAGTCTCAAATCAGCCCATTAACAACCAACTTCTTAACCCATTTTGAGGCCCATTTTTGATCCGGCCTAATGCGAATTTCCTTAAAAAAGACCAAAAGACTAATCGGCCCAAAAGCCCAAACTGGGCCCAATACAAAAAACCCAATTCGGCCACATCAAAAAGCCCACTTCGGCTGGCCCAACTTCACAAAACGCGGCCCATCAAACCCATCTTTGGCACAAACCCATTTCGGGCCCAACCCCATTTCTGGCCCAACCCCATTTCAGGCCCAAACCCATTTCGGACCCAAACTCATTTCGGACCCATACCCATTCAGGCCCAAACCTTGACCAAGGCCCAATCTGGTCCAACTTTGACTCGGTCCAACTTTGATCAACCCGAACTTGGACTTGGTCCAACTTTGACTAACCTGAACTTTGACTCGGTCCAACTTTGACCAACTCGAACTTTGACTTTGACTCAACTTTGACCTTGACCAAATTTTGACCCGGCCTGAATTCAATCCAAACTCAATTCAATTCCAAACTCATTCAATTCAATTCAATTCCAAATTTAATTCAAATCCAAACTCACTCAAATCCAAATTTATTTCAATTCCAATCAATATTCAACTTCGATTTCAATTCAATTTCAATTTCATTCCAATTTCTCTTACACTCTAAACGTCTCATAGACCCGAGCGTCTCACAGACTTTGTCATTCCAATGATTCTAATGTCTTACAGACCTGAGCATCTCATAGGCCCAAGCGTCTCGCAGACTCATCAAGCATCACGACTTCGACATCTCAAGGTTTCAAAAGTCTCACAGACCCGAGTGTCTCATAGACTAGCATCCCAAACCTGAAAATTCTCAAAACTTCGAACCCTTCTGAATCTCAAACACCTCAAATGTCTTCAAACTCCACAAACATCAAAACTTTCAAAACCCAAAACCATGAACTACGTAAGGTATGATCTCAACAGGGAGTTGAGTACGTAGGCAGCCCATCTAGGGTGCGACCCCATTCCAAATCAAAAACCCTTTTCCCAGTCTAAGTGTTCTTCATACCTCTCAAAATACTCAAACCTTTTTTGGCTCCTACAGACTTCAAACCATCACATTCCAAGTCTTGTCTATTCGCTCAACCTCAAACTTTTCCCAAATCTTCATTATATACTCACCTGAATTCACTAATTTTTCATCTTCTTGGCACTAGCTTGGCAGAAAAGCTCGCATTATCCACTCTCTTCTCTCTTCCCGCCCTAATCCTATCCTTGGCTTTTAAATGAATCTCTCTAACAAAGGTTTTGAAAGAAGGCAATCCCGACAATTGGAGACCGAGGTTTCCTCGGGCACCAATCAGAAGTCGTGGTCATTGCCACTTCCAAGGGATGTAACCCAGTGCGAACCCACATAGAATCTCTGAAATGATCAGATAAGTCCTATCCATAGGCAAAAAATCATCAGAGTCAATTAACGGTTCTTAGAACCCATCTCCTCCCTTCCTAGTTCCATAGGTCAAACTAGGAGGCGACTCTAGTCAATTTTGTCCTTAGGGCATAAGTCCGAGTGGAGCCCATCGAGAGCGGGTGTAGTGCACACTTGCACTCCCCTTTATGCTTTCTGGGAAAGACGGACGATTTAGTAGGTATTTGAGGGATGCCAGAATAACAAGTTTTCACCCTCCATAGAATGGCATATTTTTAGGATCTTGGCTTTTCAGTCATACCATATTTGCATAGACCCCCCCCCCCTCATACCGAAAAATCACCCTCCACAGGGGCTCAGCAAAATTACTGCATATGAAATTCACATACCCCACGTGCTAACAGGGGTACGCAGACTACTTTGGTCGAGAACATCCGGTTCATTTTAATTCAAACAGCATGCAAGGCAACAATACATTATATATGTATATTGACACAATCAAGGTTCAACATCGAACATAAACACTAACACACATATCAAGAGGTTAGTTTCATGTATCCTATACTTAGGCTTGAGGGTTCTACCTCTCTATGTCTTAACCCATTTTTCGTTGTCTTACCCACTCTCTTGGGTTACACTTACTCAAACCCTCATTCACTCAATGTCAGTTCTAGTCCTACAGTACTCAAACTTAATCCTCAACTCTCAATCTCTCAAGTTTCAACTCAATACTCAATACTCAACTTCTCAAGTCACTACTCAAAATACTCAATTTCTCAAATCTCAACTCAATACTCGATTCAAATTCTCAATACTCAAAGGCATCTTTTAAGTCTTTGCCCACGACCGGGCAGGGTCATACACAAGACCCACCACCGGGCTTACAAATACAATGGAGCTATGCATTTAGCTCCTCAAATTCTCAAATGTCCGGTTCTCTACTGGACTACTCAAATTCCTAAAACTCCTCTCTCGAAGTCATTTCATAATCTCATGGATTAGCCTAGAGGTATCTCTCTCGATAACATCTATTAGCTTAGGGAATTTCTCAATGTCTAGTATTCTCAGATTTAAGGTTTTACCCAACTTATCGAATACTCTCATGTTCGGGACATTGTTTATGTTAGTCGGATCCTCTCATTTGGGTTCGACTATCTTTCTAAGGGGTTTGGTGATCCCTTACCGTTCATTACTCCTCTCAAGGTTCATGTCTTGAGCATTCATTAAATCCTCTTAGTAGAGGTTCCTTAAATGATTCCACTATTAATTGTTTCGTGGATTAAATCAACTCGGTCCTCTAACCGTTATCGGGAGTTTATTAGTCCCGTATACTCTCTCACATTCTAGTGAGTTCATAGGTTTGCGTTATCGTTTCTTGGTTCGATAGTTTTAGTGTGTTTCCATATTTTCGTTAGTTCACAACGTGACTCTCTCTATGAGTCACTACTCAAACAAGACTCTACTATGAGTCGAACTACAATGCACATTCACATCCAAATAATTCATCCACACTCACACATTTCATGAATTATACAAACTTAAATTCAATTCACAATCCAACATGCAACAATACAATACAAGCACAAGCAAGTGCAAACATTTTGATTCGTGCATTTATCTTGTTTAGGTGATCACACAAATCAAACAAGCACACAAATCAGAGTAGCCAAGGTAGCATACGGGGCATGAGAAAATCATACCTTTCACCATGGGTTAACTTTACCGTGACATCTCATGTTCCTCGGGTTATTCTCGAATCACTGATCACATGTCAAGCAGTTTCTATTAACATTAAGGTGTTACGGTATGTAGTTAACTAATACTCCCGTAATTAACCCTGTTATCCCGTTATTTCGGTTTTACTCAAGTACACTTAATTGTCTCCACTTCCTCATTCACCTCTAAACTTGTTTTCTTAAATTCTTATGGGCTTACTTTTCTCTCTACCATCATTACCCTTCTTAGGGTTTACTACTAAAGTCTCACTCATCTTTTTCTTATATATATAGGCTCGACCGACCCACCCCCTGGGTCGGTCGGATGCAGAGACATCCGGCTTTGGGAATTTACTCTTGACCGACCCATGACTGACCCAATTCCCCTGGGTCGGTCGGAGTCAGAAACTCTCTGACTTGAACTTCTACATTGGACCGACCCATGACCGACCCAATCCCCCTGGGTCGGTCAGAGTCAGAAACTCTCCGACTGTAAATTTTACACTCGACCGACCCAGCTAGGGGTCGGTCCCCTAGGTTGGTCCTACCCAATTTACTCCTTTTGACTTTGTTTCAACTCCATTCTTCTACCCATTCCATCCCTAACCTTCCACATGTTTTCTAACATGTTTAACCACCTTAAAACACTCCTTAAATGCTCCTAAATCGTTGGTCACATTCACTACCCAATTCTTGTTCAAATTCACAAATATCCATCTCCACATTTTACATGTTGCACACTTGTGCATTTTCTACCTCTTCTTGATATTTTCTACCTCCTACCAACCTCACCAAAACACTTAATGACCATCCCAAATCATTCCTAGACAAATGTACTTCTAAACCCAAGTTCACTCCTTGTATCACAAGTTATAAACACTAACTCTTTTCTAGTTATTCCAAAACACTATAACACCCTTTTGCTACAGATTTTGTCTCTCTCCAATCCATTCTCCATTTACCATTTCAAGGTCATTAATCAAATCTACTCAACCCAAATGAACACTTAAGTTTCCCTCACTTACAAGCCACCTAAATGCTCATTTTCTACTAAACTTTTTCCATAGTTTCCCCACAAATCTTACATTCTCAACTTCATCAATTCTCACAATTTTCATTCCTAATCTAGCCACACCCATAAGGGTCCTACCAGCACACATAATTCCTCAAAATTCCATCAACAACAACATAAGCACTAAACATAAAGTGCATGGCTCCAAGGCCCTTAATTCAAACAAAATTTCACCAACTCTTACCATCCACAATCAAACAGATTTTCCCTCACAATTTTGGGTTCATTCATTAAATTTCCCATCCCATATTCTAAAACAATTAAAACAAGCTTCAAGGTAGATTTCTTACCTTAATTTCATAAGTTCCTCTTTTAATTCTCCTCTTGCTCTTCCTCTTCTCAAATTCGTTCAAGTGGGAATGGAGTTGCCAAACTTCATCCCAACATTCAAGGAACACAAAGATGGATTCAATTAATCTTCTAAACCCTTAGGAAATTCTAATTCAATGAAAGGGGCTTAAAGCACAAAGTTAGGGTTTTACCTTTGGAGTGTTTTGGAGGGTTTTTAACCCTTGAATCAAAAATGGGTTCCACCACCATGGAAAGGTTGAAACAATGCTCAATCATCGTAGGAAAAACAAGGTATTAGAAGAAGCCAAAATCGGTCAAGGCGTGAAAATGAGGAAAATGAGTTTTTCTCTTGAAACTTTTTACCTTGTTTGAAAGAGGAGACTCCAAGCTACAAGATGGTGTCATTTTCTCTTCAAATAGGCAAAACCCATGGAGATGAAGTTCATCCTTTTGGAATTATAAAAAGAGAGAATGATAGAGCTTGATGAGGAGATGAAGAATATGTACTTATTTTTGTGTTTTGAGCTTTAATAAAGCTTGGGCATGAGAGAAAGAGGGGGCTGCCATGGAGGGTCTCAAAATCGTAAAAACCGGAAGAGAGGAAGGGGATCCAGCTGGAGGAAGGAGGAAGGAAGAAAGAGAGGAAAGAGAGAAATGAGGGAGGAGAGAGAAGAAAGTTACTTTTGTAACTTTTTGCTTTTTCCTTCTTCTTTTTTTGTTAGTTAGCTAGTGTGTGTGTGGTTGTTTTATGCCATAAAAACCAGCCCACATATGTATATAAGTTGGAGCGTTTTTCGTCTTTTATAGAAACGCTCGTTAATTTACTCAGTTTTAGCACTATTCACTAACCGGACCCATTTCCGGATTTTTCTCGTTTCTTTAATTTTAATGGCTCTTAAGCTTCCATTAATGTTTATTTATAGTTATTTGATGAACTATAATTTTTACGGGTTCATTTGACCACTCAAAGTCACGTTTTCGGGTTTTCTCAAAAAACGTGCGCTAAAGCTTTATTAGCGTTTTTAATTCATTTTACGGATCTGTTTTCTTCAGGAATTGTTCCTGTACATTAATTAGGCATTATTAAGCCTTGGAAATTCATCTAAGACCCTGTCAAGGTCGTATTGCTCCTACGGTCACATAACGCTCAATTTAGCGTTTTTCGCTTTTCAGGCGTTTTTATCTTTTCTTTTGGATTTATTTTCTTTACCAAAATTCTTTAGACACTATTAGGCCCTCAAATATTTTATTAGAGTAATTGATCATGAAATACCCCAAATTAATAAAACATGGATTAAATATTTAATCACATTAATTAAGGCCTAAACATGCCTTAAAAGTCAACTGAGAACAACAACGGTCAACACAAAACAAGATGTTGCACCCTTTGACTGTTAAGGGTAAATAAATACCCAAATGAATTACCTAGGACCTAAAAATTTGTCCTAAGTATATTAACACATTACTAGACATATTACAATCGTTGGACAACACTCCAACACAAAGAACAAGCACTTTCATGCTTCAAGGTCAAAAAGGGCAAAAAGGTGCTCTAAGAAACCTTAAAAATCAAATGACCTCTAAATGATATAAAATGGATACCATGATCAAATATCATGTAAGGAACACAACAAAACCGTTTTTCAAAGAAACCAAGCCCAGAAACACCTTGCGACACAAAATGTGCACTAAAACTCCTTAAAGCACGTTTTTGTGTAATCGCCTTCTAAATTGGTTTTAAATGGGCTAAAAGGTTATAATTACCTTTAAATATAATAAAATATCATATTATATGATATTAGGAATTTAATTCCAGAAATTTACAAATTTTTACAAATTAATATTAAAATATTAATAAAACCCTAAAGTGGGGCCCGTTTGGGTCAACATTGACTAAGTTGGTCAATGTTGACCATTGACCGCGAAATGGACTACATAAAATCAGATAATTAAGTCTATTAACAGACCAAGACACAAGAGACATGTGACAATTAAATATAGCCCTTTACTTTTGCATAAAATAACAAAAAACAAACTTTACCTTATAAAACAAAAAGGTGGGTTCCACTACCTTACCCCATGTGAAGCCAGCCGGTTTTGGAGCCCCTCATTCCCTTGTATTTTGGTGCTCCAAGCAGGAACAAGACACGCTAGGATGACTCATCTTACACTTGTTGACTAAAGTAACATATTTACTCCATTTTCAATCAAAATTGGAATCAAACACCACCCACCTTTGTCAATCAAGGACGGCTGCCCCTTGTCATTGTCTCCTCCTTGTCTCCACCGAATTTACTCATCAATTATTCAGCTCCAATCAGCCTTGGTGAGTCATCAATTCAATAATGACATAAAATATTCAAAAAAATGACTTTAAGGCAATATTAGGTCATCCTCCTTCATTCTTCCTCTTCAGCCGAGTTTGCTCTGTCCATGAGCTCTCTTTGGCTCCCCTTCAACCGTAGGTAAGTGTGCTAACTCCATTGGAGAGAGCTCAAGCTCTAGGTAAGCTCTTAAGGCATAAAAATGCCCATTTTCTTCATCTTTTTTTCCTTTTTCGATTGATCTAGACTCCAACCTTTTCTATACATCTATGTAGAGTGTTTTGGAGGTTAAAGGAAGTGTTAGTTTCGGCCATAACCAGATCTAAGGATGAAAGTTCAAGTCTTGACCATTTAAGGTAAAAATGTGCTTTAAGCTCATATCTTTTGATTCCCTTCAAATTCGGCTGTGAAACTTTGTTCCTAGCCTTATTTTATTCTCCTTTTCATGTAGATTCAGTTGGTATACCAAGATCTACAAGGAGTAGCTAGATCCAAGCCAAAAGCACCATTTTTGGCATCTTAAAAAAGGTAAAACTTAGCTATCTTCCAAGCTAATTCACCACGGTTTTATACCTTTTCTTGAGAGGTTTTGATACTCTTCTCTTCTGGGAAAAATAGGGCCGAAGTAGATCTATGTCAAGCTTGAAGATCTAAGGTAAAAATCCATGATTTTCATGACTTAAATTACTTTTATGGTTAGATCTTGCTTGGGGACTAACCAGGCCTTGTTTTCTGTCTAAAAACATGTAAGAGAAGCTTTGGAGAATTTCTACTTAAGGTGGCCGAACCAAACAAGGTTCTATCTAGGTTAAATCAAGGTATAAATTACTTAAAACCTTAACTTGTTACATTAATACAAGTTTAAGCTATTCCTAATTAATTGCCGTGAGTGAAGAGGTAAAATAAGGTCTTGTTTGACCTTAAAATGATTAAGGAATGGCTAATAAATTTTATAACTAATTAAACAAGCATAAATGTCAAATTTAAGACATTATGTGGAAGTTTGGTAAATAATGAAAATTATATGGTGAGGCCGAAAATTTATGTGTATTTTGGGACATTTATGTGTAATTTATTTTGCAAGCCAATGTTTGTAATAAGGCCATGTATTTTAGGCCATTTATTTATGCATTTACAAGCTTTTATTTAAGTTTAGGTGATATATAATTATTACCGAAATGAATAAGGGGTTAGAGTGTAATTAAATTAAATTTTGGGGCTTTAGAATAATAAGGCGAAAATTAGAGTTAAAAAGGAGTTAAAATAAAGTTTATAAGATTTTATAAAGTTTTGGGGTTAAATGGTAATTTTTGAAAAGTATGGGTACAAACCGTGAATAAAGGAGATTATTGATCAAGGAAATATTAAGGTGGTCAACCTTGACCATATGATAGGTTTTGACCAAATTAGATAAGTTAAATAACTTATTTAAGGTTGTATAATAAGATAAGTATCTTATGGTAATATTTTTTATGACATATATGGTGAATATGTTATTACCAAAAATTAAGGGTGTAAAATGGTATTTTAAACACCCATGGGCTATTAGGAATTTTAGGAATTTATTGGTGGATTTTGGAATTAAAATGAACTATATATGTACAATATATAGTTATTATGTCATTATGACACTTTGGAGAAAAATAGATGGTGGATGTATTTAATATCGAAAGTATATGGGTTAATAAGGATATTTATAACCCTTTGGTGGAATTTGGAGATTTTTAGAATTATATAAGAGTATTTACTAAGATATGTGTATAATATATGGTTTTAATGGTATGGTAAAACTATATGTTATAAATAGGGCCAAATGGCAATTATAGAATAGCACAAGGGCTGTTCGGAATTTACAAAAAAATAACCATAGGTTATACTCTTTTATAAGTTAGAAATGTTATATTAACGGAATATATAACATGGTATGATTTAAGGGGTGATTTGTAAATTAAGGAAACTATGGTTTATGGAAAAGAATAAGATTTTCTTATGGTGCCTAAGAGGCAATATAAAATAGTTTTGTATAAAAAACTATGGGTTATAAGTTAAAGGGAATAAAAATATCACATAGTATGATATTAGTATATGGTATAACATTAAATAATGTGTTATGAGGTCAAAAGGGATTTAAATAACGTTAAGGGCTATACCGATTATAATAGGAGTTGGAAATGAATTTAGACTAAGGTCTATAATGTTATAAATGTTATAACAATTATATGGTTTAGATGGAATTAATATAAGGAAGGGTATTCACATTAAAGAATGTGACAAACTATAAATAAAGGAATTTATAAACTAAGGTATTTATTGAATAAACCTTAGGAGTTGAAATTATACAACATAAAATGTTACATAATGTTAGGATAATAATCTTAATGCAAGTTGTGATATAATACAACTAATGGGAATAATCGTCTAAAAGAAGATGATCAAATGTAACATAAAAATATAAGAGTTTATGAAACAATGAGAATACCTACGTGGTAAAAATATATACATACACAAGAATAATGTATATAAGGCGGATATATATATATTTTGGTTGAAAACCATATGATTCAGTGGTGGTGGTTATTGAAAAAAAAATAGTTACGAACTATGAGTTATGAATTTTTAGAATGCATGCATACATGCAACTATAGGTTACGTACCTAAACTAGATGTGGATAAGATTAGAAGAAATATAAGGAATTAAACTTAACAGTTGAATGTTTTGACGAACACGTTTAAGTAACAAAGCCGACTGTTTAGGGAACCTGTAACAAACAACTGTAGAAACAGGGGTGAACTGTCGGGTTACTTATTATTCGGAAATACCGGATGTAGTTAGTCATGGAAGACTGACTTATAGTTTTAATACCGTTTAGATTATGCTTCTGACAAGGACGCTGACAAGCTAGCGGACTACACGGAGCATAGGATCTTGCTGATTCATACTCCACCGTAATACGATCAGGGTGAACGGTATGTAAAGGGGTTTGATCCGAGTTGTCCTAAGGTTGCTCCTTGGGCTCGGATTTGGTTGATATAACTTGTATGTTGTTATGTGTCTCTGATTGTCCCTGAGGGTTCCTCAGTTCAGACTTCTGTGTGATCTGTGATTGTTTGTCTGAATGTGATAATTAATATGCATGAACTGTATATTTATAGCTGCTTATTGTTTACTATTGTTGAGTTAACAGTATTGGTTCGTATATATGAACCTATATATATAAAACGAACTAGCGGCTATGGTGCTATCTTATATGAAATAAGGAACTTAAGTAAAACGTTGTAGCACTATGATAATAGGTTAAGACAGTGAGCTTAGGACTTGGGAAATTATGTAAACATTTGGGAGGTACAAGAAGATTTCGTCTTAGAAAGATATTGTGTCTAGTAACGCAAATTGCGTGACAGGTTAGCCTTAAGGCAACTTAATATCTATTGGTTTGTCCGGTAATTTACCGAGTATTTATGTGACATACTGTACTACAGATGTCTGGGGGAACAAGAGGGCATGGTACTGGAAGAGGTGGAGGCGGGTGACCCCCGGCATTCAGGAGTTGCTGAGACGGTTACAGCCGTTTTACTCAGATAGGAGGAGCACCGCCCACCCGCCACAGCCCAGGGGAACGAACTGGCTGAAGTCAGTGGCGAGACCCGACCACCTACATATTCTGGGGAACCAGACCCGTAGCTTTGGAACGTTACATTGTGAACATGAGAAAGCATACGAAGCATTACAGGTACTGACGACAAGAAGGTCGCCATTGCTGCCTTTCCATCTAAAGGAGGCAGCCAGATTTTGATGAAGATTGGTCAAGGACCATCACCTGGCTATGCCCGACTTTTCGTGGGCTGCCTTTGTCGAGTTGCTGAGAGGGAAGTACTACCCAGCACATCTCAAACAGAAGGAGCGCCAGGAGTCAGAGACACTGACCCAAGGAGGTCTGACCGTGGATGAGTATTACGCCTATTCATGGTTCGTGGACTCCATTCCCGGTGTGGATTACTCAGAGACCGTGAAGGTCGAGAAGTTCTGGGGAGGACTATTATTTCGCATTCAGAGGGCGATGGGTGCTACCCTCTACCACTACCATCCAAGTACTAACATGAAAGCCATAAAAGTCTCTTACTTACTACATTACCAATTAGTCTTTGTGAGAACTCCAAGGAGATTCCAGGAGTGTTATGAGGCTGCCTCGAGGACGGAGATAATGCTCCAGACTCGGGAAGAGACTCTCGGGGCCAAGAAAAGGAAGAGGTCTGCGGGAGAGTCTGAGGGTGGATGAGCATCTCCAGGCGAAAGCCAAAAGAAGGGAAAGTAAGGACTTATTCCATTTCAGATTATTTATCATATTAAATACCTTAAGAATGCTGACCCGAAATCTTGAACAGGAAATTCTTTAAAAAGAAAGGGCAGTAGGGTCACCAGGGAACAAAGGGAAAAGAGCCCGTCCTTCGGTTGACCGGCCCAGCTATAGATGCTAAGCCTCTGAGATCCGCACCTCCAAAGGGTGAGAACACCTACCTCTTAAATTAAATTGTAACCTTAACCTTTATACCGCCAGATTTTAACTTAAACTTAAATACTACCATCAGGCACCGGACAGCCCCAGCGCCACCTTTACTGTAAGCGTTGTGGGAAAGACCATCCTGGGGTCGACTGCGAAGGCCGCAAAGTCGAGTGTCGGTGCTGCCACAAAGAGGGCCATAGGGAATTCGAGTGCTGGATGAATCCAGAGAGCCGTAATTACAGGCCACCCAAGAATACTCAGAAGACCTCAGCTGGAGGATCTGGAGTACCATGAGGCGGTCAGGATGGCCAGAGATCTACTGATGCTGGAGCCTATAAAGGCAAGGGAGTAGATAGGGCATGAGTACCCTAACTCCATGAGACCGCTGGTGGAAGACTTTGTTTACTTACTTTGTTATGTACTTACCTTGAATGTTAAACACTTATGTTATTAGTATATGGGAGTGTGTCGGGGACCACTCGCCATTTGTGTATGACTTCTGAGATTATGTGTACTCAGTACCAGTAAGCTTTAAACCTTGACGGAAAATATATATGAACAGAATGTTAATGCTTACATTATCATGTAGCAATACTCAAATGACGAAGAGTCAATGAGACCGGGAATTACTGAACCAGAATTTCCACCTGCATGGCGCACTTGCTATTGCAAGCGCTATGACAATAAACCACTGAAATTTCCATCTGCCTTGCGCACTTGCTACAGCAAGTGCAGCGACAGCAACAGCAACTGCAAATGCTACTGCAACAACTACTACTTTTAGTCTTTTATTATATGTACAAAAAAAATGTTTTTCAAACGTTTTCATTCAAACCTTGAAGTTAGAAACCTATGCAACTTTGGAAGGACCGTTAGTTCAACCACAGCATCTGGGAAATTATACAACCACTGTGATTGTAAACCACACCAGTTTAAATTGTTTAGGAATTTTCAGACAGGGCTTATTAGCCAAATACCATCAGTGTATACCCGCATTTGATGCTAGTCACTACTAGTGATGAATGTTTAGTCCTCATGGACAAGCATACCCTTTGTAGATGCACCACCGTCAGTGAGGATGGTTGGGAAGTGAAGAGCCAAGTTGCTCAAGCTATTATGCAATCTGCAATACATCCAATTACATGGATGAGGGGACGGATATGAACTATAGATGAGATATGATAAAAAAAACAGGGAGAAAAAGGAAAATGTGTTGTACTCAACGAGATCAAAAAAAAGGAGAAACAAGTTTGCTAATATAGCACGGATTTTACTTACACCGAGTTGAATAATACCAGTCTATGGCACAAATTACCACGGATGCCACAAAGGTAATAGCACTTATTACAGGATAACTGATAACATGAACTATTACACAAAAAAAAACAAGCAAAGAGAAAACAAAAAAAAAGGAAGAAGAAGAAGAAGAAGAAGAAGAAAAAAAAAGGATATCCATCAAAGGGAGATTGACAAAAGAATACTTCACAACAACCGTGTGACAGACATTACCAGTTTACTAAACGAGACATGGGACGACCGCACTCCGTTAGGAGCATGTGGGCCTGACAGACTTACTTATGAGTTAGTCGGGTAAGTAGTAATGTATCAGTACGGTACCCCATGCAAGTAGACAAGTAGTGTTACGAACACGAGAAGTAGTCAACTCCATACTACGGACAGTAAGACGGATTACCTCGAAGATGGACGAGAAGAGCCGCAGTTAAAACAATGGGCTAAAGAAATCAGGAACTTTCAACACAAGAGAGCAGTAGACAGTGTACAGTGAAGACAGGGAAACAGTTCAAGGACAGGAACCCAAAAAAAAAAAGAAACAGGAAAACCCATTATGGACGAAAATACGTAGAATCCTCATAAGGATCGAGTAAATCCTTACAATCCAGAGGAAATCTACCAGATGATATGGATATAAACGCGTGACTACGCAAAGAGAAAAGATAAAGCTATATGATAGCAGATATCTTGCTTAAGGAACAATGGATTTGGAATGTACCACTCACAGGATAATTCGCACATCTTTTATGTTTGACTCATTGGATATTAGTTGTTGAGCGTTTACGCCTCTGCACTCTGTATGACTGAGTGTTTTGGTATTGCACTCGTGCAGTTATTAATCTAGTGGGAATGCAGAAAGATAAAGTGGATATCAACACGAGTGTGTTAAAAAAAAAAGAGAACTACAACAGTACGTTACTCCGGAACAAAACCACCAGGAGACATGGATGACAAACATCATCTTTGTGGACATATAGGCTGGTACGTCTTAATATTACAAAGACAAGTGCAAAGAGCACTAAGTACTAACAGTAGCCAATGTCATTTTACATTTCAACCTGAATATCAGTGAGAGAAGACACACGCATGTATGCTAGTGATCCAACGAGTGGATTCACAGCAATGGAAAAAAAAGAGGCAAATTGAGCCTATGTTCATGGGTCTGCACCTCATACGGAGCGAGTGGGCCCATAAGAATGAACTTGGGAGAGAGTACAAATAGAGCAGTGCCTCACCTTTATGTATTAGGGAGCCCTGAAGGGCTAGAGTCATACCCGTCTCTCTGATATAAGGATAATTCACGAGTTGGTGAACTCTTTGAGAGCCAAGTATCCAGCGCTCCTTATTGAGCGGCTGTTGTATACTTGTGGGGTACGGGGGCGTAACCCTTTTTAAGGGGGGTAGAGCCTCTTGGCTGTGCACATGTGTGCACTAAATTTTGTTGTTTTCGTATGCATTGCATACAAAGAATTGGTGGTGTGCGGGGCATACGAGGTTTGTTTGTTTAGTATGCATGGCATACAGTGAATTGGTTTTGTGGTTATGGTTGGTATGCGGGGCGTGCGTTGTTTGGTTTGTTTGTGTGTATTGTACACTTGTATGTATGTATCTTATGAGATACTTGTTTGAATGTTGTATGTACACCATGTGTGTTGTACCTTTCTTATGCTGTTTGTGATATGTATTCATATTGCCTTGTAGAATGATTACATATGATATCACCTGGATACGAAATGAATCATTAGATATGGAATGTGGAACAATGGAATGTTATGGACACCTCAGGAAGGTTGTCAGGGTTGGTAGAACTGATAGGAAATGATGGTGCTGATGGATCACCTATATCCATATGTGATTGAACTAACGCCACAACGTGATGACTATGTGCTGTATAAGCGCAATACGATGTGTGTAAATGATATATCACATAGATATACATTATGGGAATAATGGGTAGTTATACATTTATATACTTACCTACTTGATTAAGAGACTTCGGGACGAAGTCTTTTTAAGGGGGGTAGATTGAAATACCCCAAATTAATAAAACGTGGATTAAATATTTAATCACATTAATTAAGGCCTAAACATGCCTTAAAAGTCAACTGAGAACAACAGCGGTCAACACAAAACAAGATGTTGCACCCTTTGACTGTTAAGGGTAAATAAATACCCAAATGAATTACCTAGGACCTAAAAATTTGTCCTAAGTATATTAACACATTACTAGACATATTAAAATCGTTGGACAACACTCCAACACAAAGAACAAGCACTTTCATGCTTCAAGGTCAAAAAGCGCAAAAAGGTGCTCTAAGAAACCTTAAAAATCAAATGACCTCTAAATGATATAAAATTGGATACCATGATCAAATATCATGTAAGGAACACAAAAAAACCGTTTTCAAAGAAAACCAAGCCCAGAAACACCTTGCGACACAAAATGTGCACTAAAACTCCTTAAAGCACGTTTTTGTGTAATCGCCTTCTAAATTGGTTTTAAATGGGCTAAAAGGTTATAATTACCTTTAAATATAATAAAATATCATATTATATGATATTAGGAATTTAATTCCAGAAATTTACAAATTTTTACAAATTTAATATTAAAATATTAATAAAACCCTAAAGTGGGGCCCGTTTGGGTCAACATTGACTAAGTTGGTCAATGTTGACCATTGACCACGAAATGGACTACATAAAATCAGATAATTAAGTCTCTTAACAGACCAAGAGACAAGAGACATGTGACAATTAAATATAGCCCTTTACTTTTGCATAAAATAACAAAAACAAACTTTACCTTATAAAACAAAAAGGTAGGTTCCACTTACCTTACCCCATGTGAAGCCAGCCAGTTTTGGAGCCCCACATTCCCTTGTATTTTGGTGCTCCAAGCAGGAACAAGACAAGCTAGGATGACTCATCTTACACTTGTTGACTAAAGTAACATATTTACTCCATTTTCAATCAAAATTGGAATCAAACACCACCCACCTTTGTCAATCAAGGACGGCTGCCCCTTGTCATTGTCTCCTCCTTGTCTCCACCGAATTTACTCATCAATTATTCAGCTCCAATCAGCCTTGGTGAGTCATCAATTCAATAATGACATAAAATATTTAAAAAATGACTTTAAGACAATATTAGGTCATCCTCCTTCATTCTTCCTCTTCAGCCGAGTTTTCTCTGTCCATGAGCTCTCTTTGGCTCCCCTTCAACAGTAGGTAAGTGTGCTAACTCCATTGGAGAGAGCTCAAGCTCTAGGTAAGCTCTTAAGGCATAAAAATGCCCATTTTCTTCATCTTTCTTTCCTTTTTCGATTGATCTAGACTCCAACCTTTTCTATACATCTATGTAGAGTGTTTTGGAGGTTAAAGGAAGTGTTAGTTTTGGCCATAACCAGATCTAAGGACGAAAGTTCAAGTCTTGACCATTTAAGGTAAAAATGTGCTTTAAGCTCATATCTTTTGATTCCCTTCAAATTCGGCTGTGAAACTTTGTTCCTTGCCTTATTTTCTTCTCCTTTTCATGTAGATTCAGTTGGTATACCAAGATCTACAAGGAGTAGCTAGATCCAAGCCAAAAACACCATTTTTGGCATCTTAAACAAGGTAAAACTTAGCTATCTTCCAAGCTAATTCACCACGGTTTTATACCTTGTTCTTGAGAGTGTTTTGATACTCTTTCTCTTCTGGGAAAAATAGGGCCGAAGTAGATCTATGTCAAGCTTGAAGATCTAAGGTAAAAATCCATGATTTTCATGACTTAAATTACTTCTTATGGTTAGATCTTGCTTGGAGACTAACCAGGCCTTGTTTTCTGTCTAAAAACATGTAAGAGAAGCTTTGGAGAATTTCTACTTAAGGTGGCCGAACCAAACAAGGTTCTATCTAGGTTAAATCAAGGTATAAATTATTTAAAACCTTAACTTGTTACATTAATACAAGTTTAAGCTATTCCTAATTAATTGTCGTGAGTGAAGAGGTAAAATAAGGTCTTGTTTGACCTTAAAATGATTAAGGAATGGCTTAATAAATTTTATAACTAATTAAACAAGCATAAATGTCAAATTTAAGACATTATGTGGAAGTTTGGTAAATAAATGAAAATATATGGTGAGGCCGAAAATTTATGTATATTTTGGGACATTATGTGTAATTTATTTTGCAAGCCAATGTTTGTAATAAGGCCATGTATTTTAGGCCATTTTATTTATGCATTTACAAGCTTTTATTTAAGTTTAGGTGATATATAATTATTACCGAAATGAATAAGGGGTTAGAGTGTAATTAAATTAAATTTTGGGGCTTTAGAATAATAAGGCCGAAAATTAGAGTTAAAAAGGAGTTAAAATAAAGTTTATAAGATTTTATAAAGTTTTGGGGTTAAATGGTAATTTTTGAAAAGTATGGGTACAAACCGTGAATAAAGGAGATTAATGATCAAGGAAATATTAAGGTGGTCAACCTTGACCATATGATAGGTTTTGACCAAATTAGATAAGTTAAATAACTTATTTAAGGTTGTATAATAAGATAAGTATCTTATGGTAATATTTTTATGACATATATGGTGAATTTGTTATTACAAAAAATTAAGGGTGTAAAATGGTATTTTAAACACCCATGGGCTATTAGGAATTTTTAGGAATTTATTTGGTGCATTTTGGAATTAAAATGAACTATATCTGTACATATATAGTTATTATGTCATTATGACACTTTGGAGAAAAATAGATGGTGGAATGGTAAATATCGAAAGTATATGGGTTAATAAGGATATTTATAACCCTTTGGTGGAATTTGGAGATTTTTAGAATTATATAAGAGTATTTACTAAGATATGTGTAATATATGGTTTTAATGGTATGGTAAAACTATATGTTATAAATAGGGCCAAATGGCAATTATAGAATAGCACAAGGGTTGTTCGGAATTTACAAAAAATAACCATAGGTTATACTCTTTTATTAGTTAGAAATGTTATATTAAACGGAATATATAACATGGTATGATTTAAGGGGTGATTTTGTAAATTAAGGAAACTATGGTTTATGGAAAAGAATAAGATTTTCTTATGGTGCCTAAGAGGCAATATAAAATAGTTTTGTATAAAAACTATGGGTTATAAGTTAAAGGGAATAAAAATATCACATAGTATGATATTAGTATATGGTATAACATTAAATAATGTTATGAGGTCAAAAAGGGATTTAAATGAAGTTAAGGGCTATACCGAGTTAATAGGAGTTGGAAAATGAATTTTAGACTAAGGTCTATAATGTTATAAATGTTATAACAATTATATGGTTTAGATGGAATTAATATAAGGAAGGGTATTCACATTAAAGAATGTGACAAACTATAAATAAAGGGAATTTATAAACTAAGGTATTTATTGAATAAACCTTAGGAGTTGAAATTATACAACATAAAATGTTACATAATGTTAGGATAATAATCTTAATGCAAGTTGTATGATATAATACAACTAATGGGAATAATCGTCTAAAAGAAGATGATCAAATGTAACATAAATATAAGAGTTTATGAAACTCATGAGAATTACCTACATGGTAAAAATATATACATACACAAGAATAATGTATATAAGGCGGATATATATATTTTGGTTGAAAACCATATGATTCAGTGGTGGTGGTTATTTGAAAAAAAATATATAGTTACGAACTATGAGTTATGAATTTTAGAATGCAATATAATATAAGAATGCATGCATACATGCAACTATAGGTTACGTACCTAAACTAGATGTGGATAAGATTAGAAGAAATATAAGGAATTAAACTTAACAGTTGAATGTTTTGACGTACACGTTTTAAGTAACAAAGCCGACTGTTTTAGAGAAACCTATAACAAACAATTGTAGAAAACAGGGGTGAACTGTCGGGGTTACTTATTATTCGGAAATACCGGATGTAGTTAGTCATGGAGACTGACTTATAGTTTTAATACCGTTTAGATTATGCTTCTGACAAGGACGCTTGACAAGCTAGCGGACTACACTGAGCATAGGATCTTGCTGATTCATACTCCACCGTAATACGATCAGGGTGAACGGTATGTAAAGGGGTTTGATCCGAGTTGTCCTAAGGTTGCTCCTTGGGCTCGGATTTGGTTGATATAACTTGTATGTTGTTATGTGTCTCTAATTGTCCCTGAGGGCTTCCTCAGTTCAGACTTCTGTGTGATCTGTGATAAGACTGTTTGTCTGAATGTGATAATTAATATGCATGAACTGTATATTTATAGCTGCTTATTGTTTACTATTGTTAAGTTAACAGTATTGGTTCGTATATATGAACCTATATATATAAAACGAACTAGCGACTATGGTGCTATCTTATATAAAATATAAGGAACGTAAGTAAAACGTTGTAGCACTATGATAATAACATATACATATTATCTGAGACTTTTATACGGAGCATTGGCCTTTCTATACGCCGCTCTCGTATCTAACACTGGATCCCGAGTTTACAAACTCCGGATTGGACTAATGACCTTAGTCTGCTGTGTTAGAAAATTTGGTAATGCGATGCGATGGTAAATTAATTAATTAATGGAATGGAAGTAAAGCCAAGAGGATGTGGCTCTTGGTGCGCGCTGTGATCACAAAAACGATACCAGGATGTCCGCGTACGGGTCCGTAAGTATCAAGAAAATTTCTCGTGAGCTAGAATGGCTCGTTGGTCGGAGACTCTACCGTTGGAGTGGCTACTGCTGTGGGTGACCCGCCATAATATATGGGTAACTAGAGACATGTCGTTTTAACGAGACATTGTCACTAGGTATAACTGAACAACTAAAACAATTGAGACTTATACAGTGGCGAACAATATTGGTTTCTATACCATGGACGAGACTTAATACTTGTTTATTATTTTCGTTGTTTCGCTTTGTTGTTCATTGGTTATACTTGTGGTTATTTTATTGTGTGTTGATGGTTGGATGGAGCCTACAAGGCTAAGGTAAATTAAATATGAAAACTGTACGCTACGGCGAATGTACATTGTACATTATATTGTTATTACTCGATACGTTCGATATATAATTGTTGTATAATAAAAATGTTTGGATTGGATGGATGGTTAAATGTTTATGGATATTTGGATGGTTGATTATGTATATTATACATTTATGCTTCAGTTTTGATTATAACTAAAAGGGAAAAGCATGAAACCAATCTAATAATAAGATGGTTAAAATGACAAGTGACCATTAGGGTCCAGGCCCGACATACTCAGCGTCTATCGCTGATACTACATCATTACAGGTTGTTGATCATTGTCGGAGCTGAAGAGCAGGAACAGGGTAATTGGAGTGTTACTTTTGTCACCACACTTGGAGATGTTGTATAGCAATGAAGATGGTGAATTGTATTATGGTAAGGTTGTGTATTCAGGATTGGGTAGACGCTCACTTGTCGATGTTTATGGTTTATGGACTTAGTATGATGTATAGGAGTTTCTCGTTATCACTGCGGTTAGCAGTTTATTTGTATTGGAAGTTGGATGTAGTTTGGCTGCGTTGCTCGCATGGGCGAGTAACGGCCGGTGACACCCGAGTGAGTTTTGTAATTGTTATTTGTTTTTCCGCTGCGAGACGTTTTATTTATTGCTACGTGAGAGATTATATCGTGATTATTGAGAGGGGTGTTACAGATCACCCTAATTAAGTTCGGGGTATTTCAATGCAGGTTATATCTACGGGTTTTAGTACGTGAGATGGGCTTGATGGTTTAGTGTTTAGGTTTTGTGGTGGTTATCAGTTTTTGTGGTGGTGACGGTTAGCAGGTTGGTGGTGGTTAAGAGGTTTGTGGTGGTGGTTAGCAAGTTTTAGGTGGTAGCACGGTGGCTTTACGGCTGGGGGATCGTGAGAGGGTGAGAAGGGGGAGAGGAGAGAGGAGAGAGCATCATACCTCTCTTTCTTCAGCATGCTGTCATTTTGGTAATATTTTACCTACGGAATTTTCCGTGGGTAAATACCTATGGGAATTTCCGTGGGTAAATGTTGCCTAAGTACGCAACCAATTACCGGGATGAGAAACACTGTCGTTTTGGTAATATTTTACCTACGGAATTTTCCGTGGGTAAATACCTATGGGAATTTCCGTGGGTAAATGCGGCCTAAGTACGCAACCAATTACCGGGACGAGAAACGTTGTCGTTTTGGTAATATTTACCCACGGACAATACCTACGGGAATTTCCGTGGGTAAATGTGGCCTAAGTACGTAACCAATTATCGGGATGAGAAACGATGTCATTTTGCTAATATTTTACCTACAAAATTTTCCGTGGGTAAATACCTACGGGAATTTCCATGGGTAAATGTGGCCTAAGTACGCAATGAATTACCGGGATGAGAAACGCTGTCGTTTTGCTAATAGTTACCTACGGGAGCTTCCGTGGGTATATTTTACCAACAATTTACCCACGGATAAATACCGTGGTTATTTTTCATGCCACTTGGTATGGTCTCCCGTGAGACTACCCACGCCATTTACCTACGGAATAGTCTGTGGGTATATTTTTCCGTAGGTAAGCCGTTGGTATTTTGTTGGGAAACTAGTCCTTCACTATACCGTAGGTATTTCGTAGGTAAAGTGTGAGTGTTTACCTATGGTAGCATATCGTGGGTAATTTTTCATGGGTAAACAACAACTTTCTAGTAGTGATAGTTTTTGCTATATATCTGTAAAACGGAATGGCATGTAAATGAACCGCATGACAACTCGACTAATTAACTTAAAGAGTTTAAAGGTTCATGACGGTTACACATTAGCATATTCAGCGGTTGTGCTGAGCCTTTATGACAAACATATTACATGTGTTTAATCGAGATTAAAGCCGGAATGCGGGATATTTTTGGGTAGTTAGCTATAGACTACTTTTGATTATACTGTTGTATTATATTTTCGGATGTACGGTTGATGTATAAGCAAGTGATACGGTTTAGACTGCTCACGATTAAAGTTGTATTATATATTAGACTATCTCTTGGTCATCACAGCGTTGTTGGATGATGTATGGACGTATTGGAAGCCTAGTTACTCATATGGGTGAGTATGGTAACACCCGTGTTAGTAAAGTGTTTACATTTATTTCTGCTACAATGTTCAATTTAAGTTTAGACCGATTGTGTCGAGTAAGTGGTTAAGATGATTTTACGAGTTAGGGGTGTTACAAAGGTCCTATGATGTGGAATGGTTACCCTAGGGTCATGGACCACTCAGTCCTTTGTCATAAGACCGGCGTGCCCGTGAGAATTTATGGGTATTTATGGACTCAATAGAGTCTTTTACTCTAGTTTTCTGCCTCTTATAGTTGCGAACTCTTGGGGAGCACACTAAAGGGCTAGAGAAGGATATCACTCACATGGAGAGAGTGTGGTTTGGGATCCGGGCGAGCTCCCATTGGTTGAACTTGTGTTGTATGGGGGATGTCTTGGTAATGTAAGCTAATTTATGAATTATTTTGAATTGGATTTATGGTGTGGAATGGTACCGTATCTAGTTGTGAAGTGTGGACAAGTGTTGACAATTGTAAGCCATATCTTCCATGTTGATAGTTCGTATATGTTATCCCCTAATACTAGTGTTACTCAGTTATGCTGGCGCTTGCCTTCTTTGTGTTCTACATAATGTGTTGTTGAGCGGGAGGAGATTGAGACCGACAGCGTTGGCTTGGGGGAGTGTCACCTACAACCTTAGATGTTAAAATAATTAATGATTATGTCCTTAATAAAATTAGAACACAGGTTCAGTTTGAAATTGAATGGAAACACCACTTGGTTACTTATGTTTCAGCTTGGTTGTTTGGGATGAAAAGTTTAGAACATGTTAGAATTATGTCCTTAGATAATCATATGTAACTCCTCTTAAGCAATACATATTCATTGATATGGTTTATAATACGATATATTAACTTTATGTCGTAATGCTCTTCTGAACGTGGCAGTAACACCCAAGATAAGTATGTTTCCGCTGTTATGACTATAACTCAAATTTATGGGTGTTACACTAAGGCATCGACCTGAGCAGGGTGCAATCCACATTCTCACAAAAGTATTTGGCCCAAGCACAAAAAGCTAAACTAAGTGGTAAATCTAATCTGTCACCCCGCTTGACTCCCTCGACCCAACTCAGTCACAAGGTGCCCTTTACAATTGTTACATGGACGTGTAGTGTAAATTTCTTGAGATGCAGTCGTGGGTCTGTCCCACGAAGTGTAACCCCTTTCTTGCAGGTTGCATAAGATTTATTCATGGGCAGCCCTATACTGTCAGTCACCTCCTCATAAATTTTAGGGAAATGATGTCACAGAATAGCTGTTAGTGTTTTTGTTTAGAAACTCTGTGTTCCATACTGTGTTTGTGTACCAAACAGAGATATCTGAAGACAGAACAGAGAGAAGGATAAAGACTGGCGCCTTGGAGATTTTTGTGGGATATTATTGACTCAGCGCTTTTATCTTCTAACCAGCATAAAATCTAAACAGATTTTATGGTTTTAGCGTCAAGGGTTTTATCACGTGTATAGGATCTTTTTAGATAGAATTTACGTCTTTATTCTATATAAGCAGTAGTCAGTCAAATGACGAGTTAGGCTTTTACGAGGAGAGAAAAGATACTGAAAGAAACTGATATTGCTGGGAGCGTTTGTAAAAACACTAGAAAGTGAGTTGCCTAGGGTTTTTACGAGTTCATTGATGGAGAGTCTGTTCTCCATGAGTGCTTGATTGTATCCTATTGGATACGTGCTAATAAAGTGAAGGTTCACGTGTATATCTATCTTTCACTTTAAAATCGTTTACCGTTCAGTAGAGAAGTTCATTATCAGATTGTTACTCAGCGCATTGTTCATCGTGAGTAACTACATCACCTAGAACTACCATTGTAAGAACCTACAATTGGTATCAGAGCTAGGTCCCCTCCATCTCAATCAGAAGAGAAATCTTCTAGGGGTTTTGCAACATGGGTTCCTACAATGTCAAGGCTCCAAAGCTTACGAAGTTTAATTACGCATGTTGGTGTGAGCAAATGGGACATCAACTGATGTCTATCGACTACGATTTGTGGACGGTCGTCACTGAAGGTGATCTCGTTCCTCAGACTACCGTAGAAGGAGTGTCCAAGCCAAAGGAGAAGAAAGATTATACTGATAATGATAAGAAGCTGCTCAGCAAGAACAAACAGGCTCTAAGAGTGATTGTGTCCTCACTTTCAGAAGGTGATCAACAGAAGGTGCTGGGTATACCTTCTGCGAAGGAAGTATGGAACTTTCTTAAGGTAGCCTATGAGGGTACCGACTCGATCAGGAAGGCAAAAGGGAAGCAGTTTAGGAGACTGTTTGATAACTTCAGGATGGTTGATGGTGAGTCTATTACTCAGACTCTTGAGAAGTTTGACAAGATCTTAAGCGACATGAAGGCAGTAGGAGTTACGCTTGACAACGCTACTATTAACGAAAGGTGCTTAGATAGTCTTGGAAAAGACTGGTTACACTACTCAACCTTACTGGAGACAACCAAGGATCTATCTAAATTGTCACTCGAAGAGTTGGGTTCTGAGCTGATGGTTTACGAAGGGAAAATGAAAGGAGTAATGTCTTCTTCAACCACAGGGAAGGATTTGGCTTTGAAGGCTCGGAAAAGTACTGCTGAGACTGATGAAGAAGAGATGGATGAGGAAGAGGAAATTACAATGATAGCTAATGGGATTCGGAAAATCTTTGGAGGACGTAGAGGTTACAACCCTAAGTTCAATCGTAACAAGTCCAAGAGGGGTCCAATCATCTGCTTTAGATGCAACAAGCCTGGACATGAGGTCAAAAACTGCCCTTTACCACAGAAAGATAACTTCCAAGAGAAAGTCAAGAAGTTTTCATCTACCGCTGCAGCTGCTTGGGGAGAAAGCGATTCAGGTACAGACTCAGAACATGAGATTGAAGATCAAGCATGCATGACAGCCATAGTCCAGGAAGAGGTAACTAACATGAATACTGAGTACTGCTTGATGGCGATGGAGAAGTGGAAGAAAGCGCTTCCTGAAGATGAGGTATGTCTAGCTCATGTGAAAGAGACGTTTGATTCCATGTCAAAGCAACAAATGTTTGATATTTTATCTGAAACTGTGTTACAACTAAAAACGCAAAAGGAGGAATATGAAACCAAGATAAATAGGTTAGAAGACAGGTTAAAAAGTTATGAACATGCTACTGATACTGATCTGGGAAATAACTCACTAGTTATGGGTATTAGGTTTGTTAGTCCCTTGAAATCTCGAATAACAACTCTTCCTAGTTGGGCAAAAGATGAATTTGAATCTCTGATTAGTCGAAATGAAGGTCTAAATAAGGAAGTTGAAAATCTTACAGACGAAGTCCTCAGAAAGAATCATAAGTTAGAGATACAGTCACAGAAGAACCCTGATTGGTACACAGGAAAAATAAATTTGTGTAACATGCTGAGTAACAAAGGTGTTGATAGGAAGGGACTAGGCTTTAGACAAGTGAATAATCTAGGTCATCGGCATAGTGATATTAAAAGCTACAGGAAGTGTGACATGTTGTGCAGATATTGTCATTGTTATGGTCATTCAATTCGACAGTGTTATAGACTCAGCACAAAAAAATCGAGAGTCAGTAAACCTTCTAGTGCTGTTCTGAGACCACTTGGTAAACACTCGAGTTTTTCCTCATACTCAACGGGTCCCAAGCAAGTCTGGGTACCTAAGACTAATTTTCCTGTTTATTTTGGTGTAGGTACATTCTGAGTCACATACTGAAAATTGGTGGCTCATGGACAGCGGTTGTTCACGGCACATGAGTGGTGATAGAACAAAATTTAGCACTCTCACTAAACAGAATGGAGGTAAAGTCAAGTTCGGGAACAGTGGAAGAGGCAAAATTGTTGGAATTGGAACTGTCGGGCATGATGCCTATATTGATCAAGTTTGTCTTGTTGAAGGCTTAGAGCATGATCTGCTTAGTGTGTCACAGGTTTGTGATAAAGGTCCATCACAAGTCATTTTTGACTCTGATGGGTTTCAGGTGCGGAACAAGTTGACACAGCAACTGCTACTACAGGGTGTAAGGAGAGGTAATCTGTACATGATTGACACCAACTCATCTGTTCATGACGTATCTTGTCTCACTGCAAATGTCGAGGATGTTGATTTGTGGCATCGACGCCTTGGGCATGCTCACTACTGGCTCATAAATCGCTTACGTACAAAGGACCTGGTTATAGGACTTCCCAAGAAGGTTCTTGATTCTACAACTGTCTGTAAAGACTGTGCTCTAAGCAAACAAGTTCGAGTAAATCATTCGGGTAAGACCACTGTAAGCACTACTGGCTCACTGGAATTGTTACACATGGATCTGATGGGACCAATGCGAGTTGAAAGTCGGTCTGGTAAGAAATACATCTTTGTTGTTGTTGATGACTACTCGAGGTTCACTTGGATCAGACTTCTTGTCTCTAAAGACCAAACGTTCACTCAGTTCAAGGCTCTGGTTACACAGTTACAGACACAAGTTGAACGTACTGTGAAGTCTATCCGCACTGATCAAGGAACAGAATTTATGAACTCTCTGTTTGCGGATTATTGCACTGAGAAGGGTATTACTCATACCTATTCTGCGTCACGAACTCCCCACCAGAATGGAGTGGTAGAGCGTAAAAACAGAACTCTACAAGAGATGGCCCGCACTATGCTAAACGGCAGTGGACTATCACAAAGTTTCTGGGGTGAGGCTGTCAACACAGCTTGTTACATACCAAACAGAGCGTTGATCAGGCCTGTGTTACTTAAGACACCTTATGAATTGTTCAAGGGTCGAAAACCGGCCATTTCCCATCTTCGTGTTTTTGGGTGTCGCTGTTATATTCTCAATCAGAAACAGGCATCTCTTGGGAAGTTTGATACCCGCAGTGATGAAGGTGTTTTCCTCGGATATGCCCAGCATAGCAAAGCCTACAGGGTTTTTAATAAGCATACCTTTCTTTTGCTGCTGCCAATCGATTTCAGTTGTATCAGATGGATGTAAAGTGTGCCTTTTTAAATGGTTATCTAAAGGAAGAAGTGTATGTTACTCAACCACCTGGTTTTGAGAGCTCTGATCGTCCAAATGATGTTTTCAAACTCAAGAAGGCTCTCTACAGTCTTAAACAAGCTCCTCGAGCTTGGTATGATAGACTTACCAATTTTCTAATTCTTCAAGGTTTTAGTCGTGGGACAGTGGATCGCACTTTATTCTTAAAGCATCATAATTCCGAGATGTTACTCCATATATGTTGATGACATTATCTTCGGCTCTACCAACTCGGCCTTAGCAAAAGAGTTTGAATCGCTGATGTCTAAAGAATTTCAAATGAGCAATATGGGTGAGTTCACCTACTTTCTTGGCTTACAGATTCGTCAGACTCTGGATGGCACTCATATTAGTCAAACAAAATATACAACGAAACTTCTTGCTAAGTATCAGTTTTAGGATGCTAAGTCTTTACCCACACCAATGTCTACAACCTTACGGCTTCGGGATGAGTCCTCAGCAGAGCTGGCAGATGAGAAAACTTACCGAGGTATGATTGGTTCTTTATTATATCTCACCGCGAGTCGTCCTGATATCATGCATAGTGTTTGTTTCTGTGCACGGTTTCAATCGTCTCCACGGATTCCCCATGTAAAGGCTGTTAAGCGAATTTTCCGTTACCTTGGGGGCACCTTAACACTTGGTCTATTTTACTCCGTTGGTACCATCCCGACTTTGATGGCCTATACTGATGCTGACTTTGGTGGGTCCCTGACTGATCGCAAAAGTACCTCTGGTTCTGCCCAATTTCTGGGTAACAGCCTCATTTCCTGGTCTTCACGTAAACAAGCGGCTGTTGCTCTGTCTACAACTGAAGCTGAGTATGTAGCAGCTGCTGCATGTTGCGCTCAAACTTTATGGTTGCGTCATCAACTTCATGATTTTGGGATTGCTTATGGCCCGGTACCTATTTATTGTGATAACACCAGTACAATCGAGCTCGCGAAGAATCCGGTTCATCATTCTCGGTCCAAACACATAGAGATTCGTCATCATTTTCTACGTGATCAAGTTGAAAAAGGCACTGTCCAGTTGCTTCATTGTCCCACAAACACACAAATTGCTGATATATTCACTAAGCCGTTGAGTCGTGATCAATTTTGTTATCTACGCTTTGAGCTTGGGATGATCAACGTTCCGTAAGGTATGGTCTTTGCCTCATATTTCTTTTCTTTTTTGTCTTTTCAAAAGTGTGCTTTCATCAGTCAGTTTGTGCTAGTTTTTAGTTTGAGATTGTGAGTCTGGTACTGGTAATTTCTGCAACGATCTAGCAGCCTTTTTCTTCCATGCCAGTTTTTTTTTATCATTTTCCTTTTCTACCCTTTAGCCATACTTAAAAAACAAAAAAAAAACAAAAAAAAACAAAAAAACAAAAAAAAAGAAAAAAAAAGAAAAAAAAAGAAAAAAAGAAAAAGAGTATATGAGTCGTTCTTGCGTTTCTTTTCCTTGCTCTCCGTTTCCTTCAAGAATCGTAGCTCTTCTTCTGCTTTTCTTCCTCGCTCTCTCACGGCGTCCCTTGGTCTTCTTTATGGCTTCTGTTCCGCCACATTCTACTCCTCTGTCCACCACCGGTGCTCCACCATCTTCCCCACACCCTCATACCACTGTTTCCCCAGCTAACCCTCCTGTCTCTCTCTCGCCTCAACAATCTGCCACAAACTAACATGCTCTTGAGAAGCGCATCCTCTCCCTTGAAACCTACATATCCACTCTCAATGCTACACCCGCTTCTGAATCTGAGGAAACTTTTTAGGTTTCTTTTAGGTTCCTTTTGTGTTGCTGGATCGTTGTATGTTTTGCTGTATTAGACTTGCTATTTTGGATTATGGCTATGTTTTTCTCTGACTTTTGATCCTCCTCTTTTGATTTGGCAAAAGGGGGAAAGTAATATGTGTGTATGAGACTATGCTTTATGGATTCCTGCTATGCTTTTGGCTTGATAATCAGTCTCTATCCAAATCTACCGAGCTGTATATGTTGTTTTTGGTTGTGAATATTTCACATGCTTATGCGTTAACCTTTTGAGGGGGAAGTTGTCAATGCAATACATTGTGATTATTGCATGTGTTCAGGGGGAATAACACAGACACACATTCAGAGTTTGCCCCAATCAAAAAAGGGGGAAATTGTTAGTGTTTTTGTTTAGAAACTCTGTGTTCCATACTGTGTCTGTGTACCAAACAGAGATATCTGAAGACAGAACAGAGAGAAGGATAAAGACTGGCGCCTTGGAGATTTTTGTGGGATATTATTGACTCAGCGCTTTTATCTTCTAACCAGCATAAAATCTAAACAGATTTTATGGTTTTAGCGTCAAGGGTTTTATCACGTGTATAGGATCTTTTTAGATAGAATTTACGTCTTTATTCTATATAAGCAGTAGTCAGTCAAATGACGAGTTAGGCTTTTACGAGGAGAGAAAAGATACTGAAAGAAACTGATATTGCTGGGAGCGTTTGTAAAAACACTAGAAAGTGAGTTGCCTAGGGTTTTTACGAGTTCATTGATGGAGAGTCTGTTCTCCATGAGTGCTTGATTGTATCCTATTGGATACGTGCTAATAAAGTGAAGGTTCACGTGTATATCTATCTTTCACTTTAAAATCGTTTACCGTTCAGTAGAGAAGTTCATTATCAGATTGTTACTCAGTGCATTGTTCATCGTGAGTAACTACATCACCTAGAACTACCATTGTAAGAACCTACAATAGCCCTATGACATGAGAGCGCCCGCTTCATAAAGAAGTGTCTAGCAAACATGCACTTCTCGTGCTTTTTTGTCATGGTATTAAGGTAAAAGATCTTTCGAATAAATACTCCCTGCCGGGCAAATTATACGGTAGTGGCTGAAAGACACACTCACCCCTACCTATTTGTCATGGTATTGGGGTAGAATTAGAGTTGTAAAAATTTGACCCAATCCGAAAACTCGTATGTTTGACTCAACCTACCTGACCGAAACAAAAAAAAAATTAAATATAATAAGCCCGAAACCCGATTGGATTTAACCCATAATGACCCACACCCAAAATGATGAAAAAATTTATAACCCACAACTGCCCCGAACCTAAATTGACAATATACCAAAACCTATCATAATGTGATTAAGGCAAAAAAAGAAATAAATATGAAAATTGGAGATGGTGGCATTTGGTAGGTGGTGGGTGGTGGGTGGTGGGCTTGAAATATTCTTAAATGAATGTTTCGAGAATAGAAAATAGATATGTGTGTGCGGAACTCGAGAAGACATAAGTCACAAAAGACTTCTTGTTTGTGTATAAAAAAAGGCAAATTCTTGGCTACATGTATATGTAGCCAAAGATAGCTACATTTATTGTACAACCAACAATGAAAACATATATATTGAATAAGGAAAACTTGTACAATAATCAATTATACTGAAAGTACTATTTTTGTGTACAATATTTGTTATATAAGTAATGTACATGTTGTATAGTGTAATGTACATGTTTTTCTACTACATGTACATGTAATGTAACTATCTTTGACTACATGTGGGTGTAGCCAAGACATGTTGATAAAAAAAATAGAAAGAAGTCAAATGAGATGATATACACTGTTGGCCGCATAAAATAATTGAATATACTAAAAAAAGGAAAAAGTTTTTCTTATCTAGCATGTTAGATTTAGTCATGGTTGAGACATGAGAGTATATCATAGTATATAGTAGTTTTATAGTATAAAGAATACAATTAATTTTAAGTACTAGTATAAAATGTTATCGATTAACCCAAAATTATCGAAACCCGATTTTATTTTAAAATATTATGACCCGAACCTGATTTGACCCTAACCCAAATTATCCAAAAATTTATTGACCAAAACCCGAATGGATATGTAGAATATCGGGTTTGCATAAATACTCAGAAAGCCACGCATGAGTTAGATTATTGTTGTCAAGAGGTGAGATTGTTCATGAGTTGACATGGGTTTCAACTAACTCCTAAATGGGAAAAATTCAACGGAGAATTTCTGCAAGATATACCATAATACAAACAAACAAAGACACAAAAAAACAAAAAATGAAGAGAATTTCAAGGTACAACAAAAAATTTCAACTATGATTATACCATACCAACCCTTGGATGCAGGCCACTACCACACTAATTCAGTATATACATCAGAATCTTTTGCAAGCGGTAGCTACAATTTTTCAAATCCAAAAGAACATAACAACTTCTCCTTATGACCCCATATATACACCCACTTGTATATACCTCGATGCTAATTAATCTCCAAAAAGGAAACCTTCCTTTGAGAATTTAGAAATGAAGTAAAATTCAACATGGCCTAGCTAGAGCTGTCAAGTCAACCAACCAAACTAATCATATATACTCCTCCGCTTCCAGAGTACTAAAATTGCTAAAGTACTACAAGCCCTTTGTTCTCTTAGTTGACCCAAAAGCTTAGAGAATTCCAGGAATCCGTCACTAACTATACGCAATCAATGCATGCAAGTAAGGGCAAATACTTAACCAGTTTCAGATAAGATCTCAAGCTCAGCCCACCAGAGAGGTGAGATTCTGGACGCTGCAAGTTCTGGTGAGATGTTAATCACTTCTCTTAGTCTAGATGTCACTTCCCTCATTGATGGTCTCTTCTTTGGATCATCTTTGATGCAGTCGCTCGCAACTTCACGTATAATCTCCAAGTTTTTCCTTGTAATACTGCAGAGATGGATCTATCAGTTCCTCGGCGGTTCGATTTCCGCTTAGGACTGCAGCACCAGAATTACCAAAAATGGAAGAGAAATTTGTTATTGTTCATAAACTGATGATGAGCTCTAGGTCACGATGGATTTTGTTTTGACTCACCCATTCGACGAGGGATCCCTCCTCTCAGAAGTGCATTTCGCGGATACAGTTTCAAGCAACAAAACACCAAGGCAGTATACATTTTCTTTCATAGCAGCATCCGGATCACTCCCCCTACGGGAGTGTCTTGATTCATCATCATCTGATATCTCAGATTTGGCTGCTAGTCTGGCCAAATACTGTGTCCACAACCTGAAAATGAGAAAACCAAAAAAAGAACTAATTGAAGATTCTTACTGTTAACAGTAATATGCATATAGAGAAAGTGTTTCTTACCTTGGCTGAGTAATCATCATTCAGAAGAACACAGTCTGACTGTATATAAGTGAGGATGACAGGTGGATCGAGATCATGATGCATATGTTCAAGACAGTATGCGGTTCCCATCAGGATTCTCATCCTTGTATGCCAATCTAAATGCTCAGAGTCTTCTTCTGATGGAAACAGTTATTACAACCAAAGAAGTACTGAATGTATTCAGATTATTTTCTCGAGTGTATTTAATCAAGCAACTGAAAGATGCGAATGGTGTATCCAGTCACCATGCAGATGCTCGTAGAGAGTTCCATTGGATGCATATTCAAACACCATCATCTCCACAATGGATGTTCTTCTTGACAGTAGCCGAGAAGATTCACAAAGTTCTTATGGTTATTCTCGACAACATAGCAAGCTGCAAATCAACAACCTCATGAGGAATGTGCTTACTAGAATAAGGAGGAATTCACCCCACTTTGGTTGTTAAAATGAAGCAACGGTGTTGCAACAAACCTTTTGTGTAAATTCTTTCTCGCACGACTAGACCATTGCTTGGCAGACCTAACTGAAGTAGACACAACAGCAATCTCTACTCCACTAGATAATATGCCTTTGTACACTATACAACCGGGGAATGTGTCCATATATTGCTAAAATCTTCACAAGCAGTTTCTAGCTCCGCTGCGTTCAACTTGGGTACCCTGTAATATCCAACTCACATTTTTTAATGACTTATCCACATTGAGAACAAGAATTTTTTATCACTAATATGAATCATCACCTGTGACAAAAACCTTGCTTCGGTGGAGAAGCGCAGCATCACAAGGACGGACAACTTTTATATTCTATGGCAAACACAATAATAATGACAATGATGATGAGAGTTACGGGTACGACGACAAGTATGATAAGATACTTCAATTTTCCAGAAGATGGATGATGGTTGTCTGTTTTCTGATGAGGGTGGTGGCATAGGTGAAGGGATGGCTGGCTCGGGTGGTGGAGAAGTACCATTCCCCTCTGCAGGAAACATTCCACTGCTTAATACAATTAGTGGTCCATTGGGTTGAGAAGGTTTTGGTGCCTTTGAAGGTTCAGCGACAAGGTTAGCAGGTTTAGGTTCCTCGTCTATTACTCGTCCGCATCTCTTCATCCAAACAGGATAAATTAGATTAATGGACTACGGCTGCACAAATGGGGACCATGCAGTAGTCATATCAGATTAGATTGAGGGAAATTCTTCTTACTGTCTGCAGTGTTGGAGAAACTTTCTCCTAGAGCACGCGCATGAATCCTCCGCAACTTACTCCTTTAAACAAATAAAATTCATCTTGTCAAAACATAAATACAGAAGAAGCGTTCGTTATTAACATATCTTGTGTAGGCTATGTGCAATATGTAGACAAGAAAGATTATATGGGTGATACTTCACATTCAACGATGGATTCTCACCTTTTAGGCTTGTCAAGTGTTAAATTGTCACCAGCTAAATCTACATCCAAACTAAACTTTACATCATGTTGTAGTTCAACACATTGATCAACCTTATCTGTATCCAAAGGGTACTTCCCGCCGAAATTGTTGCCTGCAAGGTACCTGGAACGAAGCAGTAATGAACAATTGAAATGGCTTCTAACTAGTTGCTTTAATGGAGTAATGTTTACAAGATGGAAGAAAGGGACTCACAGACACTTTAGTGATGGCATTGCACCTATCTCGGAAGGAATTGACCCAGTCAGATTATTATGTCTCAAATCCAACAGTTCCAATAATTTAAGCTCGCTGATCTCTTTAGGAATTGAACCTGAGAGACGGTTGTCACTGAGCACACTGTATCATTACAAACAAGTAAATATCTGAGTGGAATTCACCAGAATAGTGCAACAAAGACAAGTATGTAAAGATTGCATGGTGGCGCTTAAACATGGTATGCTAAAGCCCAAGGCAATGTGTGTTTCATCTCTGGATTGAATAATTACAAGAGGCATATATAATGTTTCTCAATCCTCTCCTATATGACTAGGAAATTCCGTTTGAAAATAAGGAACTCCATGAAGGAATTAACGTCAGAAACATATAATTACAAGTATTTGGTTTAAGAAAAACAGAACAAGGAAATAAGCTAGCAGGGCTGTTATGCTTACAGGGATCTCAAGTATCTGAGTTTATTAAGCTCAGGGGCCAATGTTCCTAGTAATGAAAACCCACCAAGATTTCTACAAGCAAAAAGGAGCTTCAGATCCTGAATTATTGTTAGAAGTAAAAAAGAAACCTAATCATAGGAATACTATGGATAGAGTTAAGACACTTACAATGTTTGAACTTTTCCTTCACCACATTGGACCCCGAACCACAAGCACGGCTCAGTATTATTCACATTCCAATTCGAGAAGGCTCCACGAGGGTCATCTTCTATTCTCTCACGAAACTCCAGCAAAGCTAATCCTTCAAATAAATTAGCAACACCAAATCGCTAGATTGAGTAACTCACCGAGAACAATGGTTGGTGAACAAAAAATACATCTTCCGCACAGAAGATATTGATCACGAGGCAACATATACCTTCTACATTGACGGCGAAACATTCTCCAATCTCATAAAGAACCAGCAACATCATGAAACAGGAGAGCTGGATTTCATAAGTGTTCCACCTCTCTACCATTTTCTAGATGATCCTTTCGCTGATGCTGCTGGCCATACCATACGGCTTACTTATTCCAGAAAGCAACGGTAACCTCATCAATTCTAGAAAGAGAGATTTTTATCATATGTATACCCGCAATGTTGTGTATTTTGAACCTGCTAATATTTTTGTTAAACAAAATTTGCTAAACTCGTTCTTCCCTCCCATCGGAGCCTCCAAGGGATGATGAGAGAGAGGCAAAGATTAAAACTGGGCTCTAAGACGAAAAGAGGACAAGAAATCAAACTAAAGCGCAAGGAATGGCAAGAACCGCGAAGTTAGAGAACTCTTCGAACAACAAATATAAATAAGCTGAATATCTCAAACAGCAGGTACAAGTATGGTACTGTATTTACAGTATACGAAAATCGGATCATGATTTGTGCGAGAAATTAATTCGGGGCTTCGCATCAGACCCGGGACAGAGATTCAACTCAAACCCAGAAAATTACAAAAGGATGAACAGAGGGTGGAGGCGAAAAGATATATTGGGAATCAATTAAGGTCTTGAATGGTGAAAATGGGGGGGAGCTAGATGATTAAAAAACCAAAAACCGCAAAACTGGACAATAATTCTATTAATTCATCTAAAAACTATCAAAAAATCCACCCATCGGAAACAACGAAATCAAAATTTTACAACTTTTCTTCTAATTGAATCTTTATTGGGGGATGTATCCCCGAGGAGCTGTTATTTTCCTATCTTCCCGCTCCCCTCAATACCGCCCATTTTGATGCCATGTTCTTATGTTTCAATATTTAGGTATTTCTGGTAGATCCATCGACTTTTCTTTCCCTATTTTTTCAATCCTCTAAAGTCATCCACCGGGTGGTGGACATGAATCTCTTTCGGAATCTCAGGATAAAAGAGGGCTCAAATGGCTGTCCCCGCCACTGAGGTCGTGAAAGCTTGGGCTGTGTTTACGCGACATATACACTTCTTTCATGAAATAATAGCGGATTACGGGCTACAAACATATTGGGACAGCTGCTCGGGGCTGCTGTTGGGTCCTGCTGCTGGAAATTAAGAAGCTGTCTGCTGATGGTTTTACAGAAGCTGTGAGCTGTTGATTTTGTGTTTGGTGGAACGTCTGCTGATGGTTTTAAAAAGCAGAGACAGTTGTTAGGTTCTGCTGCTGAAAATTGAGAAGTTGTCTGCTGATGATTTTACAGAAGCTGTTAGCTGTTGGTTTTGGGTGTTTGGTGGAAGCCTACTGATTTTAGAAATTGGGAAGCTCCCAACTGCTGGAAGCTGTCCCCAAACGATGTCATTACCCTAAAACTGTAGGAGAGATTTGAAAGAGGGGAACAAACTCCTAATTCTAATTTAAAAAAGGAGTTGTATATAGTAGCTTATGGATGCGTTCGGCTCAGCATAAATGCAGCACAAATTGATAACATAAATATACAGCATATGCTGTTTTGGACTCCTTTATTTGTTTTTGTTGTTCACCTAAAAAATATAAATATCAGCATAAATGTCAGCATAAATGACAACATAAATGTCAGCATAAATGCCCGCAGCAAATGCTACTTTTTTGTTTCGTGCTTTCACTTCCGTTTCTTTACTCACTCATAATGCAATTACTGTGACTATTGATTTAAAAAAAATGAAATTTTTACAAGTTACTTTATTTGTTACAAATTACATAATGCTTCAAATAATTTATAAAAAATAATACACATCTTTAGCCAAATTTAAAAAAAATACATTTATAATACAAATCTACAATATATTATTTGTAATACCACATAGATTAATAAAATTAAAAAACCAATAAATATACACACTTGTTGATATATAAATTAAATATTAAAATAGTATATAGAAAATGAATGCATAAAAATTTATTAACTTACAAAGTTACAAAAATATTATATATTATTAAAAGTTATAATTTCACTAAATAAATTCACATAATATTATCAGAAAATTTGAGAAACGCTTGTTCTCTTTTTACACTTTTATATTTGTAAGAATTATAAAATTTAGATAATAAAAATATATTGTTTAGAAGTTACAAGTTTTGCTTTAAATAATAGAAATAAAAATTTTATTTTTGTGACTTTTTCTATTTATTTTTACTAACAAAATAAAGTTACTAGTGTATATATAAATATAATGTAATACGAAAACGGTAAAACGCACTACATATAACTAATTAACCAAACATGCTGCTATATGCTGTGTTAACTAAAAACAACACCAACAACCATTTCTAGAAGATATAGGCATAGAGGGATGCACCGTCTATTACTGCTGCAGTTCACGTTTCATACTGCTGCAATTCCGTTTCATACTGTTGCAGTTCACGTTTGTTGATTTTGAAGCAACCAATCTATCTCTTAGTTGCTTTAGTAGATTTCAGTATGTAGTAGTTAGCCTCTTATTTTGACTACGTAGTAGAAGTCTTGATGTAGAAATTCTATAAATAGGTTATGTAATATGATGAATGAAATCATCCCTTGCCCGATCCAAAAACACTTACCTTCATTTGAGAGCTTTTTGGTTGCCTATATTCAACAATCTGGTATCAAAGCTAGAAAATATAAATCTTCCGTTAACCCTGAGCTAGAGCCATTTCCATTTCTTCATCCGTTATGTTGCTTGAAATCTCAAAAGAAAATCCCCAACACTGTCGTCACTAGTATCTCTATTTCTGTTGAAGTGTTTGATTGCTCACTAATCTACTCTTCATCTTGATATCTTCCGAGTGCAAAAGGAAAAAAATCACGTGCTAGAGGGGGCTGGGTGTTGAAGAGATAGTCGCTGTGTTTCGAGGAGAGAGAGAAGAGTAGTGCATAATTGACGGAGAGAGTTCGCGTGTTGAAGAAGAGAAAAGTGCTTGTATTTAGAAAAGAGAAAGAAGGAGATCGCGAAGAGTGAGAAGAAAAAAAAAAAAGGAGAAAGGGGGAAGAGGTGCTACCTGCTAGTACGAGAAGAAAAAAAAATCTTAGAAAAGTGAAAGAGAACAAAGTGGGTGCAAATTGCCGACAAGGGCAACTTCTTTTTTTGAAAAAAAATTTTAATCCCTAGGCTGGAGCCACGTCAAAAGTGAGTGACTAATAAAAAAAAAGAGAAAACAGGAAAGGAGTGTGGAGTCACGTGAAAAAATGTGGCGTGAAGAATTAAAAAAAGGTGTTTTTTTTGTTTAAAGAAAAAAAAAGTGTTGTCTATTAAGAGGATTAAAAAAAAGTGAAAAAAAAATATTTTAGTTATGGCTGATTTTCAAGTTGCTGGTGGAATTAAAAAGCTTAGCAATAACAATTATAACTCTTGGTCTACTTGCATAAAGTCATATTTGCAAGGAGAAGATTTATGGGAGGTTGTTAGTGGCACCGAAATAAATCCGCCAACGGGAGAAGACGCACTGCGAAAATGGAAGATTAAAGTGGGCAAAGCCATGTTTACCCTTAAGACGATTGTTGAAGAAGAAATTCTCGAGCACATTCGAGATGCAAAGACTCCCAAAGACGCTTGGGATACGTTCGTAGAGTTATTCTCGAAAAAGAATGACACGAAGCTGCAGCTCTTGGAAAGTGAGCTATTATCAATTGCACAACGTGACATGACGGTTGCGTAATACTTTCATAAAGTAAAGTCGTTGCGCCGAGAAATTTCTGAGTTGGATTCCGACGCTCGAATCGGCGATACCAGGATGAAACGAATCATCATCCATGGGTTGAAACCAGAATTTAGGAGCTTTATTGCTGCTATACAAGGATGGCAAAATCAACCATCACTTGTGGAGTTTGAGAATTTGCTAGTCAGTCAAGAAGCTTTGGCCAAGCAGATGGGAGGAGCCTCAGTGAAGAAAGAAGAAGATGCACTCTACGCCAAGAAAGGAAAGTGGAATTCCAAGCAGCATGATGGTGGTGGATCCAAGAGGAATGGTCACAAAGGAAAGAGTCATCAAGGCGCAGGAAGCAGTCATTGGAAGAAGCGTGGTAATGACCAAAAGTTTGAAGGGAAGTGTTATAATTGTTACAAGGTTGGTCACATGGCAAAAGATTGCTGGGCCAAGAAGAAAGGTGTGGAGAGCAACACCGCTACTTCGAAAAGTGAAGAGGAATGAGATGTGGAGGTCCACTTTGTAGTAGATGAAGCAGAATTAGCACTCTCGGCAACAACACTCAGTCAAGTCGACTATGACAATGATTGGATTATTGACTCAAGTTGCTCGAATCATATGACGGGTAACAAAGAGAAGTTAGAGAGCTTGACAAACTACAAGGGGAGTCGAGTCGTGGTGACAGCCAACAACTCAAAATTACCGATAACTCACATCGGTAATACTGTAGTGTCCCCTTAATCTAGTGATGCTGAGATGGTATTTCAAAACGTTTACCACGCTCCTGGTATGAAGAAAAATCTCCTTTCAGTATCACAGTTAACATCGGCTGGTCACTTTATCTTGTTCGGACCAGATGATGTGAAGGTATATCGAAACCTTGAGGTCACTGAAAAGCCCATTATGAAAGGGCAGAAGGTAGAGTCGATCTATGTGATGTCAGCAGAGGTTGCATACATAGACAAGACAAGAAGGAACGAGACAGCAGACTTATGGCACATGCGGTTAGGCCATGTCAACTACTCCAAGCTAGACGTGATGATGAAGAGGTTGATTTTGAAAGGGCTTCCTCGACTTGAGGTAAAGACCGATGCTATTTGTGCAGGTTGTCAGTATGGAAAAGCACATCAGCTACCATACAAAGAATCCAACTACAAAGCAAAAGAGCCACTGGAGTTGGTTCACTCTAACGTGTTTGGTCTGGTCAAGCAAACTTCCATCGGCTGGATGAAGTATATGGTGACCTTCATTGACGACTTCTAGAGGTATGTGTGGATCTACTTCATGAAAGAAAAGTCTCAAGTCTTTGAAAAGTTCAAAGAGTTCAAGAAGACAGTGGAGTCAGAGGTTGGTAAACAGATTTGTAGTCTATGAACTGATAACGGAGGAGAGTACACCTCACAGGAGTACTTAAGCTTTTTTAAGGACTACAAGATACGACATCAGTTTACCTGTCCAAACACTCCACAACAAAACAGTGTAGCAGAAAGAAAGAACAGGCACCTGGCGGAGATATGTCGAAGTATGATCTATGCGAAGAATGTTCCAGGAAGGTTTTGGACAGAGGCGATGAATACTGCAGCCTTTGTGATCAATAGGCTTCCTTAACAAAGGTTAGACTTTTTATCACCATTTGAAAAGTTATGGAAGATAAAGCCTGCTATTGGTCATCTTCGAGTGTTCGGATGTGTATGCTATGTATTTGTACCTGATCATTTACGTAGCAAGATGGAAAAGAAGGCCATCTGATGTATCTTTGTAGGATACGACAGCCAGAGGAAAGGATGGAGGTGTTGTGATCCATCAACCGGGAAGTGCTACACATCTCGAAATGTGGTGTTTGATGAGTCTTCATCGTGGTGGTCCTCAGATAGTGAAGTGTTTCCTAGGGATGAGTTACAAGATCCACCAAGGACAGATGGACCTGAAGACTGTGGTACTGAAGAAGGCTTAGATCAAAACCCCTGGCGAACTGGTATTTACCAACCACCAGATGAAGAAGGTGATTCTGAAGGAGTGATATCACCTAGAAGATCAAGTAGGATCAAGAAGCCAAATCCCAAGTATGCAAATGCGGCCATTGCTGAAGATGTAGATATGAAAGAACCTGAGACGTTCGAAGAAGCATTCAAAGATCCAGAGTGGATCAAAGCAATGGAAGAAGAAGTGGTTGCACTAGAGCGCAATCAGACATGGGAGCTAGTACACAAACCAAGAGAGGTGAAGCCAATCTCTTGTAAGTGGGTGTACAAGCTAAAGCATAACACAGATGGGTCAATCGAAAGGTACAAGGCTCGTCTAGTAGCTCATGGATTTTCTCAACAATATGGGTTGGACTATGATGAGACATTTAGTCCAGTTGAAAAACTTACTATAGTGAGAGTTCTACTAGCACTAGCAGCCAGTAAAAATTGGAACCTATGGCAAATGGATGTGAAGAATGCCTTCTTGCATGGAGAGTTAGATCGAGCAATATATATGAACCAACCAACAGGATTTCAGAGCCAAGATCATCCTGAGTATGTGTGCAAACTTAGAAAGGCGCTTTACGGCCTAAAGCAAGCACCAAGGGCGTGGTATGGTAAGATTGCTGAATTTCTTACTCACAATGGCTATTCGATGACGTCTGCAGATTCTAGCTTGTTTGTTAAACCAAAAGAAGGGAAACTAGCTATTGTGCTAGTTTATGTGGATGATTTGATCATCACTGGTGACGATGAAAAAGAAGTTTCTCAGACTAGAGAAAATCTGTCAGTTCGGTTTCAGATGAAAGAACTTGGACAGCTGAAGCACTTTCTTGGTCTCGAGATTGATCGCACCAAAAGAGGAATCTGTCTTCATCAACTCAAGTATTCCAAAGATTTGCTGAAAAAGTTTGGAATGCTTAACTGCAAGCCAATCTCAACACCAATAGAGCCAAATGCTAGAATGTGTGTTTATGAAGGGAAAGATTTGGAGGATGCTACGATGTAACGACAACTGGTGGGTAGTCTTATCTACTTAACCTTAACACGACCTGATATCTCATTTGCAGTCGGTGTGTTAAGTTGTTATATGCAGAATCCAAAGAAACCTCATTGGAAGCAGCCCGACGAGTTCTAAGATATGTGAAGAGTACACTAGGACTTGGTATACTCTATAAGAGTGGTGAAGATTGTGAGCTAGTTGGCTATTGTGATGCTGACTATGTAGGTGATCCAGACACACGACGTTCGACCACTGGCTATATATTTATGCTTGGGTCCGGAGCAGTGTCTTGGTGTAGCAAGAGACAACCGACAGTGTCGTTAACAACTACTGAAGTAGAGTACCGAGCAGCAGCTATGGCAGCTCAAGAAAGCACTTGGTTAATGCAGTTATTAAAGGACTTGTATGAGCCAATCAAGTACAACATCGTGCTATATTGTGACAATCTGCCAGCAATACGGTTAGCAGAGAATCCAGTCTTCCATGCTAGAACCAAGCACGTAGAGGTACATTATCATTTCCTTAGGGAGAAAGTCTTGCAAGAAGAGATTCAGTTGAAGTACATCAAAACTGAGAACCAAGCTGCAGATCTGTTCACTAAAGGCTTGAGTGGAAACAAGCTCGAAAATTTCTATAATCAGCTAGGAATAATAAAAAGAGATGATGCTGGTGTAGAGAGGGAGTGTTGAAGAAAAACAACACCAGCAACCATTTCTAGAAGATATAGGCATAGAGGGAGGCACCATCTATTACTGCTGCAGTTCACGTTTCATACTGCTGCAGTTCACGTTTCATACTGTTGCAGTTCACGTTTGTTGATTTTTGAAGCAACCAAATCTATCTCTTAGTTGCTGTAGTAGATTTCAGTATGTAGTAGTTAGCCTCTTATTTTGACTACGTAGTAGAAGCTCTTGATGTAGAAATTCTATAAATAGGTTATGTAATATGATGAATGAAATCATCCCTTGCCAGATCCAAAAACACTTACCTTCATTTGAGAGCTTTTTGGTTGCCTATATTCAACATGCTGCACTACCAAACAACAGTTTTCAAAACAACTGCATTTATGCCAGCACATTCCTGCCAGCAAATATGCTGCATTTATGCCAGCACATTCCTGCTGCCAAATATGCTGCATTTATGCTGCCAAAACAGTCATGCCGAACAGAGCCTATATGTTCACCCATACTTAACACAATAAGAGTTAAACCGAATTACATAATCGAAGCCTGTATATATCCTCCTAACTGAAGATCTAGCTAAACTAATAATAGTCTTTATCTAAATCTTTCCTTTGTACGTTAAGTCTTTGGAAAGAGTCTTCTTGTTAGATTCAAACACTAGCTTATAACACATGTTACGGCTATCCATCTGTAAGGTAAGCTCCAAAATATTTTGACGTATTATGAAGCTAGTTAAAATCAAATTGCCTATGTTGAGTAAATGTCTGTTGTATTCCAATCAAGAAGCTTCCTACGCTGCAGACGTTATAATCTGAGTGGTTTAAGTGGTGTAATTAAAATTAAAGAAAAGAAATTAAAACCCAAAATAAACGTCGGGCTGCAAACAAATCCCGGTCGCAGTAGTATAGTGAAAATGTAAGCGACCGGATATCGAACCACGGGACTAATGTACATATTATAGTACCTAAGCGTGTCACAAAGAGGGGGGATTAATTGACTTGTTACATATAAATAAAAGATAGTTAATGAAATTAACTAGGTAAGCAAATTAACTAAACGGGACTCTGGTTCAGATTAATATTATCTGCTCCTTCATGCTATTCCTACTGGTTTAATTATAATTGTTTGGCAAAATTCCTTAAATTATCCTAAGGACTAAGTCATAGCCTCATAAGAACTCGTTTACCAGAAATGCTCGGTCTAATCAAGGTTCGAGCACTCTTATGTAAACGGACATTAAATTCCAGGAAATATAATTGCATCTGAAAATACTAACTCATTAAATCATAATAGAGCTTTCTCCAGATTCACGGCTTAATCAACCTATCTATTTATCACCTGGTCTGATCAAAATAGACTTAGCAAGCAATTTAATAAACTCATGACATTTATTAAAAAGGCGAGAGATGAGCTTTAAGCGTAACAAACTTCATTAAATTAAAACCAGTAAAAACATTGCATAATTAATACAGAACATAATAATTATTCCCAAAGCGTACGTAAACTAGCCTAACATATTAAATAGATAGACAGAGACAAGAGTAATAGAAATCATCTGTAATCACTCCGGCTCACTCTGCTATTTTGTATACGTAGGCTAGAGGTGGATTTGGTGGAATGTAAAATAAATAGAATGGAGAAGGCGGAAGGAGAGAAATGAGATGGTGTGTGAATTGGAACTCTAGAGGAACCACGGAAGGAGCCTCCGGAAGGACACTGAATAAGGAGGAATGAAGCTCGTATTTATAGAGGAAGAAGAACAGAGCAGCAGCTCATTAGCTCACTGATTGAGCTCGATGATTGCAGCTCCCCATTGATTGCAGCTATTGATTGCGCAGGGGACAAGGTTGAAACGCGGGCGTGATTTCTGGTAGGCGCCGAACGATAAGGCAGTCAAGTTGGAGAGCGAGTCGGACCGGTTGATTTCCTACACATTTACACGTGTCCGCCACTTATCTAGCGGTCCCCTCTGTCTTGACCGCCTCGCGGTTGCCTTTGTGTTGTCCGCCTCTTAAGTGGCGGTCTTCTGTCTCTTGTCCGCCTCGCGGTTGCATTAGAGTTGACCGCCCAATACGGGGCGGTTGCCTCTTGTTTCCTCCTGTGTCTCGTCCGCCTTGTTATGTGGCGGTTGCATGCAAGTGTAGTCCGCTTGTTATGGAGGCGGTACTGAGGGGCGGACTCGCGTGACATGCACGTGAGTTTCTTCAATCCTTATAATATATGTCTTTGTTGTTATTTTTCCTACATTTTAACACATATAATACATCAGTTAATATAGCAACATAAATATAGGAAAAAACCAAGATAAGTGAGAAACATTACTAAAAATGCTGCAATTAATAAGGTGATTAAACCTTAAAAAGTCTATATGTTTTGCACTTATCAAACTTCCTCACACTTGACTTTTGCTTGTCCTCAAGCAATTAAGGAATATAATTATCTCTAAGCCTTAATAATAAAACAAGATTAAATAAGTGTAGAAGGGAATTTAGACAAAGTGACAACTTGAAAGAATAATTCTGCTCTTAGAAGTAGGTTTTTATAAACAGTGAAGAAGAACAGTTTAATAAAAGCATAGATAAACTAGACTGCAGAAAACAAGTTAGATTAACCTGGGATTTTCAACCAATTTCAATTCTCTAACCCGGGATGACAAGGGGTGTGAAGTAATGCCTTATTCCGCAATACCTTTCAACACCACATACTCATGTTCATAAATATAAATTGCAATTAATATTCATCATTTTTTTTTGAATGTGCAAATTGTATAGACAAAGCACATATTATTTATAATAATTTTTTGAATTGCATTTTTTCTGTACCCCAAACTTTTCTCTCTATCCTTGTAGCGGTGTTGGGTCTTCTATCCCAGGTCACGAGACCTTAGGTAGATAGGTGTTAAAGCACCCCAAAGAACTTAATAACCGGATAGACGAGGCCTGTTTTTGGTTAGAAAAATTCATAAACAGCGGAGTACCTTGTCTTATCCTTTTCTTTCCTTGACTTTCCACATATTCCCATAATCCCAAGCTAAACTAAATTGATTTTTACAATCAGCAGATCTATCATTTTTTGAGTAAAAATAGAGTATTTTGAAGGAAAATAATTTTATACAAACTCCTTGAAATAAAACTACCTTTCAGTTGTCACTTGACATAATTTCAGACACTTCTACAATTATTTATCTCATTTTTCAAATTTTTTTATATAGGCAGTTTAGAGTAGCAAAAAGTGAGTGTGGCATTATCGAACTACTGTCATAATTTCAGGGAAAGGTCTCTCCTTCCTCACACTTAAGAGGAGCAATGTCCTCATTGTTTAGAATTAAAATCAAGAAAATGACCTTTCAAATTATGACAGACTCATAAAGGATTAAATAAAGGTTGAACATTAATATAATAAATGAGGAATTGAAACTCCCCTTGTATCGTAGATTGAGGAAGGTATCCTTCCTCACACTTAGAGCTTTGACAGGGGTGAGATGTTCCTCACACTTGAGTTCGCGCAAGTGTTCAACCGAAGATATTGAAATTCCAAAGCAACTGAGGTTGCTTTCCAAAGGTGAGTTCAGCTATATATTCGACATAGAATTTGTTCTGAAAAGAAAATCATATATAGCCAGCAGAACTCCAATTGAACCAAAAGAAAATCATAAAATGAAAAACAAAAAAAAATTCATAAAATAAAAACATAAAGTAAACCACACTGTTACCTTCCTGAATATATCAAATGTTAGAACAAGGTTTAAACAGTAATAGTCTACAAAAAGTCAGAGAAACATAAAATGAAATAAAAATAACAAGAAAATAAAAATAATCACTGTGGTGGTGGTGGAGGCTGTGCATTCTGCTGAGCGAGGAGGCGCTCTAGGAGCTGAGCGGTCTGCGCATTCTGCTGCGCTGTCTGTGCATGCATCTCATCACTCCGGTCCAAGCGCTGAATCACCCTCTGCTCAAAGCTCTCAAACCTCTGATGGAACGTCTGGAACTGAGCCTGTAGATCTGTCGAGTAAGGTACAGGAGCAGGGGTCTGCATCATATCAGTGGTCGGCACATAAGGCTCCTCTCCCTGTGCAGTGTCAGCGGACGGTGGGTCAGGATCAGCTGAGTGTGTAGCTCCTGTAGAGGTCCCCGCTGCTGTGGAAGATGCAGTCGAAGACTGAGCAGCGGTACCCCTGACCCAAGTACCGTCATCTGAGCGTATAAAGCCCCAGCTCCGCACAGTCAGCAGTGACACTGGGCGCTTCGCTGGACGGAGCTCTAAAGCTTCCCTGAACTCTGCTGAGAATGGGACAGAACCGATAATGTGGAGACTGAGGAAGAAGGGAAAAATGGGAGTGATCTTCTTCTTCTTCGTCCTCATGAAGGAGACCACCTTATAGAGCTGGTTGTACATGACGTGGCTGAAGGAGATGCGCTGAGCGGGTGGAAATGGACCTAGGAAGTAGTCCAGTAAGGCACAATCCTCATCAGTAGCATCATGCGCCCCCAGATGGGCGAATCTGATGACTGAGGATCTCCAGGAGAAGCCTCTGAGTCAGCGTGGGGAAGCTAGCGAACGGGAGGACATCCTTCTCCTCCTCCCCTCTACGTCGGGTCCTCCGACCTACAGCCTGAAGCCACCTGGACTTCGACCTCTGCAAGTACTCCTCTGTGAATCCTCGGATATCACCAGGACCATCCGGGATGTACAGGAAAGAAGTGAAAGTCGAGGGTGTGACCTCCACGGGGCGATGGCGTACATAAGAGGTAATGCTCGTATCTCCCGCCCGGGCATTAGCATAAAATTCTCTAACTAAGTCCGGAGCAAAGACTCTCTGCCCTAACCTTAGGACCTCCGAAAGTCCTAGCCTGGCAAATAGAGTATCCACCCCTGCAGCCTCTAGCACCGCAGGCTCAAATTTCCTCTCTATAACAAAGTCCTTGCCCTGATCGAACCAGGCACGAGCCTCTACTGAGACAAAACCATCGTCCTGAAGACGAGGTGCAGAAGAAGATGATGCTCCGGGGCAGTCACCACCACGTGTACGAGACATACTAATATATTTAAAATTAAAGGCAAACAACATTAACAGCATAACAATAAAATATTAAATATCAAACAAAGTAGTAATAACATGAGAATCAATAAAAATTAACAGCATAAAAATTAACAAACAAAAACAGCAAAAATAAAATAGAGAATAACAACAAAAACGTTAATAAACAACATAGAAATTAATATCAAATAGAACATTAATATAAACAACTCCGTAAATTAATAATAATAGGAAACAAGTTGAACAAAGAATGAAACATAAACAGAATAATTATACAACATAAATTCTGTCGAAATTTCGACAGAGTCTCCCTAAAATTCTTCGTTTCCCCACAAAAAAAATTCAGTCAGATTCAAGGTTTTTAGTACCGTCACCAATCAAATCTATAATCAATAACCTATAATCATAATCTATACTCGTTTAATAATCAAGGCTAAATAAAACTGAAAAATGCTAGTTTCAACAATCGATTTTCGTAACTATCATCCTTCAATTTTCGAATTCAACAAAAACATCCAAACTAAGTGTAATAAGTGAAGATTTAACCTTGTGTATGTAGATTATGACAAATATAGGACAAATTCGAGACAAATTAGCAATTAGAGTTCGAAATTTTCGAATTTTAGGAATTAGGGATTCGAAATTTCAGTCCTTAATTTCTCCTAATGTAGTTCATCATTTACAGATTTGAAGCTATAGAAACGTAGAGAATTGAAAAACGAAGATTTCGGTACTAACCTTGTAAGATTTGGTGAAGAAATGAGGAAGAAATGTCAATTTGAGGAGGAGGGCGATTCGCGCGGGGCCGTGTTCGTCTTCTCTATCGGGTTCGCTCGAGCTCGAAATGTGTGAAAACGCGGCGTTTAGCCATTTTTTTTTTATTCTAAAGCGTGACCGCGAGGCGGTCTCTTGTGTGGCGTCCGCACGATATCTGGCGGACAAGAGTGAAGCGTCCGCGAGTGGAGTCCGCCAGTTATTAGGCGGTAAGATGTGTGCCGTCCGCTAGTTAAGTGGCGGACAAGAGGGAGTCGTCCGCGAGGCGGTCGCGTGTGTGGAGTCCGCGTGGTAAGTGGCGGACAAGCGCTGTTCGATTTTTTTTTTGTTTTTGCTTCGTAACATTCGAATAAGAAATAAACAGATAAACATTAGTACACATAAAATAATAATTAGTAGTTAGATTACATAAATTATAAGTTAGTGGTTAATTTACATAAAATTAAATGTTAGGGACAATGGAAATTAAATGTTAAGGACAATGGAAATTAAATGTTAGGGACAATGGAAATAAAATGTTAGAGACAATGGAAAAAAAATGTTAGAGTTAAAAAGTTAGATGTCCGCATGTTAGATGGCCAAGAGTCAGTTAGTGCCAAGTTGTCCCCAAATGTCCAAATTAACAGATTATTAGATAATAATATTAACAAAATATAGAAAATAATTAATATTAACAATAAACGAAAAATAATATAGAAATATTATTAACATAAATAAGAGAACAAAATATTTATAATTAAACAGGTGAATAATCCGGGGCTTAGGAACTAGAATAAATCTAGCCCGGCAACGACGCCATTTTACAGACGTTATAATCTGAGTGGTTTAAGTGGTGTAATTAAAATTAAAGAAAAGAAATTAAAACCCAAAATAAACGTCGGGCTGCAAAACAAATCCCGGTCGCAGTAGTATAGTGAAAATGTAAGCGACCGGATATCGAACCACGGGACTAATGTACATATTATAGTACCTAAGCGTGTCACAAAGAGGGGGGATTAATTGACTTGTTACATATAAATAAAAGATAGTTAATGAAATTAACTAGGTAAGCAAAATTAACTAAACGGGACTTTGGTTCAGATTAATTATCTGCTCCTTCATGCTATTCCTACTGGTTTAATTATAATTGTTTGGCAAAATTCCTTAAATTATCCTAAGACTAAGTCATAGCCTCTTAAGAACTCGTTTACCAGAAATGCTCGGTCTAATCAAGGTTCGAGCACTCTTACGGTAAACGTTAAATGGTTTAATTCCAGGAAATATAATTGCATCTGAAAATACTAACTCATTAAATCATAATAGAGCTTTCTCCAGATTCACGGCTTAATCAACCTATCTATTTATCACCTGGTCTGATCAAAATAGACTTAGCAAGCAATTTAATAAACTCATGACATTTATTAAAAAGGCGAGAGATGAGCTTTAAGCGTAACAAACTTCATTAAATTAAAACCAGTAAAAACATTGCATAATTAATACAGAACATACTAATTATTCCCAAAGCGTACGTAAACTAGCCTAACATATTAAATAGATAGACAGAGACAAGAGTAATAGAAATCATCTGTAATCACTCCGGCTCACTCTGCTATTTTGTATACGTAGGCTAGAGGTGGATTTGGTGGAATGTAAAATAAATAGAATGGAGAAGGCGGAAGGAGAGAAATGAGATGGTGTGTGAATTGGAACTCTAGAGGAACCACGGAAGGAGCCTCGGAAGGACACTGAATAAGGAGGAATGAAGCTCGTATTTATAGAGGAAGAAGAACAGAGCAGCAGCTCATTAGCTCACGATTGAGCTCGATGATTGCAGCTCCCCATTGATTGCAGCTATTGATTGCGCAGGGGACAAGGTTGAAACGCGGGCGTGATTTCTGGTAGGCGCCGAACGATAAGGCAGTCAAGTTGGAGAGCGAGTCGGACCGGTTGATTTCCTACACATTTACACGTGTCCGCCACTTATCTAGCGGTCCCCTCTGTCTTGACCGCCTCGCGGTTGCCTTTGTGTTGTCCGCCTCTTAAGTGGCGGTCTTCTGCTCTTGTCCGCCTCGCGGTTGCATTAGAGTTGACCGCCCAATACGGGGCGGTTGCCTCTTGTTTCCTCCTGTGTCTCGTCCGCCTTGTTATGTGGCGGTTGCATGCAAGTGTAGTCCGCTTGTTATGGAGGCGGTACTGAGGGGCGGACTCGCGTGACATGCACGTGAGTTTCTTCAATCCTTATAATATATGTCTTTGTTGTTATTTTTCCTACATTTTAACACATATAATACATCAGTTAATATAGCAACATAAATATAGGAAAAAACCAAGATAAGTGAGAAACATTACTAAAAATGCTGCAATTAATAAGGTGATTAAACCTTAAAAAGTCTATATGTTTGCACTTATCAAACTTCCTCACACTTGACTTTTGCTTGTCCTCAAGCAATTAAGGAATATAATTATCTCTAAGCCTTAATAATAAAACAAGATTAAATAAGTGTAGAAGGGAATTTAGACAAAGTGACAACTTGAAAGATAATTCTGCTCTTAGAAGTAGTTTTTATAAACAGTGAAGAAGAACAGTTTAATAAAAGCATAGATAAACTAGACTGCAGAAAACAAGTTAGATTAACCTGGGATTTTCAACCAATTTCAATTCTCTAACCCGGGATGACACAGGGGTGTGAAGTAATGCCTTATTCCGCAATACCTTTCAACACCACATACTCATGTTCATAAATATAAATTGCAATTAATATTCATCATTTTTTTTGAATGTGCAAATTGTATAGACAAAGCACATATTATTTATAATAATTTTTTTGAATTGCATTATTTTTCTGTACCCCAGACTTTTCTCTCTATCCTTGTAGCGGTGTTGGGTCTTCTATCCCAGGTCACGAGACCTTAGATAGATAGGTGTTAAAGCACCCCAAAGAACTTAATAACCGGATAGACGAGGCCTGTTTTGGTTAGAAAATTCATAAACAGCGGAGTACCTTGTCTTATCCTTTTCTTTCCTTGACTTTCCACATATTCCCATAATCCCAAGCTAAACTAAATTGATTTTTACAATCAGCATATCTATCATTTTTTGAGTAAAAATAGAGTATTTTGAAGGAAAATAATTTTATACAAACTCCTTGAAATAAAACTACCTTTCAGTTGTCACTTGACATAATTTCAGACACTTCTACAATTATTTATCTCATTTTTCAAATTTTTTTATATAGGCAGTTTAGAGTAGCAAAAAGTGAGTGTGGCATTATCGAACTACTGTCATAATTTCAGGGAAAGGTCTCTCCTTCCTCACACTTAAGAGGAGCAATGTCCTCATTGTTTAGAATTAAAATCAAGAAAATGACCTTTCAAATTATGACAGACTCATAAAGGATTAAATAAAGGTTGAACATTAATATAATAAATGAGGAATTGAAACTCCCCTTGTATCGTAGATTGAGGAAGGTATCCTTCCTCACACTTAGAGCTTTGACAGGGGTGAGATGTTCCTCACACTTGAGTTCGCGCAAGTGTTCAACCGAAGATATTGAAATTCCAAAGCAACTGAGGTTGCTTTCCAAAGGTGAGTTCAGCTATATATTCGACATAGAATTTGTTCTGAAAAGAAAATCATATATAGCCAGCAGAACTCCAATTGAACCAAAAGAAAATCATAAAATGAAAAACATAAATAAAAATTCATAAAATAAAAACATAAAGTAAACCACACTGTTACCTTCCTGAATATATCAAATGTTAGAACAAGGTTTAAACAGTAATAGTCTACAAAAAGTCAGAGAAACATAAAATGAAATAAAAATAACAAGAAAATAAAAATAATCACTGTGGTGGTGGTGGAGGCTGTGCATTCTGCTGAGCGAGGAGGCGCTCTAGGAGCTGAGCGGTCTGCGCATTCTGCTGCGCTGTCTGTGCATGCATCTCATCACTCCGGTCCAAGCGCTGAATCACCCTCTGCTCAAAGCTCTCAAACTCTGATGGAACGTCTGGAACTGAGCCTGTAGATCTGTCGAGTAAGGTACAGGAGCAGGGGTCTGCATCATATCAGTGGTCGGCACATAAGGCTCCTCTCCTGTGCAGTGTCAGCGGACGGTGGGTCAGGATCAGCTGAGTGTGTAGCTCCTGTAGAGGTCCCCGCTGCTGTGGAAGATGCAGTCGAAGACTGAGCAGCGGTACCCCTGACCAAGTACCGTCATCGTGGCGTATAAAGCCCCAGCTCCGCACAGTCAGCAGTGACACTGGGCGCTTCGCTGGACGGAGCTCTAAAGCTTCCCTGAACTCTGCTGAGAATGGGACAGAACCGATAATGTGGAGACTGAGGAAGAAGGGAAAAATGGGAGTGATCTTCTTCTTCTTCGTCCTCATGAAGGAGACCACCTTATAGAGCTGGTTGTACATGACGTGGCTGAAGGAGATGCGCTGAGCGGGTGGAAATGGACCTAGGAAGTAGTCCAGTAAGGCACAATCCTCATCAGTAGCATCATGCGCCCCAGATGGGCGAATCTGATGACTGAGGATCTCCAGGAGAAGCCTCTGAGTCAGCGTGGGGAAGCTAGCGAACGGGAGGACATCCTTCTCCTCCTCCCCTCTACGTCGGGTCCTCCGACCTACAGCCTGAAGCCACCTGGACTTCGACCTCTGCAAGTACTCCTCTGTGAATCCTCGGATATCACCAGGACCATCCGGGATGTACAGGAAAGAAGTGAAAGTCGAGGGTGTGACCTCCACGGGGCGATGGCGTACATAAGAGGTAATGCTCGTATCTCCCGCCCGGGCATTAGCATAAAATTCTCTAACTAAGTCCGGAGCAAAGACTCTCTGCCCTAACCTTAGGACCTCGAAAGTCCTAGCCTGGCAAATAGAGTATCCACCCCTGCAGCCTCTAGCACCGCAGGCTCAAATTTCCTCTCTAAACAAAGTCCTTGCCCTGATCGAACCAGGCACGAGCCTCTACTGAGACAAAACCATCGTCCTGAAGACGAGGTGCAGAAGAAGATGATGCTCCGGGGCAGTCACCACCACGTGTACGAGACATACTAATATATTAAAATTAAAGGCAAACAACATTAACAGCATAACAATAAAATATTAAATATCAAACAAAGTAGTAATAACATGAGAATCAATAAAAATTAACAGCATAAAAATTAACAAACAAAAACAGCATAAAAATAAAATAGAGAATAACACAAAAACGTTAATAAACAACATAGAAATTAATATCAAATAGAACATTAATATAAACAACTCCGTAAATTAATAATAATAGGAAACAAGTTGAACAAAGAATGAAACATAAACAGAATAATTATACAACATAAATTCTGTCGAAATTTCGACAGAGTCTCCCCTAAAATTCTTCGTTTCCCCACAAAAAAAATTCAGTCAGATTCAAGGTTTTTAGTACCGTCACCAATCAAATCTATAATCAATAACCTATAATCATAATCTATACTCGTTTAATAATCAAGGCTAAATAAAACTGAAAAATGCTAGTTTCAACAATCGATTTTCGTAACTATCATCCTTCAATTTTCGAATTCAACAAAAACATCCAAACTAAGTGTAATAAGTGAAGATTTAACCTTGTGTATGTAGATTATGACAAATATAGGACAAATTCGAGACAAATTAGCAATTAGAGTTCGAAATTTTCGAATTTTAGGAATTAGGGATTCGAAATTTCAGTCCTTAATTTCTCCTAATGTAGTTCATCATTTACAGATTTGAAGCTATAGAAACGTAGAGAATTGAAAAACGAAGATTTCGGTACTAACCTTGTAAGATTTGGTGAAGAAATGAGGAAGAAATGTCAATTTGAGGAGGAGGGCGATTCGCGCGGGGCCGTGTTCGTCTTCTCTATCGGGTTCGCTCGAGCTCGAAATGTGTGAAAACGCGGCGTTTAGCCATTTTTTTTATTCTGAAGCGTGACCGCGAGGCGGTCTCTTGTGTGGCGTCCGCATGATATCTGGCGGACAAGAGTGAAGCGTCCGCGAGTGGAGTCCGCCAGTTATTAGGCGGTAAGATGTGTGCCGTCCGCTAGTTAAGTGGCGGACAAGAGGGAGTCGTCCGCGAGGCGGTCGCGTGTGTGGAGTCCGCGTGGTAAGTGGCGGACAAGCGCCTGTTCGATTTTTTTTTTTTTTGCTTCGTAACATTCGAATAAGAAATAAACAGATAAACATTAGTACACATAAAATAATAATTAGTAGTTAGATTACATAAATTATAAGTTAGTGGTTAATTTACATAAAATTAAATGTTAGGGACAATGAAATTAAATGTTAAGGACAATGGAAATTAAATGTTAGGGACAATGGAAATAAAATGTTAGAGACAATGGAAATAAAATGTTAGATGTTAAAAGTTAGATGTCCGAAGTTAGATGGCCAAAGTCAGGTGTCCAATTGTCCAAATGTCCAATTAATATTAACAGATTATTAGATAATTAATATTAACAAAATATAGAAATAATTAATATTAACAATAAACGAAAATAATATAGAAATATTATTAACATAAATAAGAGAACAAAATTTATAATTAAACAGGTGAATAATCCGGGGCTTAGGAACTAGAATAAATCTAGTCCCCGGCAACGGCGCCATTTTACAGACGTTATAATCTGAGTGGTTTAAGTGGTGTAATTAAAATTAAAGAAAAGAAATTAAAACCCAAAATAAACGTCGGGCTGCAAACAAATCCCGGTCGCAGTAGTATAGTGAAAATGTAAGCGACCGGATATCGAACCACGGGACTAATGTACATATTATAGTACCTAAGCGTGTCACAAAGAGGGGGGATTAATTGACTTGTTACATATAAATAAAAGATAGTTAATGAAATTAACTAGTAAGCAAATTAACTAAACGGGACTTGGTTCAGATTAATATTATCTGCTCCTTCATGCTATTCCTACTGGTTTAATTATAATTGTTTGGCAAAATTCCTTAAATTATCCTAAGGACTAAGTCATAGCCTCATAAGAACTCGTTTACCAGAAATGCTCGGTCTAATCAAGGTTCGAGCACTCTTATGTAAACGGACATTAAATTCCAGGAAATATAATTGCATCTGAAAATACTAACTCATTAAATCATAATAGAGCTTTCTCCAGATTCACGGCTTAATCAACCTATCTATTTATCACCTGGTCTGATCAAAATAGACTTAGCAAGCAATTTAATAAACTCATGACATTTATTAAAAAGGCGAGAGATGAGCTTTAAGCGTAACAAACTTCATTAAATTAAAACCAGTAAAAACATTGCATAATTAATACAGAACATAATAATTATTCCCAAAGCGTACGTAAACTAGCCTAACATATTAAATAGATAGACAGAGACAAGAGTAATAGAAATCATCTGTAATCACTCGGCTCACTCTGCTATTTTGTATACGTAGGCTAGAGGTGGATTTGGTGGAATGTAAAATAAATAGAATGGAGAAGGCGGAAGGAGAGAAATGAGATGGTGTGTGAATTGGAACTCTAGAGGAACCACGGAAGGAGCCTCCGGAAGGACACTGAATAAGGAGGAATGAAGCTCGTATTTATAGAGGAAGAAGAACAGAGCAGCAGCTCATTAGCTCACTGATTGAGCTCGATGATTGCAGCTCCCCATTGATTGCAGCTATTGATTGCGCAGGGGACAAGGTTGAAACGCGGGCGTGATTTCTGGTAGGCGCCGAACGATAAGGCAGTCAAGTTGGAGAGCGAGTCGGACCGGTTGATTTCCTACACATTTACACGTGTCGCCACTTATCTAGCGGTCCCCTCTGTCTTGACCGCCTCGCGGTTGCCTTTGTGTTGTCCGCCTCTTAAGTGGCGGTCTTCTGTCTCTTGTCCGCCTCGCGGTTGCATTAGAGTTGACCGCCCAATACGGGGCGGTTGCCTCTTTTCCTCCTGTGTCTCGTCCGCCTTGTTATGTGGCGGTTGCATGCAAGTGTAGTCCGCTTGTTATGGAGGCGGTACTGAGGGGCGGACTCGCGTGACATGCACGTGAGTTTCTTCAATCCTTATAATATATGTCTTTGTTGTATTTTTCCTACATTTTAACACATATAATACATCAGTTAATATAGCAACATAAATATAGGAAAAAACCAAGATAAGTGAGAAACATTACTAAAAATGCTGCAATTAATAAGGTGATTAAACCTTAAAAAGTCTATATGTTTGCACTTATCATACGCAAAAAGGAAGCTAGTATCGCGGTAGTAAACTTTTTCCAAAAGACCTAGACCGTAGGGAGGTCGAGACTGATGTATATAGGCTATCTAGAAGCACTTTGACCATGTTGGAGCAAAACTCATTAGAAATCAACATTATTGTACCTTGTGCAGTAGAGGAAACAACTGCATAAAGACACTCCTCCCAACACCCTGGATTATACTAGATCTGAAACTTGTAACATCTGGAAAATCAAGAGCATCTAACAAAAGGGAGTAAAGTAGTGATCCAAAAACCCAACAAAAGTAAATTCTTCACAAAAAGGACCAATACAACACGCGTGCACCTACGCCATTCAACATTCCGATCTTGGAAAGTAGGAAACATTGCAAACCTAAAATTTCCAACAACCCATCTTGACCAACAACTACCCATAAAAGAGCAAACAAAGAACCATAATCACCTAAGCATAAGCCAAGGGAGCACCCCTTACTTTTACACCCACCTAACTTGGACCAAACAACAACAAAACTTTAGAAAAAATATGTTCACCGAAGCCCCAAATCGAAAGACTTGCACACCAAGACTAGAGCTAGATTTGAAATCGACACCAGTTGAAACCTCATTTGACATAGCAAAGAACCTACAATAGACAGATACATAACCATAATAAAAACAAATAAATCTGATACATTTCACCATCAAGACCAAAGCTAGGTCTGAAATCATCACCAGCTAAACCTCCCTCGATAGAGCAAAGAAACAACAGTAGACATTTACGCTAGAATACCATAGGAAAAGGACAGTAGGTCTTCAAGCTAGAAGCCAAGAAGATGAATAGAGCAGCGGAGAAGATGATCCAAATCACTCTGGTGCTTCAGAAGTGAACAGAAGAATGAATGTCTCCAAATCATCTCCTACGAGAGCGAAAGCAACTGTACAGTGTTTAGGCAAATACATTGGATTTGAGAGCGTTTTGACATGTTTTTGTATAAGGTAAAATAAAGCATGATGGATAATTAGGTGAATAAGAAGTATTTAGCATGAGTTACTTAGTTGTGCAATGAACGATTTTAGACATGACCTTCTCTCCCAAGGCTAGAGCTCCCCCTTCCTTCTTTCTCCTCTTATTCATCACTTGGCAAACACTTTTAAGCTTCATTTAATGCTCGTTAATGCTTACCATCATGCATTCTTCTCAGTTGTGCATCCCAAAACTTCTCATGTCCCTTAAACTACACTTATTCCTATTCATTTTCTCCCACACGATCTGCCACTTTTTTGTCATTTTTGGTTCATTGACCCGTCCGACAGGCTTCCCCGATCGACTGCGTCAACAACCCATCCTACATAGGGCTGCCCATGGTAGGTTAACCGCCTTATTCGGTTAACCGCATTCGGTTAACCGGGTCTTCGGTTTTCAAAAATTCAATTCCATTACCATTCCATTTAGATCGGTTAACAGGATTCGGTTAACCGTTTAGTTCGATTTCTAAAATTCAATTCCATTACCATTCCATTTAGACCGGTTAACCTTTAGTTCAGTTCGGTTTTATCGGTTAACCTTGTAGTTGTATATTTTTTAATTGATAAGACCCATACCGTTAATATTATAGTACAACATTGATCATTCACTTAAATCATGAGTGGCAAATCAAACATATGTGACAAAAAATATAATAATATGTATATTCCCTCAATAGCTAACATTAATTATTATATAAGGTGAACATTAATATTTGAAGTTTTTCATTGTTTATATAATCGGTTAACCGTTCGGGAAAATTCAATACCGTTACGGAAACCGAAACCGGTCAATTTACACGGTTCGGTTAACCATACCGCAAGAACCAGTACGGTTAACCTGAAAACAGATACGGTTCACTTCGGTTTCGGTCGGATACCACGGTTTCGAAATTTTTTGGGCAGCCCTAATCCTACAGGGTACTTCATCTATGTCTACCCACCACCCTAGTGTCACCCCCTGATCAAACTCCATCCTGTGGGTTCTTCCTCTTCTCAATCAGTAGAGGAACTAGCCTATCAGTGTGATGAACTATCACTCACTAAAGAGAATGCATCGCGTATCTCCATCGACGGATTGATGGACCATAACTTGCTCCAGGATTTAGATAGATGCTTGTTATGAAAGCTCCTTATTTCTCGTGGTATGGACATCCAGGCGATAGAAGCCACCCTCTCAAAGGTATGGCAACTCTAAGGACTCCTGCAGATTAAGAAGGTTGTTACACATATTTTTTGCTGGAGTTTGAGTGTATAAGCATGTTGCATGCAGTCCTTGATCGAGGCTCGTGGTCCTTTGATGGAGCCCTTCTCATACTCCAATGAATTGACAAGAAGAAAGCTTCAACGAGCCACGTTTTCTTGACCTTTCCCATTTGGGTCAGAACTCATGATGCCCCTCTTGTTCTACACAATGAAGACTCCACCGCGAGCCTTGTATGTCACTTCGGAACCTTCTTGGAGTTTGAAAATGAAGGCGCTCGTTATGAAGGAGACTACCTACGCTTCAAAGTCATGATATTGGTCGATGACCTAGTGTTGCGCTACTTGAAAATCATCCTTGAAGGTGTGAAATCTACCTTGTGAAATCATTCTCTCTGGCATCTACCCCTATGGACCATGGTTGCGGGCTTCGGAGCTACGCATTGGATTAAGGGCAAGTATAGAAGATAACTCGGACGCATGGAGGATAACCTGTGATCTCTTGAGCTCTCCGACATGCCACACGGATCCTTACTAGAAGGACAGTGGTCCCTCAGGTACCTCAACCACTACTGATGTCTCCTCACTCCAAGGCTCGAAGGATGGCCTTATCCTTCCCCTTATCAATGTCTCTATCTTGGATATGTCGGGTTGTACTAGCAGCCCTTCACGCGAGTCCATCCAATTAGAGTCTCTGGAATCATTCTCTTTTGTTGTTGCTGCTTGAACATCTTCCTAAAATGTTTCTGGCATAGAGAACTATTTCCCGATCCTCATCCAATCCTATGTCACTATCTTTTCCAACCTGTAGCGCCAATCCCTTGCCTTTCTCCTTTTTGACAGGCTCATTCTCTCATTGTTGCATCTTTAGCTCGAACGCCATCAGGGACCCCAACATGTCAATGACTAACATCTTGGATAGGTTATGCACTTCTTGCATGGCGTTGACCTTGTTGTCAAAGGAGGCAGGAAGTGACCTGAGGAACTTCCTGATTTGGTATCTCTCAATGAATGCTGTTATACCCCAAATTTTGACCCTCAAAAAGGTCCCGTAAGACACGAATGCCACAAGGGGTAAATGGTCAAAAGACGCGGAATTAATCCTGAGTTTATCAGAATGTTTTTGGAATTTTATATCTTTGCATGATTAGCTCACACATCTTGGACAATTGTGTGACAACTTAATCATCCCGAGGGGCATTTTGGTAATTTTCAGGGAATTTTTATTCTGAAAAATTAGCTTTTAATACATATTATAATCTAACTTTGTATAATATAAAGTATGATTTTTCAAAAAAAATAGTAAAAAAAGCTTTCATCCAATAAATAAAACTTGGGAATTTTCATGAGATGCCCCTGAGGTTTGACCGAATATCACCAAATACCCCTACCTTTTCAGAATTACTATGAGATACCCCTGAGATTTAGTTTTTAATACCAGATACCCTTCCATCTATTTTCTCAGTAAACGTCCGTTAACTTTTTCAATTTCTTCCCATTTTACCCTTAATCCAATTTTTCATGAGATACCCCCACATATTTGTAACGACTACTTTCACCAGATACCCTTGCATGTTTCAAATGGCTAGTTTCACCAGATACCCCTGTAACGGGTACTTTCACTAGATACCCCTGTAACGGGTATTTTCACCAGATACCCCTGTAACGGGTATTTTCACCAGACACCCCTGCAAATAAAACAACTAGTTCTGGCCTATAAAATCAGAAAAAACACAACATTTTGACATTATAGTTTTCATAATGTGACAATGTCTTCCTCACAATCAAGTTACTCGGTCACTACTGTTGCTGAAGGTAGAAGATGCAATTGTGGAAGAGAAGCTGAAGTCCTTGTTTCAAGAAAAAAACACTTCATCCGGAAGAATGTACTACAAATGCTTACATTGCAATAGACGGATAGATTGGGCAAAACCACAACTAATCAACCGATTCCAATGGCACAACAACATTATATCCCTAACCAACAGAGCTTAGAAGCAGTGCAACATGAGCTGATGAAGATCAAGGAGGAAGTGAAGGACTTGAGGATGCAAAGTTTAGTGGGGGTGAGGGTAGGAGTATTTATATGCATATTCTATGTATTGTTGCTGTTGAAAATGTAACCAAATGTTAGAAATGTATTGTTGCTGCTGAAAATGTAACCAAATGGCACAACAACATTATATCCCCAACCAACAGAGCTTAGAAGCAGTGCAACATGAGCTGATGAAGATCAAGGAGGAAGTGAAGGACTTGAAGATGCAAAGTTCAATGGGGGGTAGCAGTATTTATAAGCTGAAATATTAGTTGGGGATATAATGTTGTTGTGCCATTGGAATCTGTTGATTAGTTGTGGTTTTGCCCAATCTATCCGTCTATTGCAATGTAAGCATTTGTAGTACATTCTTCCGGATGAAGTGTTTTTTTCTTGAAACAAGGACTTCAGCTTCTCTTCCACAATTGCGTCTTCTACCAGCAACAATAGTGACCGAGTAACTTGATTGTGAGGAAGACATTGTCACATTATGAAAACTATAATGTCAAAATGTTGTGTTTTTTCTGATTTTATAGGCCAGAACTAGCTGTTTTATGTTGCAGGGGTGTCTGGTGAAAATACCCGTTACAGGGGTATCTGGTGAAAGTACCCGTTACAGGGGTATCTGGTGAAAGTACCCGTTACAGGGGTATCTGTGTGAAACTAACCATTTGAAACATGCAAGGGTATCTGGTGAAAGTAGTCGTTACAAATATGTGGGGGTATCTCATGAAAAATTGGATTAAGGGTAAAATGGGAAGACGTGGAAAAAGTTAACGGACGTTTACTGAGAAAATAGACGGAAGGGTATCTCGTATTAAAACTAAATCTCAGGGGTATCTCATAGTAATTCTGAAAAGGTAGGGGTATTTGGTGAAATTCGGTGAAACCTCAGGGGCATCTCATGAAAATTGTAGTCTGGTCACTAAGCCCATCCATGACCAAAAGCCCAACAAATTTTATTTGAACCCCAAAGTCCAAAATATAAGGAAAATACGAGTCATTGTAACTTTCTCTCGCTTCTAAAAATGGCTCAAATCAACTCAAAATGTCTTGAAATTTTGACATATGATAAAGGATGACATTTGGAACATAATGGCTTTGGAATTTCGAAATTTTGAATTTCCAATAATTTCTTATTAATTTCTAAACAGATCTGGTGAATAATTGTTTTTTAAAAAATATTTCTTTCACTACTAGAAAACAGTGGATTAGAGACGGATTTAGCGACATACAAAATTTTGTCTCTAATTAGCGATGGAATAGAGACGGATTAGCGACGAACATTTAAGCGACGGATTGGCGACAGAATGGTGACAGATTGAGCGAGCGAGGTGGAGCCATATTTTCCAGCATCAGCGCCTCTATTAGCGACATACTGACGACGGTATTTCTGTCGCTATGTTAGCGAGGGACGACCATCCATCGCTATCTCCTTTAAGATTAAAAAAAAAGAAAAAGAAACAAAACTTAGCGACGGAACAATTCCGTCACCAATTCTAAGTAGAACGACGTCGTTTTGGCACTATCTAATCTCGCCCGTGGTTTAAGTTTACTAATCAAAATGTCGTCATTTTTGTTTCATTTTCATTTAGCGACAGACTAGGTCGCTAATGTTTAGTAAAATCAGACATGCGCTTGAACTTTTCTTTCTCTTTCTCTTTCTTCTATTCTTTTCTTCTTCCTCGCGAGCTCTACTGCAGTCCCCGACCATTCCAGCCACTTTCAGCAGTTTTTGGTCACCGAACGCCACTAGAGTCGACCGCGACTGTAGGCTGCTGTTCCACACCGATTCTGCACAAAGGTAAGTCCTTAAAACCCTAAATATTTGATTTCTAAAATTAATTTGGGGGAAATCGAAATCTGCTCGTTAATACCAAAATTGTATGTTTTTAGTTGCTAATTTGTGCTACAAACTGCTATTAACAGATATATTGATGTTGTGTGACAATTATGGTTGTTAATTTTGGATTTTTTGATGTTTCGAGTAGATCTAGGGTTACAATGCTATAACACCAAAAATTGATTGGGGGATTATAAAAATGTGCTTGTTATACCCAAAATTTGTATGTTTTTTGTTGCTAATTTGTGTTATAAATTGCTAGTAACATATATATTGATATCGTGTGACAATTACAGTTGTCAAATTTTTGATTTTTTGAGTTAATCTAGGGTTACAATGGTATAAACCAAATTTTAAATGTTTAATTAGCTAAATTGAGTAATTAATTGTGCATGTCGCTAATCTGATAATCGATGGAAGGAATCTAGGAGTCGATGGAAGAAAACATGTTATTTGGTTGGATAAATTGTTGAGAGAATGTAGGAGTCGATGAAAGATAAATTTGTTGTTGATAAAGTTAAAGTGCATAAGTGAAAGCGAGAAGTACTCTTACATGCCTAACTCATCAACAGTTGATGAAGAGGTTCAACCACTGCAAGATGAAACCGTAGATCATGTGGTTATCACCGTTAGTCGATGATGAAAAAAACATTTGTTTTAGTGGACATATCAGATACATAAATTGAACAAGTAAACTTACATACAACTACTGCAATGTCAATATATTATTATTTTGTTTGTTTATTAAATATTATATACAAATAGTCATTTGATTAAGTATTTAATGTGATCTTTTATCATGGGTTTTCATAGTGATGGAAGTTGGTAGAGTTTCTTTAAATTAGGCTGGTCATTTGGTTGAAGCAGATTTAGGGGAAGAACTTCTACTTCCCCAGATGATTCTCAGCAGGCTGCCGATCTTGTAGATGGATCAAGCCAGGGATCCCCATTGGGTTCTGCACATCCCCCTCATTCGCACACCTTGTCAAGACGAGCACCAATGGGGACCCCTTCAATTCGACACTTACCCACACACTCAGTACAAGTCTACTATAGTCCCAGATTCACAGCCGGCTATTGAGAGACATCGCTCTACACCTCCACCTCCACGGTAGCCTACTCCTCCACAACAGTCTATTCCTCCACTCCATGATGATTCACCATCTGATACACCGCATAGCTCAGAAGCTTCATACGGTAGCGGTGTTGATCCTCACGTCATCATTTGTTTCTGACAAGTAAGCACTACTGTGTAATACAAAACAATTTACTGTAAGGTTCATTTATTATATATATGTTAATTGTAAATTTGTGACACACCATATACTTATAGAGAGTTACTACCTACAAACAAGGTTGCTCATGCTCTACTTCCTTGCTTTGAGACGAGGTTTCCTGAGGGTTATACCTGGGATGGGTTGGGTCAAGACGGCCATAGATTTTACTTCAACGAGTTCAAGGTACTTAACCATACTTGGCCTTTCAACAATTTGTTTTTATTTTATTGTTTGTTAAGTTATGCTTAAAACACTTTACTAATTTATGCAGAAGCGCTTCCGTTAGGATCCTAACCTTGAGAGCGTGGTCTATGAGATATTCTACTCGAAGAGCAGCCAACAATATTCAAACACACTCTAAAGATGAAGTATGAGAAGATGAAAAGAAAAGTCAGAGATGGCGTCTGTCAAGCATGGGAACAACAAGGGGCGAGTGCAAAGTACAAGAACATCAGTGAGACTAACTCTCGCAACCGCAGAACTAAGCACACACCTGGTGGTGGTTCTCGCACGATGAAGGAGCATAGCAGGGTTCTGGTGAATTTTTTTGACTTGGTAGTATTTTACATTTAGTTTAATGTTATTAACTCTTAGAAATAGATCAAAAATATGATATGTTTATATGTAGTGCGGTTGTGAAGTGTCTTTGTGGATATGAGTGAATATGAATGTGAATGCAAGTATATATGAATCTGAGTTCAAGTATATGAATGTGAAATGAATGGAATATGAATGCAAACTATGAATGCATATATGAATGTATGTTATGAGTTGTGATTGTTATTAGGTTATGATATGTAAAATCTTGGATTGTATATGTGTGAGGAAATGCCAAAAAATAGGGGAGGTTATGTCAAATTTTTTTTAGACTTGCTTAATCATTACCAGGTTCTGATATGTGTGCAACCTTGGATATTATGTGTGAGGAAATGTAAAAAAACAGGGGAGGTTATGTAAAAAAATATTTAAGCCTTGCTTAATTATATCTAATTTAATCAAGTGTTTTTTTGGTAGACTAAGAAATACGGTACTGAGCCAGATGCTTACATATTGTTTCATACACACTCATTCAAGCAAGGATGAACATGGAAACAGTATGCCAGTATGTGCCAAGGTTGAGGACACTATTGTAAGTGTTTTAATGTAACTTATGTGATTACATTCAAATTTATTCATTAACGAAGAGTAATTATATCATTGTGTTGTGATTATGAAGCATAAATAGGAAGAGCTGTTAGATGCTACCACTCTGGAGTCGGCCGCTCCAAATGATCCATCTACTCAGGCCACGCCTGTAGACCGTAATGAATTTTTTTACAAGGTTGTTGAAGGGAAATCGAGAAAGCGAAGGGTCTACGGTGTGGGTGAGGTAGCACCTGAATACTTCCCCGACACATTCCACAGCACAGGCTAGCTCACGTGCTACCGGCTACGATCAAAGCACTTACAAGTCCATGAAGTCGGACATTGAGCGGGATATGCTTCAGAAGCACGGTGACAATTATAGGGAACAAATTCGTTCTGAGGAAAGGGAAGCGATCCGTCAGGAGCTACATAGCGAGAAGATGCAAGCGATGATAGAAGCACAGATCTCACAGATGTTTCCTTCTCACCAGGGTACGGTGCTCTTGGCGCTAGCTCTAGTATGCCGGGTGGATGGGGTCCATGAGGAGGTCCAAGTGGTGGCTCAGATGATCTGGGTGGTGCAGGTGATCATATATGGCATATGAGTCTGTTAGACTTTGATTGCATTGGAAAATTTTTGTATCAAAATTTTATTTTACTATTTTGTATCTTTTGCTGATTAAACTAATCAACTAGAATCAATATAGGATAAGGTTCGAAAATTGAGGCTCACAAGTTCCTCGACGGAGGCGGGGTTCCCGTTCCCCCTTCTCCTTGCCCGAATTCCTCGTCGATAAGTTGAGGCATATTGTCAAGGACTGGGATTGACATGTCAGAAGAGATGGAAGTGACTGCAATGAAGGTGGAGGTGGAGAAAGAGCAAGAGTAGGTAGTCGTGTCAGATCAGACGACCAACACTTCTATCCCAACGTCCCTTTAGAATCCTTCCATGCACCTGTTTATTGCTAGAAAAGAATGTTGGATCAGAATCCGTTAGGAATGTCCTAGCTATGAAGTTTTTGGGTTGGAATGAACTGAGGATACTTCTGAGCAGGATTCGGCCAGCAGAAAGAATTTTGTAGGTCTGTATCATAAGACTTCAGGAGTCTGGGATTTGGGCCGAGTTGTGAATGAGCTGAAAGTATGAAAGGATTACTGGGCTAAAAGCTAGAAACTTTGGGATTACCAGAATTTGTTTCCCGCTAATCATTAGCCTTCGAGCTAAATAAAAAAAACAAGGAGAACACAGAGAGAAATCACATAGGCTAGCCAAGTGCGTATCCTTACGGAATAATTGCTTTAGATAGGGTATGGGTCGCACTAAAGAAATGCTTGTGTGTTATACCCAAAATTTTGACCACCGAAAAAGGGTACCTCAAGACACAAGTGCTATAAATGGTAATTTGGTCAAAGGGTGCATAATCCCGGGTTGATTAGCACGTTTCAGGACACTGGTGACAGCTTGGTCATCACGAGGGGCATTTTCATAATTTTCAGGGCTGCTAAGCCATCTCGTGGACTTTCTCTCCTCCAAAAATGAATCAAATCAACTTGGATTGCTTTAAATTTTAACACATGGTAAAGAATGACATTTAAAGCATAATGGCTTGGAATTTTGAATTTTTGAATTTCCTAGTAGTTTCTGAATAGATCTGTAAAAAAATTGAATTTAAAAATATTTCTTTATCCAAAAGTTCTAATTTTTCTTTAGAAAATCATAAATACCTTCTTTACAGGCTGATAAAATTCATAGTCAGATTCCTTCAATAAGTTACCCAACTAAATCCCGGTAAACTTCGTTTACCGAGTTTACTCTATCTTTGGTGTTGTCTATATAAGGGACCTTATCCCTTGATAAAATCAGAATCTTAAGTACCCTTGATCACCATAACTCTCAGTCGTCTCAAAGTACCCACGTTTTGAACTCCCAAGCTCCAATCTGAAACCGAAAATCAACCGAAATCACTACCAGAACAAGTTTTCCAACTCCCATCGTCACTAAAATCATCAAGCCTTCATCAACCACTACCAAAACGTGAAGAACACCATCAATCTTCCAGAGTCAGAAGCTCGGGTCGAAATCAATCCGGAACCGGCATCAACGAGACTTCCAAAGATTCCCGGCGTGAAGGATCACATCAATCCCGAAAGTAAAACAGGTTAGAATTTTATTTTTCTAACTCCATTTGACTCAACTAACTTTCTGTTAAAAATTGGGGTTTGAACCGATGTTTCTCAGCTTCGAGTTGTTGGTTTTTGATATGTCCAATAACTTGTTCATTAAGTTTTGGCATCAATTCGTAGTCAAATGTTTAGGGGTTTTTAAAAATACTCGGGCTCCACAAACGCCCTATCCGTGGCCTTAGACTTTCAAAATTTTGTTTTTTTTGCAATTTTACTTTTCTGCAAATTTGGTTAACTAGGGTCCGTGGGTCGGACATTAGGTCCGTGGCCTCGGACGTTACTCAAATTTGAACAAATTCGGCTTCCAAAACCCTAGTTTAGGCAATTTCAATTTCCACTTTAATTTTCAGTCAAAAAAAAAAAATCAGAAACCCGCGCACTTAGGATAAACCGACTTCGTAATAAGCCATAAATGACATAAGTAGGGAAAACGGCTTAGGAGGGTAACAAAAGTAAATTGGACCCGAAAAAGTCGAATACCAAGCCCCCGAACCTGAACTCTAGACTTTTCCTATTTACCGTTGGTTAAAATTAGGTGGCGACTCTTTATAGGTTCCAGTAAGCTAACTTACGATTTAATAATTATAGTTTTATGACTTAGTTATCAAATTAGGTTATAAGTACACCTAGAACCCGATCAGATCCTAGTCAAACCGAATCAACATATGATAGTGGTTCGAAAATCGAGGTTCACAAAATGGCGACTCTACTAGGGACTTAAATTTTAATTCTTTTAATTTTAAGATAAGAGGGTGTTATACGCAAAATTTTGACCTCAGGAAAGGGTATATCAAAGCAACAAGGGTATTTTGGTCAAATGGCAAAAATCCCAGGTTGATTAGCACATCTCAGGACATTGGTAGCAGTTTGATCGTCACGAGGGACATTTTCATAATATTCAGGGCTCCTAAATCATCCCGTAAGCTTTCTTTCTCCTCCAAAAATGACTCAAAAAACTTGCAAGGCTTTGAAATTTTAACACATGATAAAGGATGCCTTTAGAGCATAATGGTTTTGAAATTTTGAATTTTTGAAATTCCAATATTTCCTAGTAATTTCTGAACGAATCTGACGAGAAATTGAATTTAAAAATATCCATTATCCAAAAAATTTAATTTCTTTTTATTAAAATCAGAAATATCTTCCTCTACGTGTGGTTAAAATTTCATAGTCAAATCTTTTGAAAAGTCACCCAACCAAAATCCCGATAAACTTCGGTTTTTACGAGTTTACTCTATCTTTTGTGATGTCTATGTAAGGGACATTTTCCCTTGATAAAATTAGAACAGCTAGAACTCTAAGCAGTCAGAGAACACAGCTGTCTCAACTCCCTCACATTTTCAACACACCGAGCACCAAAATCTCATCAAAAAACCTTCCAAAATCATCACCTAAACACATTTTTCAACTCCTTCAACCTCAATAATCATCAAACCCTCCACTAAAATCACCATAAAAACGTGGAGAACACCATCAGTTTGCAAGGGTTAGAAGTCAGGTTCGAGCTCAATCCGAAACTGATTCCGACAAAGCTCTGAAGGATTCCTAACGTGAAGAACCTTGTCAATTCCGAAGGTAAAACAGATTGAAATTTTATTTTCTAACTCTCTTGACTTCATTAGTTTCTGTTATTAAACTTTGAGTGCAAACCGACCTTTCCCGGTTTCCGAATTGTTATACGTTTTCCTTTCTACCATATTACTTGTTCATTAAGTTTCGGCCTTAATTTGTAATCAAATTTACTTCTTTCAGTTACTAACGTGTCATAATCTCGCTACACACCCATAAAACTTGAGCCTAAAACACCACCGGGAAGCGCGCAAACGCTAGCGTCTGTGGCTAGTCTGTGCCCTCAGACGGCCTGTCCGATGTCCCGAAGGCCCATCTGTGGCCACAAAATAGAGATGTCAACGGGTCGGGTCCCGACCCGTCACCGTTTTTCATCCGCATCACCCGACCCGACCCGTCACCCGCAACTTCATCACCCGTCACCTGTTTCACCATCATCTGCGGGTGAGGGTGAAACGGGTGAACCCGTCACCGTTTATATATTTTTTTAGCAATTTGTTTTTGGCTTTAACACTTTATATAAGCTTATTTTTTTAAAAATCATTCATATTTGTTCAATAATATGTACCACATCATCAAATATCAATAACATAATTACAACATGAAGTATTAGCCAAAATATTTCTAAATTATCTCAACAAATATGAGGTAAGTATATTTTTTTTATTTAATATAAGTACATACGGGTGACATATCGGGTGAACGGGTCGGGTGACCGGGTGGAAAATCTTCACCCGACCCGTTCCGTCACCCGCACCCGTTTCACCCGTCACCCGTTTTTCACCGTTTATTTCGGGTTTTTACCGTTTTTACGGGTTGGGTGATCGGGTGTGAAACGGGTACTCGTCACCCATTGCCATCCCTACACGAACAGCCTTGGACAGTGGCAGGATTTAATTTGTCAAAAAATTTAGGTTTTCTTAACTAATATTTGGGCCCACGGATGCTCTGTCCGTGGCCCCGGACTTTTCAAATTTTCATTTTCTCGTAAGTTTGACTTTTCAGATTAATTAGCTTAAATAGGTTTCATGGGTTCAGACATTAGGTCCGTTGCCTCATACAGAACCAAATGTGACATAATTTGGCCTCCGTAACCCTAATTTGGTTATCTTTAATTTTCACTTTAATTTTAGTCAAAAAATGTCAAAAATAGAAAAAAAAAAACAGAAACTTGCGTACTTTAGTTTAATTGATCTCGTAATAATCCGTAAATAATCTAAATAAAGGAAAAACAACTTGAAAGGGTAGTGAACGTAATTTGAACCCTGAAAAAGTCGAATATCAAGCCCCGAACCCGAACTCTTCTTTCCAAATTTACCGTAGGTTAAAATTAGGTGGCGACTATAATAGGTTCTAGTGAGCTAGATTAGGTTTAATAATTAATGTTTTAAAACATAGTTATTAATCTTAGGTTATAAGTGGACCTAGAACCCGATCATATCCTAATCAACATAGGATAGTGGTTAAAAAAACCGAGGCTCACAGAATGGTGACTCTGCTAGGGATCAACTCTTAATTTTTTTTTAACTTGTTTAATCTTAACTCGAAATTGTTTATTTACGGCTTTTATTATGTTGTTTGTTTACTTCCGTGCGTAATTTAAATTTGCACAATCTTTTATCATTCAAGAGCGAGGTTCCATATGAACCAATTTCACCTCAGGGCCCGTATTAGGTGACCCTGTCCAAGACTCACACCTTCTTAGGTGTTGTGAATAAGTGGGGGAAAAGAGGAGGATGTCGTCTAACCACATCCCCTTAATACCTTGGCTTCGGCTCCTAGCACCTCTCTAATAGTATCCTTATCGAGCCCAATGTTTGGCCAGGCAAAGACCCGACCGTAGACGCACACCTTATGGTGATGTAAAAAAAGTGAGGAAGCCCAAAGAGAATAGCGTGCAAGCCCTATTCCTTTGCGGTGACCTAGGCCTAAGCCCCAAGCACCTCTCCGGATCGATCCATACCCGTTGGTCCAAATCGTCTAGTGAGAACATGTTGAACTTGTGTGTGAGCCTTGTTTGCTTGTGTGATTGGCCCATCACCAGCCTAGAAATTGATAAGAGCATTCTTACACCCGGTTCAGCCCAACGTGAATTTTTACTATGTTTACGGCGTAAAATCGCAGCTTAGTCAAAGTCAATAAGTGATTTGTGGGCCCAAACATCTTGGTCTAGGTAATCTCTTTTTAACCCAAAATTTGGATCATTCATGAAATACCCCAAACTTAGATATGGTGTTTAAATGATAAAATAAGATATAAGGAGGCTAAAATGCCTTAGAAACATTAAGAAACATTTCTAATCAAAGAAAATATAAGGAAACACCAAAAGAGCAGTTTTAACAAAAACGTGCTCTAAGCTTGGAGAGACTTGGGAGAGTACCAAAATATTGTTCTAAGACCTTAGTAATTCCTAATGGTCATTTAAATCAATTAACAAAGAAAACCAAGCTTGAAAACAAGTTAAAACACAAAATGTGCTTTAAGGAGTCTTAAAGCACGTTTTTGAAAAATTGTCTTGTAAATGAGTTTTGAATGGCTAATGTCCATCATTACTCTTTAATTAACATGTGTACTATATAGTATCCATTTGGAAGTCTATATCAATGGGAAATCAAAAATTTCACAACAATGTGCCTTGTTTGGTGAATAGTGAATTAATTAAGCTAGTTTATAACATAAGTCTATATAAGTGAGACATTTGGTCAACAAAGATTAAGTACCCTCATTATTAAAAGGGGGCCGGTTTCTTAGGAGGTGAGTCACCACCTTCATGAGTCATTAAGCAAATAAGAAAGCAAATGAGAGTTATAAAGTAAAATCACTATTCACCTTTTACATAAATATCACACTTATTAGTTCTCTCTCCTCACTTCTTCATTCTCCTTTGTTTTCCCACGGTTTGAGCTGCTCTCTCCCTTCTCCATTCACGTAGAATTCAACCTCCATGAAGCTCCATCCTCCTTGGTCACATCTTACTCATTTTAGCTCCCAATCCAAAACAAAATACATACTCTTCTTAGTTAGCTCAAGCTCCTTCTTTCTATCTTCAAAACTTCAAGAGCTTCATTTTGGTGCCAAGTCAAACACCATTAGAGTTGGAAATTCAAGTTTGGAGACTCCATTGGCATCTCCATTCTCTTAAGGTAAAGAAAGTGTAAGAAAATCTAGGTTTCCACCATTTTCTTCACATGTCCGAAAATTAGTGCTCATGGGACTCCATGTTTATGCCTTGTTCTAGCTTGTTCTACTCTTCAAAAGAGAGAGAGGAGGTCCTTCTTGCTTCATATCCAAGTTTGTCTTGAAAAACCAAGGTAAAACAATCACATTAATACCTTAAAGCATATTTTAACCTAGGGTTTGTTCCTTGGGTTAATGTGTTATCTAGTACTCATTGGAGTCATGGATATTGGTTAGAATATTGGCAAGGATATCACATTGGTGACCGAGATTGAACAAAGAAAAACCTAAGGAAGAAAGCTTTTTAAGCTTGTAAAAGAACAAGGTAAATTACTTACCTAAGATGTCTGGTGTTTAAGGGAATGAGATTTAGGTATATGATGGGTTTAGTGTAGAGTTTATATTGGGAAGGTGTTATAAAAACCTAGGAGAAACAATGACTATACTTGTGAACTTGTGACTAAAGAGCAAACGAGAAGAAGAGATAGTTAAAAACAATGTGGAGATGAATACAAGAAGCATTTTATTTCAATGGGAGCCTTGTTGAGTGTATTCGCAGGTTGAAGGCAAATATATGTGGAAATTCAGTGGTTAAGATTATTGTCATTTAAGGGCTAAGTGCCAAGCATTTTGAGTTTAAGCAATATATGATGATGTGGTGAAGTTTTAGTGAAAATTGTGTGTGTTAGGTGTGTTGTGATGAGAATTTGTGTGGTATTGTTGTGATGGAGAAAAACCATGTGTTAGGAGGTACTATATACTAGAGAACCCATGGCAAAATTTAAAGGAGAGCTTAAGTGTTTAAGATATTCTAAGGGAATTTAATGACTAAGGAAGTACTAGGATGTTCTATAGGTTGTCTTGATGAAAAAAAGGGTGAAGGTAAGGTGTTCTAATGACTTATAATGACTTAGGTATCACCATGGAGGATTTAGGAATCAAGAGAATGTATTGAGTATTTAGGGATTAGCCAATATGGGTAAACAACTAGGAAGGAAAATAATGTGTTGATGGATGGAAGTTTAAGTTGTGAAGGAACATTAAGTAAATGCATAAGAGAGTTTTGGATAGTGAGAGATGCTTGGGAGATGATGTTATAGTGGTGAGGAAAACATTTGGCATAGTGGTTACATTAGGTATGAACCACCACCTAGAAACCTAGAGGAAAGCATTACAAGTGTTAGCATTATCACAAGGAAAAATGTATATGATTAAGGTGGATCTTGGTGAATGATTTAATGTGTTTGGAGGATGGTTTAAGAGGAGTTTAAGAGTCTAAATGATGTTAGAACACATTGGGAGGCTTGAGTAAAGGTTTAGTGTAGATTTGGCAAGTTTGGGCATGTTTAGTGGCGTCCGACCCAGGGGTCCGACCCAAGTTTGGGTCGGACGGCCTCTGTTTAACGCAGGGAAAGGTTCTGGATGGTCCGACCCAGAGGTCTTGGGTCGGACATGGGTCGGACGGGAGATTTTTAAAGGGCAAATAAGTTTCTGGAATGGTCCGACCCAGAAGGTTGGGTCGGACGTGGGTCGGACATGAGAGGGTTTAGAAGACGGAAAGTTTCTGGAATGGTCCGACCCAGTTGGTTGGGTCGGACATGGGTCGGACATGTACGGTTTTTCCAAACCCGAAAGTTACTGGAATGGTCCGACCCAGAGGGTGGGTCGGACGGTGGGTCGGACGACCCTTAACACTTAAAAAAAAAAGAAATTTGAATTCTAAGAATGGTAATAGGTAATAAGGTATACCTTGGTAGGGTGGTAATGATTGGGACCCTAAGAACTTAAGTAACTAAGTTAAGTTAAGTGTAAGTTTTAATGTTTAAAGTTAAGATTGTAAGCTAAGTGGCAAAGACTTAAGAGGGTATTAAATGGAATCCTTAGAGACTAAGTGAGTTAAGTAAGGTGCAAATAACTAATGACCTAAAAATGAATGAATGATTTAGGTTTGTGAATTGGGACCCGAAGAAGGATAATCAAACAACCAACGACGGTGAACGGTACAATCCTTCTTGTGACCTGCTTGCTAACGAGGTGTCCCTCGGCTTGTGTGCTATCTGTTTATTTTTGCTGACTAAAACAAGATAAAGCATGCACCGGTTTATATTCTCGTGTGTTGTGTTGTGTCATCTTTACACTAACCGCGAGACTTGAGATGGTTACTAACCAAGTTTAGTACTTACTGAGTTAAGAATACGAGTTGAGTTTGGTGGTTGTTGGTTAATGCCCGTTAAGGCTTAGCTAGCACATGATGATTAAGATTTATACTAACTGGAACTTGAGTGAGGGAAACCCGGGACCGATCTCCGGTCATGCATGCTAAGGAAAAAAAAGGGGGACGGTATCTGAATCAGATCCACCCTCCGCTTAAGGACTGTCTTCGGACTTGTAGCCTAGGGCCGGTTGCCGGCTCAGCTACGCTGGACTCCCGTCCAGAGTAGGTGGCATTAAGATGGTGCGGTGGGATCACCTAAATCCCATGTTCGAATTAAGCTAAACCAATCCCTTCCAGGAAAGGTTTGTATACTAAGATTAAGATTAAGATTAAGATTGAGATAAGGTAAGGAACTGAGATTAAGGAAATGAGGACTAAGGAGGGGGTTACTAACCCACTTGTTAAGGGAACGCCTGAGTCGTTCATTGGTTGTGAACTATATATGTTCATCTGTGGTTATTGTTATTGCACTTCATATTATGCTTGTGTATGTAATCAATTTCCATGCTATCGACAATTAGTCGTCGTAGCCCCGTTAGCTTGGGGGCCATGAGAGGGTGTACCAGCATTCGTGCTGACCCTCGGGGGCTATTTTACACTTGCAGGTAAGAGACCCATGAGGACGCACTACGAGAGTAGGAGCGTTAGACTTAGGGTGGGATGTTTATTTTGAGTTCGGGTTGCGCCTGTGCACCCGACTGTTTATATTAAACTGATGTAAGTTTGAGATTATGTTAAGGTACTAGTACTCGGTTGGTTGTGGTATTGTGAATATTGATGTTTTGAGTTGGATAAGTATTTTGGATAAGTATTGTAAACGTTAAAGCCGGTATATTCTAACGATCAGACCGTGGCAAGGTCCAGGTGTTATTTATTTCCGCTGCGACGTATTCGATTAAGTGTTCAGTTGCGATAACCACGATAGGCTTTGGATGGGGTGTTACAATTCATCTTGGCCCATTTAGGGTTAGGTCCACAAAAATACATCCAACTGAACTTGAAATAACTCACAAGTCCTGAAATGAATTTTAATTGAGCCCAAAAATATAAAAGAAGCACTGAAAATCCATATTAGATAAAAAGCCATGCAAGACAAACTACATTAGTTCGAGAGATGTGAAGTTTGGCATCTTGTGCGATAACCAGCATGTCAAGGAGTGCTTGGAACCAATGAGTATTCAGAAATAAAGTAAATGAAGCAGGAGAAGTGGTAAGGAACAAGGATCGACTAGTTGCCCTAGGATACAAGCAACAAGAAGGAATAGACTTCCAAGAAACTTTCCTTCCGTAGTGAGAATGGAGTATATTCGCCTGCTTATTGCGTTTGCAGCACTTAAGGGCATCCGCCTCTTCCAATTAGACATCAAAAGTGCATTCCTAATGGTCATGTAAAGGGAGAAGGAATGTATGTGGAACCACCTTCAATATTTGAGGACGAAGAGAGTGGTGACATGGTCTTCAAGCTTGACAAAGCTCTCTTTGGGTTGATGCAAGATCCACGATCATGGTATGAGCGACTATCATTCTACCTGTTGAGGAATGGTTTCACAAGAGGTGAAGTTGATAAAACCCTGTTTGTGTACAATCGTGATACCGATTTTCTTATCATATAGGTCTATGTTGATGACATTATCTTTGAGCATCAAATGAGAAGTACTACAAGAGATTTGAGAATCTGATGAAGAAGGAATGCGAGATGAGTGATCTAGGAGAGTTGAAGTTCTTCCTAGGACTTCAAATCAAACAAAATACTGAAGGTATCACTATCTCTCAACAAAAGTACATGAAATAATTACTCAAGAGATTTGGAATGGAATCCTCCAAACCATTTGACTCACCTATGGTGGTTGGTTCAAAGATGGGTATTGTGATTGATGACAAATAGGTTGACCAAAAGTCTTATAGAGAAATGAATGGATATCTTTATATCTAACAACAAGTAGTCCTGACATAGTGTATAATGTTTGCTTGTGTGTGCTAGGTTTCAAGTTGATCCAAGAGAAAGTCACCTAACAACTATCAAAAGGATCCTTAGATATCTCAAAGGATCCTCTGACCTTGGCTTATTTTACCTATGCTATGCTAACTTTGATATTGCAGGTTACTCAGATACAGATTATGGTGGATCCATAACCAATATAAAAAGCATATCAGGGACTGCCATCTTTATAGGCTCATGTCTCATAGCTTGGGGATCAAAGAAACAACAAAGTATTGCCATCTCAACTACAAAGTCCGAGTACTTAGCCACAACAAGCAGTTGAGCTTAACTTCTATGGCTTAAACAACAAATTAATGACTATGGTGTCAAAACAGGTGCACTTCCAATTATATGTGACAATACTAGTGCAATTTTCATATCCAAAACTCTAGTGCATCATTCACGAATAAACACATAGTTATACGACATTATTTTTAAGGTTTGTTGTGAAAAGGATTTGGTGTTTTCAAAGTACAATTCAATTGAGAAGCAACTTGCAGACATTTTCACAAATCCACTTAGGGAGAGATTCACCAAGATCATTCATGATCTGGGCATGATTTTCATCAATTAAGATTGGAGTCTCGACCTTAAAAACCACTCAACGATAGTAAGTGACTATCAGTAACAAGTCTTTCAGTAGTATTTGACAGTTTTATGCTTACTCGATAGATGACCGACAATCATAAAAAGATAAATCACTAGTTGAGTTTATAATAAGGGCAACCTTTGACTTTTTGTGTAAATTCAATGGTAAAATACCATTCCCAATGATTGAAACTGGCGCTGACTGCTATGGTCAAAAGCAGTCCAAAAACAACCATTAAACTAGTCGTTGGCACACTTTCAGAGGTCTTTAAAGCGTTATGTCAGCGCTCCTTGCATTAATGACCGTTGCCAAATCAGTATTAAAAGATTAGGTGTGTCTTTCACAACTCATCACTTGCTCTCCAAAACTTTATACAAGACTAAGCATCCTTGTTCTCTCTCTCTCAAAATCTGTGAGGAAGTGTTCAAAGCCATAAAATATCCTAATCCTAGGTTACAACACTCTTTTCAATCAGTGGTAAATTTCTGCTTGAAAGATCAAGATAGCATTAAAGCACTACTATTCCACCAAGTCCTCTGAGAGGAGAATAACAGTAGAAATTCAACCGATCAGACGAAGGAACACAACAGAAGATCCTCAAAACAAAAAGATCTACTTTATGAAAGCCTCCATAAAAACAAAAAGATTTAGCCTCCACATCCAAAAGATTTACAACTTCATGCAAAGCCCAAATGAAAGGAACTCGAAATAATTCATCATGTAACATTAAGTCTTCCTTGTCCATATCATTAAGGTAGAGCACCAACATCAAAAGTTCAGAAGTAATCTTGATAAGTAGCACCTCTCCATCCCATGATGGTTATGTGTCGGCAGGAACCGACTTTAGCTACCACAACATGGATCTTTCATATCAATCTCCACTGATTCTTCACATGACAATGGAGATACTGCCACACTAATAAGATTCTTATGCCAAATGGCTCCAAGGAGATAGATTTTATGATTAAGGAAACAGATAAAGGGAAATGAAGGATTACCTCTAGTATTGAGGTTGCTAGAGCCATCAAAGAGGGTAGTAAAAAGGTGAAAAAGAATTGAGAAGAGAAAAAAAGGTGAGAATAATAAAAGGAGTTCAAGAGAGATGTAGGAGAGGGACTATGAAAAACAGTTAAGAACTACTAGAAGACACCTCCACGAGCGACTTTCAACATGATAGGAATGATTGTACAAGTGCAAGACAGATATGAAGAGTGGAATACTATAGCTGAAAGAGTGTTTAGTAACATAGGCAATCCATTGAAGCCACTAAGTACCCCTTAAACCTAAATCCTGAATCTTTGCCTAAGTGTTCTATGTTACTAGAGGCTTGAGAGACTACTACAAGAGCCCATAGAGATAGGCTAGTCATTTTGTTGATGTTATCTTTTATTGTAATTGGTTGTTATGCTAGTAGTATGAATATTTCTAATATTTATCTGACTGTTGCCTGTTCAAGATTCATCATTTTCTCCATTTGGATTAATGGCAAAGAGGGACTTAATTTTTCAACATTTTGTCTATGAATCACTTTTCTCTATTAAATTTCTAAGAATTTGATGTTCTGCAAAAAGTTTATCACATATTTAACTCAAGGGGGATCTTCTTGGGGGGGGGGGGGGAGAGATCTTTATTCTGGAGTTAGAATACAAAATGCTCAAAATTTTTGACAAAGACACTTCTCTACAGTTTGTTTCAAATTGGTTGCCATCATAAAAAGAGGTAAATTGTTAGGTCAAGTCCTCCCTTAAGATTTTGATGATAGCATACTTTTCCTTGTGTATTTAATGTGTGCTTAAGTGTAAGTGTTTCTAGAAGATAGGATGTAAGAATCACTTGGTAAACAAGGTTGCAAGCAGGTTCTCTTTTGTAAATTGGTGCCCAATAGGACGAGAACATAGTCCACAACAACTCAAAGATGAAGCTCAGACACGACAAACACTCGATAACCATTCAAGTGATGAGGCTAACAACAAATCTTGCTTGGGAAACTTCATGAAAATAGACCTAAAGACAAATCAAGTTAGAAGGACTTGATTAGGTTCAATAAAGTCTTTCTTAGGATAAAAAAGTCTTTCATAGTCTTGAAGACAACTAATGACAAACTTTCACGTGTTTCCTACAAGTCTACCTATACAAACAATCATCATGGAAGCACTAGCTGAAGCTACCAAGGAGGTTAAACTAAGTTACCAACTTGCAAATCTCAGTTGGGAATCAACTTGCAACTTGTGCCCACAACCACCACACATAGTCACCAATGGCGTGATGCCACATGTTGGGCAAGTGTTGGTCAAGCATCAGATCAACCAATGACATGCAATCAAATCTAAGTAGTTGAAAAAGTTAGTTGAGACCTAAGGGATAACTAGAAGTAGCTTAAAGAACTTAATGTATACAATGGGTAGCTGGATAGCATTCATACTACTTACACCTACATTGAATGTATCAATGAGAGAAGTGCAAAACTGATTAGGGCTTGTATTAGGAATCATCAGTTGTATGAGTAAGTGGTGCTGAGTCATTGAGTGAGCAGTAGTGTGAGCGGTGGAGTCACAACACTTGTAAGGGGTAGCTTAGGCAGTTGGGCAACAGTTGGGGAACTAATAGGAGACTAGTGACCAAGTTGTCAGTCTAGTTAGAAGGACTTCGGTGGTAAGTCTGAAACTGTCCCATAGCCTATAGGTGGATGGGAGAGAGTTTGAACGAATTACTAGAGTGTTAATTCTCAATCGAATAAGTGGATTCCACTTGAAGTACTTGTCTCCTTTCTACCAAGCTTTAAGTTACTTACATAATCTTAAATCTATCTAGGAGACACGTACATGACCTGTCGGGGACGTATCATAGAGCGGTAGTGTTATACCCAAAATTCAACCCCCTCGGAGTAGTCTCTAAGGCATACGTGTTACAAAGGGTAAAATGGTCAAAATGCACCGATGCAGGATTTTCCAAGGACATTCTCGGGATTTTCTATTTTCATATGACTTGTTCATTATCTCCAAACACTTCCAAATATCATATCATTATGAAAGGTATTTCATGATTTTCTGATAATATTTATTCTGGAAATTAAGCTTTTAATAAGCTAGTTTCTTTAATAATTAACACATGAAATAACCTCAAAATAGAAATAAAAGGGTTTTCAAAATTAAAATAAAATTGTCACATGGTTAGCATGACTACACACAGTCATAAACCTGAAATTATTTTATTTGGAACCTTATCCCAAAATTTAAAAGAGAAATTCAATCATTTTTGCAATTTTCTCTCTCCTCTGGAAAATACCGAAATCAAACAAAATGTCATGAACTTTTAACACAGGGTAGAGGATGATTATTAGAGACTAATGCCGTTGGAATTTCGTAATTTCGACTTTCCAAAATAAGTTATGAATTTTGGGAGATTCCAGATTGTGAGATTTTTATCTAATCGGTTATTTATCAAAATAACCCGATTCCAACTCTCAAAATTCCTAAAAATCATTCTTTACCTTCAGTTAAATTTTCATAATTTTTATCGGCTTGCAACATATTTTAAAAAATCAGATTCTCTTAGAGCACAAAATCAAGGTTTTAGATAAAAATTCTGTTCTATCAACTTGGCCATGCTCTTTCTATAAAAGGCCTTCCAAAAAACGACCTAGGGCAAGGTAGATGATCCCCATAGTCAGAAACACAGCCGTCTACTTGCCTCCCACGTTTTCAATACTCCCAACACCGAAACTCTACCGAAATCATCCCAAAATCACCAAAAACACATTCTTTCTTCTCTCATTGAACTTCCAAGCATCAAAACACCACAAATACAGAACCAAAACGTACTTAACAACACAAGGAAGAAGAGGTCAGAAGCTCGGGTCAAAGTCGAACCGGATCGGCCACCAACGAAGCTTTCAGAGATTCCCGACGTGAAGGAACAACAAGTTTTCGAAATCAAAACAGGGTAAAAACCAAATTCTCTAACCCTTCTGGTCAAAATACAATTCTGGTTGAAATTGCTAACTGAATTGATTTTTCCTTGCTTCTGAATTAAGGTTTGTTTGTGTTTCTGCCTTCTAACTTGTTCGTTAAGTTTCGCATTAAATTCGATTTCAAATTGAAAACTTTCAATCACTAACGTCTTGTACATCTTTCAGGCTATGCACCCATAAAATTTGAGCCAAAAACACCTTCGGGAACAGCCTCAACGCCGCCGTCCGAGGGCTGTCCGCACCCACGGACGTCATGTCTGGGGTCCCGGACTCACTGTCCGTAAGCCCGACGCCCACGGACGGCGGCGGGATTTTAAAATTTTAAAAATTTAGGTTTTCTGATAATGTCCGGGCCCACGGACAGCCTGTCCGTGGCCCCGGACTTTACATTTTCTGTTTTCTGTTTAATTCGACTTTATTTTCATATAGGTTAACTGGGGTCCGTGGTTTCGGACATTAGGTCCGTGGCTACGGACGGAAACAAAATTTGACCTAATTCTGCCTCTGAAACCCTAGTTTAGGTAATTTTAATTTCCACTTTAATTTTCTGTCAAAAAATGCTAAAAAACACAAAAAAAACAGAAGCTCGCGCACTTAGGTTAAAACGACTCGTAATAAGCCGTAATTAAACCAAGTAGAGGAAAAACGACCTAGGAAGGGTAATGAAAGTAATTGAACCCTAATTAAGTCGAATATCAAGCCCCCGAACCCGAACTCTCCTTTCCTAATTTGATCTAGGTTAAAATTAGGTGGCGACTCGTAATAGGTTCCAGTGAGCTAGCTTAGGTTTTTTAATAATTATTGTTATATGACATAGTTATTAATCTTAGGATAAGTGGACCTAAAACCCGTTTAGATCCCAATCAAGTTAATCCACATAGGATAGGGTTTAAAATCGAGGCTCACAGACTGGCGACTCTGCTGGGGACAAACTTCTTATTTTAACTTGCTTAATTTTAAGAAAGAGGGCTTAACTCGAAAAATGTTTATTTGTGGCTTTATTACATTGTTGTTTACCTTTGTGCGCACTTTAATTCCTGCACCTTTGCATCATATGAGTACGAGGGTCCACGCAAACCAGTTTTACCCCGGGACCCGTTTGAGGGTCCCCTGTCAGGGACTCACACCTTTTAGGTGATGTGAATAAGCGGGGGAAAAGAGGAGGGTGTCGTCTAACACACCCCTTAATACCTGGGCCTTAGCCCAAGCGTTTTCCTGGCAGTGCCCTTTCCTAGCCCTTTGTTTGGTCAGTCAAAGACCCGACCGTAGACGCATACCTTCAGGTGATGTGAAAAGAGTGGGGAAGCCCAAAGAGAATAGCGTGCAAGCCCTATTCCTTTGTGGTGACCTGGGCCCACGCCCCAAGCACCTCTCCGGATCGATCCATACCCGGTTCAATTTAAACATCTAGTGAGGACATGTTGAATTTGTGTGGGCCTTGCTTGCTTGTGTGGTCGGCCCACTACCCAGCCTAGAGATTGATAGGAACTTCTCCTACATCAACCTAGCCCAACACGAATTGACAGCTCTATTTGTTTGCGGCCCGGAGGCCCTGTTTGGTTTAACATGTGAGTCGTTTGGGTCTCGGCCCAAAAGTTTAGATTTAGGTAATTTCTCTTCTGGCCCAATTTGAATTATCCAATTAGTTCTAGGCCCATAAAAAAGAAATTCACCTGAACTTGAAATAACTCACAAGTCCTTGAAATAAAATCTTTTTTAGAAACCACCTTCTCTGACCCAAAGAAAGTTAGACCCATTCGTGATTTAGGGACCATTCCAGCTCATGTGCTTTACTTCAGGCCCAAACACATTCCGGCCCAAGGGCTCATTCCAATCTAGGTAGACTTCTTGTCATGGCCCTATGCCAAAATCATAGATCCAGGTGTCACCTCTTAGGCACAATCAAAGCCATCCGTTTAGATTTCAGTCCAAATTCCAGTCTAAAAGTACTCCATCCCAAACACCTCATTTTCTGGGCATCCTGGCCCACTTCCTTTCAGTATAAGCCTGTTTTGGTTTTCGATCTACCTTGTGAAACGTCATTTTCGCCCTAGTATCATTCGGCCCACTTCCTTTTGCCAGCTAATAATGGACACCTTGGAAACAGGTAGGCCCATATCCCGAGAATGGCAGAAGGAGGAATTCCAATCAGCACGGATGCTCGGTTAGCCATAGAATTCGATGAGATGCTGAAAAAGATTGAGCGCATGGAGAAGGCCAACAAGCCGCCGGGTTTTGATTACTTTTCCACTGGATTGTATCCCAAGATCGATCTCCCTCCAAAGTTGAAACTGCCAACACTTCCTCTGTACAAGGGTTCCTCCGACCCACAGCTTCATTTGGCAATGTTCGATAGAGAAATGTCTATCCTTTTGCTGAACGATATGCAAAAGGCCAAGGTATTTGCTCGCTATCTTGATGAGACTCCTCAGCGTTGGTACATAACTCGAAGGATGAATACCAAGACATACGAGGAGGTCTGTGAAGCCTTTCTGCATCATTTTGAGTACGCTAGAAGTTTTGGAGTCACCAGGGCTGATCTTGCAAGCACACGACAAACAGAAGGTGAATCAATGACCGACTTCGTCAGCGTTGGAGGATGAAGGCAGCCGCTATGCTCACAAATATGGACGAACAGGAGCAAATCCGAATGGTAATCGAGAATATGCGAAAGCAATACAATGAGAAGCTGAAACTCACATACTTTCCTAGTTTTAACTTGCTGATGGGACAAGTTGGTGTCCTAGAGGAGTTGATCCATAAGGGAGAATTAAAGCTTGGGGACTCAGAAGACACCGGAAATGGTTCAAGGACAGCAGCTTGCGTCCAAAGAGGCATCCAAAAGAGAACCAGGCAGCATGAGGTAAACACCGTTCGACGGCTAAGAGAATCAGGCTGGGCTATTGGAGCATCAGAGCCACCTAGAAAGAAACTCCGTCAGAGAGAGTTCACAGACATCGGCCGACCGTTGAGCCAGGCTTTTAAAAGGCTCCAAGAGCGAAGCATACTACAACCTCTCACCCCCCGGCCTGGGGTCCCTCAGAAAGGAAGGAATCTAAGTCAGTTCTGCCGGTACCACCAATTACCTGGCCACGACACTGAAGATTGCAAGGCTTTGAGGCACACGATCCAGGACCTCTTTGACCAGGGGTTTCGATGCGACGATATCTAGGAGAATGCTTTTGTTAGAAATCACTTTAAATTCACAGTTCTTAGTTTAGACTTTAGAATATTTCGTTCCCATTCAGTTTTCCTTTTTAGAATACTTTGAGTAACTTTCGATGTTTGTACTTAGTGTTGTTCAATTTATTTGCCACTAATAAAGCTTTTGCATCCTTCACATCTTTAAGAAAATCATGTACAAATTTTTCGTAAATAAATGCTTTTTTTCTCTAACAAAAAAAGGGTTTGAATGCGTGTTTGATAAAGGCACGTGAAACAATCATCTTCTGGCAATAGAACAAGACGATTCGTTTTTTTTCAAATGGGTGAACATGTCCGTCCAAACACCGTCACAGAACATCTAAAACAATCCACAAAGCGGTCCAAATTCTACATCTGTTTAAGTGTTGTCATAAACCCCAAATCAATACTAGGGGCAATTTGAGCTCAGGTCCGTCGTCTTTAATATTTCGTTTAAGCGTGTGAGCTAGTCTCTGAGTGAAACTCATGAGAGTGTCTCGAGCGGAAAAACCATGAGCGAACGAGCGTGTCATTTTTACACGACTTCGGAAAGACCACATTCAAAGGTGAGGTAAACGGCATAACTCCGACCGAAGGAGACAATTTGTGAATTTACTCTTAGACCTGTGAAAAGTAACAAAGAGCGGATACACAACTATCAGGAATGACGAAGCGCCTAGGTACAGCACCACATAGCCAAAAGCTTGTGAACCCTGACATTAAACCCTAGGTACCCCCACTAAGCCTTTCGTATATCCCTTTTTGACATTATGAACTCCACAAAAAATAACCCGGCAATGATGAATGACCGACCCGGTGACCAAAGGAAGCGAGGAGCCCGACTCTCAGATAACATTTCCATCATTCCAAGAAGCAATGCCGCTATCAGCATGACAAAGTGATCCGCAAATGGTCCCAAAGTGACACAGGATCAACAGAGCTCACATCAAAACAGCTCTCGAAGCCCAAAACGGGAAACGCAAGAACCCCGAAGGCAAAGCCAAGAAAGATTAAAACAAAAGGCAAACCCGAAGTGCCTCGAAGAAATCCAAATGACAAAAAAGAGAAAAGGTGTAAAGGACAACTACAAAAGTCCAGGTCCAGAAGCTCGAAAGCAACGTCAACATGAAGCAGCTAGACGACTTCAAGACAAGGGAGATGAATCCAAGAGAAGATGCAAGGTGCAGCTTTGGTCACCCTTTTAAGCTCCACATACCTCAAATATCCCTCCATGGTCCCGTTGTCTTTCATCACACCCTATGGCCACGTTATAAGCCTTAAAGACTTCCGACTTGATAGTTGTGTGTCCAATCACGTGAAAGTAACAAATCGAATGCGTAAATTCATCAAATATCAAATTCAATGGTCAAGAAGTTGTGACCGTAGGTGAGAAACGAGTGCAAGAATCAAACACTTTGAGTGTAAAGCACCACATCAAGACACAATCCTTGACCATGTGAGGATAAGACTTGTTCGCATGTTTAATCAAAGAAAATACTGGGGGCAATCGATCGGAACGATCGATTGCCATGAACTCTAGCTCAGATTGCCTCAAGGAACAATACTGGGGGCAATTGTTGGTTCCAACAATTGCCCATGACAACACCAACGGAAACCCAAAGCGTGGGCACCACAAAAACCACCACGCAGGCCCACATAAGCCCTTACCACGTAGGCCCACATAAGCCCTTACCCTCACATCATACCACACATGCCCACATAAGCCTTAACCTCCACACAAACACTCTCAGGCCCGTCACTGGTCTTACCTCCACAAAACATCAGCTCATCTTAATCCAAATCACCATCCAAAATCACACCCCAACCCCAGGCTTGTCATAAATCCTGAACACCAGCAAAAGCTTTCAGCACCACAATGAACACCACACATTTCCATTAGTATCGTGTTCATCTCTGAGAAACAAATTGCAGGTCTGGAACTCTTAGTCAGGAAATGATTATTTCGCTTTCCTTTCTTAACAGTGTTTTTCTCAAGCATTGCCATGTTTGGCACATTTTCAGCTATTTCTTGCTTTGTGCAAATTTTCGGTTTTCGCAAGCACTTCAATTTCACTTTGCAATACTCGGGTAAAACCTTGTCATCTCCATGTTTGGAACCTTAACAATTTGATCACAATGACAATTTGCATTTGCATAAAACGTGTTTTGCATCCTCACATCATCAAGCATACTGCATTTGCCTGGTCAAGTTTAGATGGATCTCGGTCTCCAAAAGCAAACGACGAGTAGAATGGATCTCAGTCTCCATAAGCAACTGAGTTAGATGGATCTCGGTCTCCATAAGCAACCGAGTAGATTGGATCTCGGTCTCCATAAGCAACTGAGTAGATTGGGTCTCGGTCTCCATAAGCAACCGAGTAGATTGGGTCTTGGTCTCCATAAGCAACGAGTAGAATGGATCTCAGTCTCCATAAGCAACTGAGTTAGATGGATCTCGGTCTCCATAAGCAACCGAGTAGATTGGATCTCGGTCTCCATAAGCAACTGAGTAGATTGGGTCTCGGTCTCCATAAGCAACCTAGAGTAGATGGGTCTCGGTCTCCATAAGCAACGAGTAGAAGAGAGTAGAGTAGAATGGATCTCAGTCTCCATAAGCAACCGAGTTAGATGGATCTCGGTCTCCATAAGCAACGAGTAGATTGGATCTCGGTCTCCATAAGCAACTGAGTAGATTGGGTCTCGGTCTCCATAAGCAACCGAGTAGATGGGTCTCGGTCTCCATAAGCAACCGAGTAGAATGGATCTCAGTCTCCATAAGCAACCGAGTTAGTTAGATGGATCTCGGTCTCCATAAGCAAACCGAGAGTAGTAGATTGGGTCTCAGTCTCCATAAGCAACTGAGTTAGATGGGTCTCGGTCTCCATAAGCAACCGAGTAGAGTGGGTCTCGGTCTCCGTAAGCAACCAAGTAGGATGGATCTCAGTCTCCATAAGCAACTGAGTTAAGATGAGTCTCATCCCTAAACCTTAGGCACACATAAGACCTACCCTACATTCAATCCTTTTAGGCACACATAAGACCTACCCTACATTCAATCCTTTTAGGCACACGTAAGACCTACCCTACATTCAAATCCTTTCAGGCACCCATAAGGCCTACCCTACAGGCACCCATAAGACCTCCCTTATTCATTCACTTTAGGCTCGTCATAAGACCTAGCACCATCCTTAGGTTCGTCATAAGACCTGGAGTCATCCCTTTAGGCTCGTAGTAAGACCTAACACCACTCCTTAGCTTACCTGCTTCCATTAAACACATTGCATTCATTTCATTCATTATAGGTAGTCAACGCCTTAGAATAGCTTGACATCATTTCATTCATTATAGGTAGTCAACGCCTTAGAATAGCTTGACATCATTTCATTCATATAGGTAGTCAACGCTTAGAATAGCTTGACATCATTTCCACATTTTAGGTTGTCAACGCCTTAGAATCGCTTGACATTATCTCATTTCCACATTTTAGGTTGTCAACGCCTTAGAATCGCTTGACATTATCTCATTTCCACATTTTAGGTTGTCAACACCTTAGAATCGCTTGACATTATCTCATTTCCACATTTAGGTTGTCAACGCCTTAGAATCGCTTTGACATTATCTCATTTCCACATTTTAGGTTGTCAACGCCTTAGAACCGCTTGACATTGCTTCATTTCACTTTACTTGCAGGAAATCAACATCTTAGAATAGTTTGACATCATATCATCATTATAGGTAGTCAGCGCCTTAGAGAATAGCTCGACACAATTTATCAGTTTTCGATAACATGCAGGGTCTTGGAAACATTTGAAATTTTGGGGTATCACTCAAGCATCAACTAGCCTTCTCACTTTCATTACAAAGTCCAGTTGACGGGGGGCAATCTGTTATACCCAAAATTTCAACCCCCTCGGAGTAGTCTCTAAGGCATACGTGTTACAAAGGGCAAAATGGTCAAAATGCACCGATGCAGGATTCCAAGGACATTCTCGGGATTTCTATTTTCATATGACTTGTCATTATCTCCAAACACTTCCAAATATCATAGTCATTATGAAAGGTATTTCATGATTTTCTGATAATATTTATTCTGGAAATTAAGCTTTTAATAAGCTAGTTTCTTTAATAATTAACACATGAAATAACCTCAAAATAGAAATAAAAGGGTTTTCAAAATTAAAATAAAATTGTCACATGGTTAGCATGACTACACACAGTCATAAACCTGAAATTATTTTATTTGGAACCTTATCCCAAATTTTAAAAGAGAAATTCAATCATTTTTGCAATTTTCTCTCTCCTCTGGAAAATACCGAAATCAAAACAAAATGTCATGAACTTTTTAACACAGGGTATATTAGAGTATGATATTAGAGACTAATGCCGTTGGAATTTCGTAATTTCGACTTTCCAAAAATAAGTTATGAATTTTGGGAGATTCCAGATTGTGAGATTTTTATCTAATCGGTTATTTATCAAAATAACCCGATTCCAACTCTCAAAATTCCTAAAAATCATTCTTTACCTTCAGTTAAATTTTCGATAATTTTTATCGGCTTGCAACATATTTTAAAAAATCAGATTCTCTTAGAGCACAAAATCAAGGTTTTAGATAAAAATTCTGTTCTATCAACTTGGCCATGCTCTTTCTATAAAAGGCCTTCCAAAAAACGACCTAGGGCAAGGTAGATGATCCCCATAGTCAGAAAACACAGCCGTCTACTTGCCTCCCACGTTTTCAATACTCCCAACACCGAAACTCTACCGAAATCATCCCAAAATCACCAAAAAACACATCTTTCTTCTCTCATTGAACTTCCAAGCATCAAAACACCACAATACAGAACCAAAACGTGCTTACAACACAAGGAAGAAGAGGTCAGAAGCTCGGGTCAAAGTCGAACCGGATCGGCCACCAACGAAGCTTTCAGAGATTCCCGACGTGAAGGAACAACAAGTTTTTGAAATCAAAACAGGGTAAAAACCAAATTCTCTAACCCTTCTGGTCAAAATACAATTCTGGTTGAAATTGCTAACTGAATTGATTTTTTCTTGCTTCTGAATTAAGGTTTGTTTGTGTTTCTGCCTTCTAACTTGTTCGTTAAGTTTCGCATTAAATTCGATTTCAAATTGAAAACTTTCAATCACTAACGTCTTGTACATCTTTCAGGCTACGCACCCATAAAATTTGAGCCAAAAACACCTTCGGGAACAGCCTCAACGCCGCCGTCCGAGGGCTGTCCGCACCCACGGACGTCATGTCCGGGTCCCGGACTCACTGTCCGTAAGCCCGGACGCCCACGGACGGCGGCGGGATTTTAAAATTTTAAAAATTTAGGTTTTCTGATAATGTCCGGGCCCCGGATAGCCTGTCCGTGGCCCCGGACTTTACAATTTTCTGTTTTCTGTTTAATTCGACTTTATTTTCATATAGGTTAACTGGGGTCCGTGGTTTCGGACATTAGGTCCGTGGCTACGGACGGAAACAAAATTTGACCTAATTCTGCCTCCGAAACCCTAGTTTAGGTAATTTTAATTTCCACTTTAATTTCTGTCAAAAAATGCTAAAAACACACAAAAAACAGAAGCTCGCGCACTTAGGTTAAAACGACTCGTAATAAGCCGTAATTAAACCAAGTAGAGGAAAAACGACCTAGGAAGGGTAATGAAAGTAATTGAACCCTAATTAAGTCGAATATCAAGCCCCCGAACCCGAACTCTCCTTTCCTAATTTGATCTAGGTTAAAATTAGGTGGCGACTCGTAATAGGTTCCAGTGAGCTAGCTTAGTTTTAATAATTATTGTTATATGACATAGTTATTAATCTTAGGCTATAAGTGGACCTAAAACCTTTAGATCCCAATCAAGTTAATCCACATAGGATAGGGTTTAAAAATCGAGGCTCACAGGTAGCCAGTTAAAAAGTTGAATTAGTGACGAAACTTAGTGAACAAGTAAAACATACAAAAGTTGTAAAACTTGAATAAACTCACCAAAAACCCATGATTTGAATGGAAATTGGCACAAGAGATAGGTGAAGATCTGAGGTTTAATAAAATTGGATTTCTAACCTATTTTGATGACCATGACAGATTTTTTCTTCACAATTCTTAGGTTGATGTGTCGGGAGTCGATTTGGTGGGACTTTGACCTCAGGTTATGGATGTCCTTCCTTGGTGGTGTTTACCATGTTTTAATTCTGATTTGGTGGTATTTTGGTGCTTGAAAGTTTGATGGGAGAAGAAAGATTGAGTTTTGGTGGTTTTAGGATGATTTTGGTAGAGTTTTGCTATCGGGATAGTCCGAATCGTGGGAGGCAAGGCTTAAAGAAGGATTTCTAACCTTGGGAGACATATGGATCATCTTTATGTTGTTTGGGAAGGGTCCTTTTATAGGAAAAGGCTGAGTAAAAGATAAAATAATTTTTTTATCGAAAACCTAAAGAAAATGTGAATTATTAAAATATTTTGTACATCGATAAAATTCTGAAAATTTAATAAACAAAGGAAGATTTCTAAGAATTTTGAGAGTTGGAATCGGGTAATTTTCATAAATAAGCAATTAGATAAAAATGTTACAATATGGAACCTCTCATAATTCATAACTAATTATTGAAAACTCAAAATTAAAAGTTCCAATGGGGTTACTCCCTAAATGTCATCCTCTATCATGTGTTGAAATTTCATGACATTTTGACTTGATCTAGGTATTTTCCAAAGGAGAGAGACACTGTAAGATGTTTGAATTTCTTTTTAAAATTTTGGGTAAAGTTTTTAGGTGAAATTTGTCAAGTTTATGATTGTGTGTAGTCATGTTAACCATGTGAAGTTTTTATTTTAATGTTTGGATACATGTTCTTTCTATTTTGAGGCTATTTCATGTGTTAATTATTAACAAAATTAGCTTATAACATAAGTTAAAAGCTATATTTCCAAAATAAATGTTATCTGAAAATTATGAAATGCCTTTCATAATGACTATGATGTTTGAAGGTGTTTTGAGATGGTGTATTTTGACCATTTTCCCTTGCCTTCACATTTGTGCACTAGGACCCTTCCCAAGGGTTAAGATTTTAGGTATAACACTATGCTTAAAACATGCCCCTTGATATCTTCCTTGTGAAGTGTGTGAGTTTATGCTTAGGAATGTGCCCATTGACACCTTTGTGAAGTGTGTGAGTTATGCTTGGGAATGTGCCCATCGACACCGGCATGAGGTAGAGTCTAGTATTTACTCCATGGTTTAAACATACCAAAGGGGGTGTGCACAATTAAGGATCTAGATTCAAGGAGGAAGATCTAAAAAGACTGAGCTTGGGATCGAGTCCCGATGATATTTTTTTGTGAAGGTGTGAGGATAAAAAGTAAGTAAAGAAAGAAATAAGGAAATAAAAGACAGAAAAAATAAGGAAAAGAAAAGACGAAATGAACAATGAGAAAAAGAATAAAAATGTAAGCTAGTATTCCTCTTGGAGGAACTCCATAATCTTTATGATATGTGTTTTATGCTTATTTGGCCTTGTTGCAGCAAGGTTTGTAATTAAATATAAGGTCCTATAAAGGACCCTCAAGTGGAAATATGTTCCAAGGAGTAACGAAAGATATAGTTCCTCAATCTTTTATTATTAAGAGAAAAATAAAACTACCTTTAGGGTAGCTTAGTGTTTACTCAATTTTATACTGACATTTTTTCCTTGTCTGGTGTTTGTATGTTTTTTATACGAGTGGATGTAAATTCGTTTACCTCTTTTTTCAATTTTCTTTGTTTGTTTCTGTTTGCCAAATACTCCCTCAATTAATTAATATCTATCAATTTAGAATGTGATTCTTGTGCAAAAATATATGTAATTCTATCTTTTTGACACACTTTTTTCCACTTTTAACTCTACTATTCAATACAAAAGTAATTATTATCTAAATGGAAAAGTGAAAAGTAGGGGCACATGCGTCATTTTCAACTTTCCTTAATAAGTGTGCAAGTTTCTAAAATGACAGACATTGTTGAACGGAGGGAGTACTTCTTTGCGATGGACCGGCTTCTTGCGAAGGGGGAGGGCGAGTGTCTTATTTTTTTTACGTATCCTCGTACTTGCACTTTTGACACTTACGCGTTGAGCCAGTTTCTTGTGCGGGCAAGAAAGCTGGTTTCTTTATGTCCTAGTATAGAGGCATTAGACCTATTTCTTGTACGCAAAAACAAAAGTTGGTTTCTTTTGGTCCCGATCGAGAGGCATTAGAGCCGATTTCTTGTACAGGAAGTTGGTTTCTTTGTATCCCGGTTTAGAGGCTTTTAAGCTGAGTGTACCGAAACAGAGAAAACTGGTTTCTTCCTTATGTTTTTTTGGGGAAATACTCTTGGGCCAGATTGTGGACTCCCGTTAGGTGTATGTTTCCTTCAAGAAACATGGTTCCCTGACCAGCCGGATGATGTATAAGATTTAATCAGGGGAACTTGAACACTAGGCGAGCACTTGTTGTGTTTTAGTGACGAGACTTGGGCATCCCGTAGGTTCACATGTAGATTCTCAAGAGAGACAAGTCGAGCTGATTTTATTGAAGGCATTCTCACCGGGTAACATGAGTTACATAGGAAAAGCCAGGGGTAATGAAAATTTCTTGAAGATGCTTAAGGGCCACAAAAGTTTCTTTGAAATGCTTAAATCCGTGAAAGTGACCTAAGGGTGACACTTTTGGCAAGTTTGAGCATAGCTTAGATTTAAATGTCATTGGCCCGCTCGTTGAACCTTTTGACTTGTATATCATCGACCATGACTTTTGCCCAGGGATGCTTTCATAAGGGTAATGATTCCCTCTACTGTTTTGGTTGACGATCATCAGAGTCGGAGTCACTATTTGATTGGCTTCTTTTTTTTCTCGCCTCTCCCAGTTGAGGAGTTTGGAGTCTTTGGACAGTATATGTACCAATCCAAATCACTCCGACGAGATGCTTGGTCATGCTCTTTGTGGAGCCCGTTACACCCCTTTCGTGGTATGGCCGTCGTGGCCATGAAATTCGCAATATTTTTTGATCCTTTGTTTGCTAGGTCTGGGAGTGAGCCGGGCATCTTTTACGAACCCTTCTTTTGTTGCGATTGCAAAATCTCCACCATTAGCCTTTTGAACCGTCTGAGTTCTGGTGCGAGGGGCCTCTTTTCTTGTTGCGGGTGTTGTAGTCTAGCCGGGCTGCTAGGGTGGTACACTCGGTTTTGGGAGCCGTGTTGTGGCTCTTATTGTAGTCGCCGGCGCTAGCATGGTACGCTGTATCACGGTTCCCGCCGTGGCCCTTGGTCTTTCCAACTTTCTTGGTGGGCTCATCCTCATCAATGTAGTCGTGGGCCGAATTGGCCGTTTCACGTGCTATGTACACGGTCTTCTCACCCTTAATGTATTTTTTGACTCGGGTGATTAGTTTGTTGTAGGATTTGGGGGTTTCCGTGGTCAACTCCCTTATGAACTTGATTTATGCCAAGCTGTAGCCGTAAGTCGAGACGATGACCAAGTTTTCATGCTTATTAATTTTTGTGATGGCTTTGCGGAACTGTTTGGTGTATTCTTTAACATCCTTGCTAGGACGTGGTGCCATATGTATGAGGATGAAGGATGTCTTTTTGGTCCATCATTCGGCCATGAAGTGGGATAGAAACAACTGTCCGAGCTCCTCGAATATTTATATGGACTTATTAGGCCGACGCATGAAGCATGTGGACGTGCGGCCTGGCAAGGCTGACGGGAGCGGTGGCATCGGGTATCACTATCGATGTTTCCCATGGTCATGACGTCTTTGAAGCGTGCCAAGTGTTCCATGCGATCCCCTGAGCCATCTCACACATAGATTGTTTTTGCAGAGTTAGCAGGAAGAGGGTTTTGGTTCACTTTTTCGAAGAAGGGATCATGGTCTTCCACTTTCCCTCTATCTACATCCGTCGCAGCCTGCTAATGCTATAAATGTCCAGCCAGGTCAGCTATCTATCGCTGCAAGGCCAGGAATTTCTCCATGGAAACTATTTGTTAATCGTCAGAGGTGTTCTCGAAGAGTATTTCTTATTCTTGGGATGGTTCTACCCTTTGGCTATTCTTCTTGGTGAAGGGTAGGGAGACTTTGTAGTGATGGGAAGTAGGTTCGCAGATGGCACCAAATGTTAAAGTATAAGTTGTGTTATAGGTTTATAATATCTTCTTTGTGTACTGTGAATTATGGTTGTGAGTTAACGATTATGGGTAAGCAAGATGACACAGAGAATTACGTGGTTTGATCTTGAATGATCTAGTTCACGGGAGGTTGATAGAGGTTTTAGTAAGAATGGGAGAATACAAGTGAGGAAAGAAAGTATTAATGTATGTGTGTCCTCATAAATGACGTATTAATTGCTATTTATTGAGAAAGAGATAGATAGATGGCTCATTTTACTAGCTCACCACTCGTCTTTTGGCTAAATCAGTGATGTGGGCCACCACTATGTAGAGTAGTGTTAATGTCACCCGGGGTAGCCCTATTAGGGACGAAGGTTCATTCCTTTGTCTGACTGCTTGCTAATTAGAAAGAAGGGCACATAAGTTATGAAGCATTTAATGAAGTGTCAAGGAGGCATGCGAATGGCAATGGCGTGTTGTCCAACAAGACTGTTGGGAATGGATGCCAAAGCCGAGCATGGAAGGTCATGAGTGCTCTATGTAGTAGAGTTAAGTTCGTTGTAGTAGGGAGTTTGCCGGGGACTGGCTGGGGTTTCTGCTGGGGAAACCGGTTGACTTTGGCCAGCTAGAGTCGGGCTTAGCCTTCTCTCTAGGACCACGGTTTTGCATTGGGGAAACCTAGCTTCTTGATTTCGATGTTGGTGGTCGACCATCTTGTTCCTTGGTTGTTGGTCCTCATTTAGGGTACATGTTTAGAAATACAAAGTATCATTAGTTTTTTAATTATATGGTTAAGCTAAGGTTGATTACACCGTACCAACATCCAATTTTCATAGTTGTTGTCAGCAAATGCATTTATTATGAAGGTGATGAGAGTGACTGTGAGCCTCGATTTTTGAACCACTATCCTATGTTGATACGGGTTGATTAGGATCTGATCAGGTTCTAGGTCCACTTATAACCTAAGATCAATAACTATGTCATATACCATTAATTATTAAAACCTAAGTTAGCTCACTGGTTCCTATTTAGAGTCACCACCTAATTTTAACCTACGACAAATTAGGAAAGGAGAGGACAGGTTCGGGGCTTGGTATTCGACTTTTTAGGGTTCAATTTACTTTCATTACCCTTCTAAGTCGTTTTTGCGCTACTTAGATTATTTACGGCTTATTACAAGTTCGGTTCAACTAAAGTGCGCAAGTTTCTGATTTGATTTGTATTTTTGACATTTTTGACAGAATTGAAAAGTGAATATCAAAGTTACCTAGACAAGGGTTTCAGAAGTCGAATTTGGTCAAATTTTAGTTCCGTCTGTGGCCACCGACCTAGTGTTCGAACCCACGGACCCTAGTTAACCTAGTTATATAGAAAAGTTGAATTTACGAGAAAGCAAAATTTTGAAAAGTCCGGGGCCACGAACAGGGCGGCCGTGGGCTTGAACATAAGTTTTAAAACCCTAAATTTTGAAAATAAAAATTATCTCGCCACCGTCCGAGGCTGCCCGTGGCTGCGGACGGGCCGTCCGAGGTCCCAGACGGACCATCCGTGGGCATGGACTAGCCACGGGCAGTGGCGTTTGTGTGTTTCCTGGCGGTGTTTTCAGCTCAAGTTTTATGGACACGTAGCTTGAAAGATTCTAAGCATGTTAGTGATTGAGAGAATTTAATTTGACTGTGAATTAAAGCTTAAACTTAATGAACAAGTAAAAAAAGGCATAAAGTAAAATAATTAATGATTCAAAAGCCGGAAAAGGTTGGTGTACGCTCAAAATTTGACAAAAGACTAATGAAGTCAATGTGATTTAGAAAGATAAGATTCCAACCTCTTTTACCTTCGCAATTGACAAGGTTCTTCACGTCGTTAATCTCTTGGTGCTTTGTCGGAGTCGGTTCTCAGTTGAGTATGAAACGAACTTCTGTTTCTTGCAAATTGAGGTTGTTCTCCACGTTTTGGTGATAATTGTGAGGCTATTTGATGATTGTAATAGCTATGAGGATTGGAAAAAGTGTTTAGAATGTGATTTTGGTGAATTTTTGGTGGAATTTCGGTTCATGTAAGTTGAAAAACGTGGGAGACTGGTCATGGTTGAGTTCTTGAGAGTTCTAGGGTTCTTGGTATATGTCTCTTATCAAGAGATACGGTCTCTTATATAGGCATCACCAAAGATGGAGTAAACTCGGTAAAAACCGAAGTTCATTGGGTTTTGGTTAGGTGACATCCCAATAGAGTTTGGCCATGAAATTTTAGCCTCATGTAAAGGAAGATATTTCTTATTTTTCTAAAAAGAAATTAGAATTTCGGATATCGGAATATTTTTAAATTCAATTTCTTGTCAGATTTGTTCAGAAATTACTAGTAAATTAATGGAAATCTAAAAATTCATAATTCTAAAGCCATTATACACCAAATGTAATCCTTTATCATGTGTCAATGTTTCAAGTCATTCTGAGTTGATTTGAGCTGTTTTTGAAGGACAGAGAAAGTATACGTAATGACTTAGGAGCCCTGAAAATTACAAAAGTGCCCCTCGTGATGACCGAGTTGTCACCTATGCCTCGAAATGCACCGATCGAACCAAAATTCCTTGTCCCTTGACCAAACTTTCCTTTATAGCCTTCATGCTTTAGAGACCCTCTTCTGGGGGGGTCAAAATTTGGGGTATAATAGATTGCCCCCCATCAACTAGACATTGGAGTAGAAGTGAAAAGATTAGTTGATGCTTGAGTGATATCCCCAAATTTTGCCTGACTTTGGTATGGCTATTCCCTTTCTCAAAATGCTATCGAAGATTTCTGATTGTGTCGAGCTATTATAAGGTGCTAGCTACCTGAAGAAAGGAACTTGAAGTTGATGGGCTATTCGAAGGTGCCAACTACCTAAAGCAATGACTTTGAAATAGTTAAGCTATTCGAAGGCGCTAACTACCTGAAGGAAGGACTTTGAAATTGTTGAGCTATTCGTAGGCGCTACTACCTACCTAAACGGTAAAATGTTATCAAGCTATTCTAAGGTGTTGACTACCTAAAATGATGCAATGATGTCAAGCTATTCTAAGGCATTGACTACCTAAAATGATGAAATGTTGTCGAGCTGTTCTAAGGCGCTGACTACCTAAAATGATGAAATGTTGTCGAGTTGTCCTAAGGCGCTGCCCACCTAAAATGATGAAATGTTGTTGAACTGTTCTAAAACGCTGACTACCTAAAATAATGAAATGCTGTCGAGCTGTTCTAAGGCTCTGACTACCTAAAATGATGAAATGTTGTCGAGCTATTCTAAGGCGCTGGCTACCTAAAATGATGAAATGTTGTCGAGCTGCTCTAAGGCGCTGACTACCTAAAATGATGAATTTTGTCAATCTATTCTAAGGCGTTGACTACCTAAAATGATGAAATGATGTCAAACTATTCTAAGGCGTAGACTACTGTGATGAAATAATGTTAAACTATTCTAAGGCCTTGACTACCTAATATGATGAAATGATGTCAAGCTGTTCTAAGGTGCTGACTACCTAAAATGAAAGGAATAGGCTGAGCATTCTAAGGTGTCGGGAACCTGTAGTGCAAATAAGGATGATATGCAAGAGATGTGAAGATGAAGATGATATGAGGATGATATAAAAATGATGTTCGGTGCATCTGGGGACCGAAACCCGTTCAAATGCTCATGATTGGTATACTATGGGGACTTATTGCCTCTACCCTCCAACTAGGTGTAAACGCTAATCTAATAGGTAAAATAATAAATTAAAACTAATTAAAACCTACTAGATTAAACTACGGGAAACAAAAATCCCGGTCAAAATAGTAAGGTAAATATTAAAACCAGGAAATATCGAACCCAAGAGACTTAATATGAATTAGCTTTCGGTCCTAAAGTGGTGAAATAATACTTAAACTAGGGGGAAATTTGAAGTGCTAGATTAACTAAGAATTAACAACTTGAAATCTAAATTCTAAATTTTGGGAGAATAAAGTGAGAGAAATTATCCTAGGTTCAGGGTCATATACTACCAAACGGGTAGAGGAAGACACACAATGCACTACAAGTTGAAAAACTAGTATAATGTACATGCCGGATAGGTTAGCCGGTTAAGTAAAGCCTGGTGCATTCATCTTTCGTAAATGTGCCGGATGTGGATTACCGGGCATGCCACCCGACATGCACAAAACTTCTAGTACTCGAATCCCGAGATAAGAAGGCATCATTATGGCAACACTACTGAACAAATCATGTTCGAATAAGCCCCTAATAACGGAAATAAGTCTGGTAGAGTTTATCCCCAGGATTATATCCTAAATCATGATCAACAATCATAAAGGATTCAAGAGTTCATCAACCTATTCTACTCTTCATCGATCAAATCAGCATAGAAATTCGAATTCATCAAAGAATAGAACTTGTAAAATATATAGTGTATTCTCTACATTGGCAGAATAATCCCTCAACCCCCGGATAATTAAATTCTACTCAATCATGGTAGAATTCAAGGAAATACAATGAGGAAGAGAGAAAGTAAAAACATAATGAAATTCTCCCTCAATTCCATAATGTTCTTCCTCTGATGTTCAACCTTTGTGAATACTTCTCCAGCGATTGGCGAATAAATTGGATTGACTTCGTAGATTGCATCACACAGAGTGCGATGGCAAAAACAGAATCAAAATCCGATTAGATTTGATTCTAGTCTCCTTGACTCCAGTGAAGAACTCCAGTGTGTTTTTCTCTCGTGAATAAGCTGGAGAATTAAAATATTGAATGACCCTAAGGAAGAAGACAAACCCTTCTTATATAGACTTATTTGTTTTTTTTTTCTTTTCCATCATGTGTCGGGTGTCATGCCGTGAACTGGATACCCGTCACTTGGTATTTTAACTGTCAACTCCAACCGTCTTGGACATGCGCCGTCTAGATACTATCCAGCACCATATGCGACAGTCTTTACTTTTTTGATAATTTGGTGTCATGTACTTGGAACCTGTAGGATCGGGTGGCTAACTCAAACCAACCCAAGGTGTGAGTCTAAGAGTTGGTTTGACTCAATCAGCCCTCGAAGTGAGAAACACTCTGTGATGTAGAGGCACTCAATCGAATAAACTTAAACTAATGAAGCGGAGGACTTTAGCGGTAATTGTAGCGAAACAATGTAAAGAGAGAAGGACTCTATGGAACTCAGCAGGATACACAAATAAGCTATTTCATTTCCTGGTCAAATAAAATAACTTACAAATGCCCACTAAGTAGAAGAGATCTACTTAGCGGTTTTCACTCACTTACCCACACACTCTCTAATCAGAACAATGGTAAGTGTAATGAAACTAGGGACTTCCTAGGTAGAGTCTATCTTAAGGTGCTAACTGACTAGGTACGTATTCTCTCTCCTCTTTGGCTTACAATGCGATTCTCTTTTTCTCTCTAAGCTCTGAAAATAATACTCAATGAAAGCACACCGAAAACTATCTATTACATGTCTTATTTATACTCTAAGTGTAGCAGCCAATCGAAGGAGTTAGTTCCGAAAATACCGGAACTAACTTAGTGGGCAACTTCCAACGGCTCTTACTTGGCTTCTTACTTGGGCCGCGATCTTCGGTGTTGAGGAAGAGCTTTGTGACCGTTGAGGCGCTTAATGTGCTCCGAGTTGACTCCTTGATTTTCGCAACAGCATGGCAGACTCTGTGGAGTCTTCTTTGTTGCGCGGACTCCATCGCAGAGGCTCGGTCTTTGTGTCTGTCAAATGAAGCTTGACTCTGTCGCGGTGAAAGGCTATCTCTGCAACACTCCGATGTCCCAACAATTTCCCCCTTGTTGCTGATGATAGCAAACCTTCGTGAATCCCGATGGAGTCAATCCTGAAAATGGAAAAACACAAGGACTAGGGGAACCGACCCTGTCAAAGTTCCCCCTTAATAGCAGCAGTAGCAAATAAGTGCAAGGACTCTGTTTAGGTTCCCCCTTGATCGGAGAGGGACTCCAGGCAAGCAAACCACAAATAAGCAGTGTAATAAGCAGGATGGTATATAAGGTAGTCAAAAAATACTAGACCACATGGTCTAGCAGCGCAATCCGGAAAGCAGTTTTAAACCAGCAACAAAAATAACCCGTACACCAGACGGGATTCACCGCTTCCCCCTTTTGCTTTCATCAGAGGGGAAGCCCATAGTAGCACAGAGTTAGTCAAGTATTCACACAAACCCAATAAAAAGTGTTTAGAACTTAAAAACATCCTAAGTTCTAACACTGCACAGCCACGTCATTCTAAGGGTTGGGGATAAGGGTGGATTGAAGGTCAAGGAGTTGTTCCTGCAGGGCCGACACTGTCGTCTCTATCCCGGCGAGTCGGTCTTCCATCCGCTTCTGGCCCTGAATCAGCTCGGCTGCATGCGCAATGAGGCACTCCACTTTCTCCAGGAGAGGTTGGAGTGAAGCTTGAGGAACGGCCTCTTGAGAAGTGGATGTCCCCGCCGTCGTTGGAGTAGATGGAGGGGCAGCAGCAGCTTTGATTTGTCGATTGAAGTGAGCCGATTCAAATACCGCAGGTTGATGGTGTCTGCCTCCTCGGTGGACTCTGGCGTCGAAGACGCCAAGGGTACCTGAAAGAATTGGAAGATACGAGGCAGCCAGAACACGTACCCCAAGGAGTGTTTCGGGGTGTCGACCGACTGGGCTAAGTGATGGAGAATGATGTGTGCCAAATTGATAGAGTGACGATTAATGATGCAGTACATAATGGTTAAGTCCAAGCAGTTGACCACAAGATTTCCTTCGTTTCGTGGGACGATATTTTTGATGACCAAAATGTGGAGGAGTTGGTGTAGGATAGAGAGATCACCACGGGGTATGGGGGAGCCAATCTTTTTCTTGGAGGAGAAAAAGCGGTAGATTTTAGTGTGTGGTACCCGGGGATCTCAGGAAGGATTCCTTTTTCATAAAATGACAGGCCAGTGGCAGGAACGCCAAGAATTTCAGACAGCTTTGCAAGATCAAAAAATATTGGGGTGGAATTGACAACAGACTGAGCAGCACCGTTACGGATACAAGGTTTTGGAAGAAGTCGACAGACTCTTTGGGATACCACTCTGGAATTTCGCAGAAGAGGTGTTTCCACCCCTGAATTTCTAGCATTGTGACTAACTCCCCTAAGTTGGAAGACTGAGCCCAAGAAAGTCTAGGAACTTACCCCTGACTATGTTACGGTCGGAGGCAGGGGTCCCCGAGCATGTACCTTTGAGTGAAGGGGTCGACCTTCACACTCCGACGGTGGGGTTTTGGAGGTTTCTGATCTCTGGCGGAGGTAGCACCCGTGGAGGCATCGTGACTGGCGGTGGGCAGTTCTTGGACGGGCGACGATTCACCGGAGCCAGAGGAGACATGGTGGGCCTTGACAGAGGAACGGAGGATTCTTTTTGCTGTGGGTCGGGATGAGGTTTGACCTTTGCGCTTGCGGGTTTTGGGTGGAGGTAGTGAGGTGGAGTTGGTGGGCGGGGAGGGTTTTGTCAGCTTGTGGGTTTGGGATGGTGGTAGGGTTTGGATTGGGGTAACGTCTTCAACGTCGGTGTCAAGAATCTCCGTTCTTGCAGCCGATGGTGGTGTTTGGAGGGGGTGGATGGGTCGCGGGTATCAGGCGGTGGTGTGGAGGAGTGTGTGGGCGAAGAAGTGGCGGTGGTTTTAGTGGGAGATGTAGTGGTGGTGGTGGTGAGTGTAGGTGGGTTAGGGTTTGCCATCGCTTGTAGATACGCCTGAAGGCGAATGGGATTGGCGAAAATTCGGCTGGGATTTGGATTCCGTTGAAGTTTATGCCGGCCATTTGGAGTTGGAGGGATGCTTGAGTGTAAAGGGAGTGGAAGTGAGAGAGCTGGACTGTGCGGGTGATTGATATAAGGCAGGCAGTTGCAGAGTTTGTGTGTCAGGTCCGATAAATGTGGCGACGTCATGGGGGGTTAGATGAAGGGCGACGATTTAGGCGGGTTAGGTGCGGATAGATGACGTGGAAAGTAGCGCTAGAGCAATAGGTATGCGAAGTAACGAAACACAATTCACTGATGCAAGTGCAAACAAAGACAGACTCTATGATACATGAGGGAGTACCTGCTGAAGATTGCGGTTGGGGCAAGGAGATGCGACCGTCTAGGTAGACGGAGTCAATCCGATTGCTGATCGCAGTGCTTCGAATCTCGCTGTAGACAGGCTTAGTAAAAATATCTGCAAGTTGATCTTCTGTGGGCACAAATCAAGTTGGATAAGCTTTTTCTCGACACAGTCTTTCAAGAAGTGAAAACGTATTTCTATGTGTTTGGTTCTTGAGTGTTGGACTGGGTTTTCGGATATTTTGATTGTGCTTTTGTTGTCACAAAAGATTGGGATTTGTTCTTGGGTGATATGATAGTCTTGAAGTTGTTGTTTCATCCAAAGGAGTTGGGAGCAACATGCTGCAGCAGAGACATACTCTGCCTCCGCTGTAGACAGTGCTACGGAGTTTTGTTTTTTGGAGGACCATGAAACAAGGCAAAGACCCAAGAACTGTGCATTACCTGAAGTACTCTCTTCGATCTTGGAGAGAACCGGCCCAATCAGAGTCACTATATCCAGATAAAGTAAAGTAGGAGATCGTGGATACCATAGATAGAGTGTACTTGTACCTTTAAGATAGCGAGATACGCTTGACTGCTTTGAGGTGAGACTGTTTTGGTGCTGCTTGGAAGCGAGCACAAAGACAGACTGCATGGAGAATGTCTGGGCGACTGGCAGTCAGGTACAAGAGGGACCCTATCATTCCTCTATACTCAGTGGCATTGACGCCGACTCCGTCATCATCAGGATGCAATTTTGCAGATGGACAGCTCGGTGTGGACTCTTGGCATTTTTTAGGTTGTACTTTTCAAGGAGTTCCTTGATGTACTTTTGTTGATGGATCTTGATCCCGTCCTTTTCCTGCTGAATTTGTAATCCTAAGAAGAACTTGAGCTCACCTAACTCATTCATGGAAACTCTTGCTTCATAAGGTTAGCAAAATGGTCGCAGAGGGTGGTACTTGTAGAACCGTAAATGATATCATCAACATAGATCTGTACTAGAAGTAAATCATGTGATGAGTGTAGAATAAAGAGCGTTTTATCTACGTTACCTCGAGAGAAACCATTTTGCAATAGATATGTCGACAGTCTTTCATACCAGGCGCGTGGAGCCTGTTTCAGTCCGTAAAGGGCTTTACACAGTCTGTAAACGTAGTCGGGATGGACGGAGTCTGTGAACCCTGGAGGTTGTTCGACGTAGACTTCTCGATCAATGTAGCCGTGAAGGAAGGCTGTCTTAACATCCATTTGATATAATTGGAAACCTTTGTAAGCAGCAAACGCAATGAACATGCGAGTTGCTTCAAGACGAGCTACTGGAGCGAAGGTTTCATCATAGTCGATCCCTTCTTCTTGATTGTAGCCCTGAACGACCAATCGAGCTTTATTCCTGAAAACTTGGCCTGCAGTATCAAGTTTATTACGAAAGACCCAACGAGTACCAATGGCTTGTTGATGTGTGGGGCGAGGAACCAACTCCCAGACAGCATGGCGCTGGAGGGAATTGAGTTCCTCCTGCATAGCAGTAACCCAATCACTATCAAGGAGTGCTTCTTTGACATTTCTTGGTTCAGTACTAGACAGAAACGCACCAAAGGCACAAAGATTTTGCATAGCTTGTAAGCGTGTTTGAACACCAGTGTTTGGGTCTGTAATGATGTTTTCAGGAGGGTGAGCAGATCTTTGCTGGAACTGGCGACGTGAAGCAGGAGGGGGTGTTTCTTTGTCGGAGGAGTCAAAATTCAAGTTTTGTGGTAAGGGTGTCTCCAGGTTATTGTCTGAGTCAGTAGGTTCTGATGAATTGTTTGTGTTGGCAGGGGAATCAAGAGGAGTGATGGAGTGGAACTCAGGGAGTCTTCCTATTGGGACAGTGATGAAGTGTGGATCGGTGAGAAAATCATCGGGGGCAAAGTCAAGTTGATCAGAAGATGAGCCAACATTGTGGAACTCATCGAACTTGACATGTGGGCTTTCTTCTAAACATTGAGTTCTCAGATTGATAACACGATAAGCTTTGCTTTTAGAAGAATAGCCAAAGAAATACCCTCATCACTTTTAGGAGAGAACTTACCCAAGTTGTCCTTACCATTATTGTGAATAAAGCACTTACATCCGAAACGCCTGAGATGGATAAGGCTTGGTTTACGTTGACGGAGTAGTTCATAGGGTGTCTTGTGAAGAAATGGATGAATCAACGCACGATTTAACACATAGCAAGCTGTGTTAACGGCTTCTGCCCAATAAGATGGAGTCAGTTGACTGTCGATGAGCATGGTGCGGGCCATTTCTACCAAGGTACGATTTTTTCCGTTCAACCACTCCGTTTTGTTCTGGAGTACGTGCGGATGATATTTGGTGATCCACTCCGTTGTCCCTGCAAAACTCATCAAACGACTTGTTGCAAAACTCAGTACCCTGGTCCCTTCTCAGGGCTTTTAGAGTGAATGAAAATTTGTTGACAAGCATTTTATGGAGGTTGACAAACTCCGTAAAAGTTTCATCTTTGGTAAATAAGAAAATCACCCAGGTCCACCTGGAATAGTCATCAACTATGACCAGGATGTACCGCTTACCGCTCCTGCTTTGTGTGCGCATGGGGCCAACGAGATCCATGTGTAGTAGTTCTAGAGGAGAGCTAGTAGAGAGAGTAGGCTTACTTTTGAAGGAGGACCGGGTGTGTTTACCTTTACACATGCTTCACAGACGGAGTCTGTGTCAAAGGTAGTGTCTGGTAAACCAATCACCAAGTCCTTGCTTTTGAGTTTGTTCAACAGCCTATGATTTGCGTGGCCAAGTCTGGAGTGCCACACAGAGAGTTTTTGGAATGCGCATTGAGACAGACTTGGTCGTCTGGGTTAATGGAGTTTAAGCACATTTTGTAGAGGTTGCCTTCTCTACGTCCCACAGCTTTTAGTGACCCTGTACGCTCATCATAAACCTTACAATCCGAAGAGGAGAATAGTACCAAATTAAATCTATCACAAATTTGAGAGATGCTTAATAAACTATGCTGGAGTCTAGTGACCAGATGGACTCCATCAATTTTAAATCTTGAGGGGTTACCTATGGATCCAACTCCCCACGATTTCACCCTGGTTGTTGTTTCCAAAAGTAACCTTACCTCCTTGGTAGGATGAAAGCGAATTGAATTGATTTGGGTCTCCAGTCATGTGACGAGAGCATCCACTATCCAAGTACCAGCTGTCTCCATTCGCCTTCACCTACAAAAGAACAAATCATTTGTTAGATTTGGGAACCCAGATGTACTTGGGTTCCCTTTTCGAGCCAGACTGTTTCAATTTTTCTCGTGCTTCAAGTATCAATGAACACGTTTACATTAAAGAGAGATCTCTGTTCAGTTTATCGCATGCACTGTCCCGATGTCCAAGACTCCCGCAGTAGCCACAAATTTTGGTTGGTGGAAGATTGACGTATTTCTGTTGTCCTTTCCACCAGGAGTCGAATTTTTCTTTTTCTTGATATCGCTTGGCTCTGTTGTCAGATTTGGACAAATTCTTTGGAATGTCGAACTTACCTTTTTGCCACTTGCGTGGACGGAGTAGGTCGAGCTCCGGATTGTTGATTCACAATCTGTTTAGAGAGTTGTTCGACTTTAGAGCGAAGAGCATCTCGATCTTGGCTAATTTTCTTGATTTTGGAGTTGGCCCACTCAGGTAGTTCGGAGGAGGTGACTTGTTTGATAAACTTGACTGGCTTAAGGAAAGAGCGTGTTCCTTTTCTTTCAATTTTTGAGTGAGATTTTTGATAGTGGTGTTCAAGGATATGTTTTTGGATTCAGAAGCATTAAGATCATTTTGGAGAGAACAACACTTATCAGTGAAGATGGTGAGGTCTAGTTTAAGAGAGTCGATCAGGGTGAGAGACTCTTTCTGGTCACCCTGTCTGAATTGAGTTTGTTCTAAGGTATCATGAAGTTCCTTTTGAAGGGAATCGACATGACGCCTTGAATCTTGTAGATCTAACCTTAGAGAGCAAGAGATGGTTTTGTGTTTCTCAGCTTCGTCTCTTAAGGCATACATAAGACTTTTTGATATTTCGAGCTCCTCTGTTAACTCGGAAATTTTACTGTTGAGACTTGCTTTGAGAGAGTTTGTCTCCGAGGCAATTTTAGCATTAATGTCATAAATCCCATAGGAGAAATACGGTAAAGGTCTGTTTCAAGGTGGGAACGCGTTACCTCATTATCGGGATCATGGACTCCGTCGTATCATGTGCCTGAGACATACTAAGCCGCTGGACTCTGTGTCTGATCGTCGGAATCTGATCACCCCAGCCGCCAGCTTGCATCAGCGATCTCCCTTGAGGTTTTCCATACTGATTCTTGAGTATAGGACAATTCTTTTTGGAAGTGACCGGGTTTGTTGCAGTTAAAGCAAGTTACAGAGTTGAAGGATTGTTTGGAAGGGTTTGAGAACGACCGATTCTGACGATTTGGTTGGTTACGCATGAATTTTCGGAAGTTCTTAACTATGAAGACGAAGTCTTCCATGGTCTCAGCCTCACTTTCTTCAACAATAATATCTACCAGCTCTGCCCTAGCTTGTCTGATTTGGGTGTCAGCGACATAGGCTCCTTCTTGAGTGAACTGAGTTGAATTAACCTGCAAGGCTTGGTCATTCAAAGTAGTAGACTTACTAGATGAGGGAGAAGAAGTGATACCACACTTCTTTCGAACATTCTTCTTGTATTTATCTACAGATTGTAGATAGGAACCTAGGTCTTGACAGCTCCATTTGGATAAATCCTTGCATGCTTTGGTAGAGAGTTTCCGTTTCTGCCCATTCTTCTCTCAGACTGTCCAGCAACTTGTGCAAGACACTCTCTCTATCTGGCAAGATGCTGACTTCCTGCATAGTAGTGGTTAGTAAATAGAAACGATCAAGCACTTCTTCTAGAGACTCACCGGGTTTCTGTAGGAAATTTTCATAGTCCATTCGAAGTTCTTGAGCTTTGCATTTCTTCAGCTCAGTGACTCCTTCGTGAGTTGCTTGAAGGAGTGTCCAGATCTCATTAGCGGACTTACAGTGGTTGACTCTCCTTTGTTCTGGGATGGACAGGCAAGTATATATTGCGCGTGATGCTTGACGATTCAGCTCGTACCTCTTGCGATCTGCAGCAGTCCATGTGGATCGGTCTGGATTGACTGCAAGATCTCCTCCAGTGACTATTTCCCAAAGCTCGGAGTTGACAGACTCGATGTGTTGCTCGATCTCGTTTTTCCAGTGGTCGTAGTTGGTGGAGGTGAGTCTGGGATGCTCAAAGTGCATTTTGTTGTTTTGATTGGCAAAGAGGTCTGCCATTGCTTCGTTGATTGACCGTTAGCCTAAGCAAGGCTCTGATACCACGTGTAGGATCGGGTGGCTAACTCAAACCAACCCAAGGTGTGAGTCTAAGAGTTGGTTTGACTCAATCAGCCTCGAAGTGAGAAACACTCTGTGATGTAGAGGCACTCAATCGAATAAACTTAACTAATGAAGCGGAGGACTTTAGCGGTAATTGTAGCGAAACAATGTAAAGAGAGAAGGACTCTATGGAACTCAGCAGGATACACAAATAAGCTATTTCATTTCCTGGTCAAATAAAATAACTTACAAATGCCCACTAAGTAGAAGAGATCTACTTAGCGGTTTTCACTCACTTACCCAACACACTCTCTAATCAGAACAATGGTAAGTGTAATGAAACTAGGGACTTCCTAGGTAGAGTCTATCTTAAGGTGCTAACTGACTAGGTACGTATTCTCTCTCCTCTTTGGCTTACAATGCGATTCTCTTTTCTCTCTAAGCTCTGAAAATAATACTCAATGAAAGCACACCGAAAACTATCTATTACATGTCTTATTTATACTCTAAGTGTAGCAGCCAATCGAAGGAGTTAGTTCCGAAAATACCGGAACTAACTTAGTGGGCAACTTCCAACGGCTCTTACTTGGTCTTCTTACTTGGGCCGCGATCTTCGGTGTTGAGGAAGAGCTTTGTGACCGTTGAGGCGCTTAATGTGCTCCGAGTTGACTCCTGATTTTTCGCAACAGCATGGCAGACTCTGTGGAGTCTTCTTTGTTGCGCGGACTCCATCGCAGAGGCTCGGTCTTTGTGTCTGTCAAATGATGCTCGACTCTGTCGCGGTGAAAGGCTATCTCTGCAACACTCCGATGTCCCCAACAGAACCCGGCATGCAACACAACATGTCTCCTGAGGTGAGTTCATTGCATCTTCCTCAAGGTTTAGGGTTAATAGTTTATTCCTTCCTGCCATGAAAATACCTAAATGAAGTTAAATACATATATAAGCTTATACTACATAAATCATATAATTCTAACCTTATATTAAATAAATTTAGACATTATCTACATAATTATGGCACAAAAACTAATAAGTCTGAGGCTTATCACTGGGGTGCTAGAAAAACTTCTAGATTGCCAAGGGGTCTTTTGCCACTGCCCACTAGTTGTTACTCCCTAAAACGTTGACATGAAGATGCGTCTTATTGCCAATGCTCTCCAACTTGGGTCACACACTGTCTCGTACTTGTCTCGCACTGAAGTCTTGCACTGATCTCACACAGGTCTCGCACTGGTCTCATACTAAAAAGATACTAGGTCTCGGACTGATGATGAAAATGTTGCGGGTCTTGCACTGATGATGAAAATGATGGGTCTCACACTAATGATGAAAATGCTAGGTCTCACACCGATCTTGCATTGATGATGAAAATGCTGGATCTCGCACTGATCTCAAACTGATTTTGGGTCTCGCATTGAAGATGATGCTAGGTCTTGTACTAAAATGAATCAGACTCTCGCATAGGATGATGCAATTATAATGATCTCGCACGAAAAACTGATTGTGAAAGCGCCAAACGTGGCGATAGTGAGGTATATGTAGAAATTGTGACACGCAATCAAAATGCTTGTACGGACCGGAACTTGTCCAAAACAAGAAATTATTGAAAAGGTGCCAAACGTGGCAATGTTTGAGAAATCTTTTGTCTATTGAAAGGAAAGTGAAATCATAATTTCCTGACTAAAGACTTCAGATCTGCATTTGTTTCTTAGAAGATGAGAATGCTGCTGGTGGGAGTGTGTGGTGTTTGTTGTGAGAGGTTTAAGGCTTTTGAGTGGTGGTTAGGGATTATGATGAGCTTGTGGTGCATGATGTGGAGGTAAGGCTTTTGACGAGCCTGTGATGTGTGGTGCTTGGTGTAGGGCTTAGGCTTTAGGTTTCGATTGGTGTTGCCATAGCAATTGTTGAAACCAATACTTGCCTCCAGTATTCTTCCTTAAGACAACTGAGCTAGAATCCATGGCAATCGATCGAAATGATCGATTGCTGTAACAGCCCAGTATCCCACTGTTGTGATATTGTCCGCTTTGGCACGTAGGCCGCACGGTTTTGTTCCTAGGGTTTCCTAGCCCCAAAAGGCCTCACAACAAGAAGAGGTATCCCCCCACCCATATAAGGAGTGTTCGTTCTTCCCTCTAATCAATGTGGGAGGTAAACCTCAAGGGTATTACACTCCACCCCCCTTGGGAGCCCAGCGCCCTCGCGGGCCACACTGGCACATCGACCTGGGTCTAGCTCTGATACCATCTGTAATAGCCCAGTATCCCACTGTTGTGATATTGTCCGCTTTGGCACGTAGGCCGCACGGTTTTGTTCCTGGGGTTTCCTAGCCCCAAAAGGCGTCACAACAAGGAGAGATATCCCCACCCATATAAGGAGTGGTTCGTTCTCCCCACCCATATAAGGTGTGGTTCGTTCTCCTCAAGGGTATCATTCCAGACACTGAAGGATCTTCTAACGTCGGCACCCGTACTCACCATCCTCGAGGGTACCGACGGATTCGAGGTGTACTGTGACGCATCTGGTCACGGTTTGGGTTGTGTGCTTATGCAGCATAGGAAGGTCGTCGCCTACGCATCCAGACAGTTGAAGAAGCACGAGGAGAACTACCCCACTCACGACTTAGAGTTGGGTGTTGTGGTCTTCGCATTGAAGATCTGGCGCCATTACCTGTATGAAGTGACGGTCACCATCTACTCCGATCACAAGATTTTCCAGCACCTCTTCACACAGAAGGAGCTGAACATGTGACAGAGATGGTGGGTCGAGTACCTGAAGGACTACAACATGGTTCTAAAGTACAAAGAGGGCAAGGCGAACATAGTTTCTGACACATTGAGCCGCAGAGCTCACTCCTTATGCGCATTCCTAGCGGGGCAGACCCCAGCTGATACGAGCAATTAAAAAGGGGAAAGGAGTCACTAGGGGCAGAAAACCCCGAATTTTGCGGGAACCTTAGGCGCTGGTACTAGTGCTCAGCACGATCTAGGTAACCGTATATCCTTAACTTAATAAATTGACTGCATGAGCGTATGCGTCAAAAACCTCTTTCTACCATAAAGAAGTTTAAAACCAAACTCAGAGAAGAGCCCAACTCAGAGACCTAGAAATAGAACTACCCTAGAAAACTTATCATACCTGAACGAACCACAATAACTCCAATACTTCCCTTTTTAAGACAAATCATCTAAACCATACTCAAACGACCAAGAGCTTCGACGAGACCAATAAATATAACACTGATTACTCAACCTACATTGCGCGCTTGCTACAGCAAGCGCTACAAAAATCAAAATACTAATAATTCCGCCTACCATGCGCACTTGCCACCGCAAGTGCTGCACCTACAACCAAGTACTACAAGACCGTGTAGACCACAGGGTATGATGTCGTGGCCTCCAGTAACCATTAAATATTCATATGACCTTCGTACAAATCTTGTAAATACAACCTGTCTCAAAATAGGGTCACACAACTCCTAGAACAGGAGGCCTACAACCTCAGAAGGACCCGATGAGTCCGACCGTTATTCAGCCCGTAACGAACTACACCAGATAAACGTTAATGAACAATTAACATCAGCTTAAGAGCCAAACACCATAAACATATACGGGCATTAAATGCCAATCACTATCAGTGATGAATGTTTAGTCCTTAGGACAAAAAAGTACATGTTTAAGACATGTCGTATACTAATGAGACGAATGTCAGCGATAATGATTATGTAAGTAAAACAATGGAAACACCCTAATTCATAATACAAGACACTAAGTCTAACACTATAAGGCACGAGCGTAGGTGAATATATCTAATGTACTACTAGAAGGACACGAGTCCAGGAGGGCGAAATTACCACCTCCGACTACCTTTCAAGGTAAGCCATAAGGGTAACAACACCTAAAATGAAACGACTAATGATAAAAACTGATTGAAACCAAACCACAACAAGGATTTCCATAAGAGAAGGAAACACAAACCTTCGCCACGGAGTCCAAAATTACAACAAATGATGTGACCCAGAAAATAGGGAAAAAGTTAGAAGAAGTATGATACGTACTGAAAACGACACAAATAATCTATAAGTACAAAGATCTGAAATAATAAACAAGCACTAAACGGCACAAAAAAAAATAGATAACCAACAATTTGGAGCTGGTGCACAACCACTCCAATAAGGGACTTATTAAACAATAGACCAATAATGACTTGTCAATACAAGTGGTCGTAAGAAACCCTTTAAAACATAAGTGAACTTATGTCAATATGAAACCAATGACAGAGGAGGAAACCACCTCGTACCATTACAATATAAACCAAACTATCAGACATAATGTCGCAAACACTTACTAAAAGTAAATACGTAATCATGCCCATAAGGCAAGGGACACAGGGAACCTAAAAATCCCTTTGGGACACCCCAATGCTGTGAGAAGGAGACCGACAAAAGAATACTTCACAAAATTGTAAAGACAAAGAGAAATAGTCAACTATGTGCCAAAATTAGGGATACAAATCCAGACCAATGCAAACAACTCCCTCGGATAAATTCACGAGAGGAATCTCAGTTTAACTAATGAGACTAGAGGAACCAAAACCTTAAATATAACACGACCAAAGTCGTGACTCCGCAAAGGAGTTATTAACACACAATAATGTAAGGGAAACCTCCCGAAACATGAGAGAACTGATAGTCAACTAAATAGCAAACACATGAGAACCCATCAAATGGGTGAGTAAATGTGTGAAACCCTAATAAGGATCAAGAGTCCACTTATAATGGCACAATTCCTGCCATCCAGGAGGAACCTACATAATGGAGATAACTGACACCTGATAGAGGGGCATAAAAAGTACTATTCTCCAAACTAAAGACACTAAACAGCACGGTGTGAGAAAACAGTCACCAAATACTCAAAGTAAGGGAAATGGCACATCTTCACCCAAAAAGGGGATAAACATAAACACACCACTAATCAATAAAAGAAAGGTAAAGCTAGTATACTAGCGGATACCTAATCCTTACAGCAAATGAACAATAACCAATAACCATCTAATCGACTACGATATGGTGCGCACATAAGCAACCATAATAACCAACCATTAGTAATAAATACGTTGGCACGAACCAGACGAGTGAAACTCGTATAAAAACTTTATAATGAGGAACAAAAAATATATACATATATATAGAATAACAAAAGCATTTCTCCTAGCAGAAGCGCAAGGTGAATAATACGAGTATTGTTGTTAGGCCAACATACGAGAAAATACAATATACATTCGCAAGAAGCACCTAACAAATACTACATCTAACGTATTACTCCGGAACAAAACAACTTGGAGACACGAGATGTCAAGGACTAAGTGCAAAGAGCATCAAGTACTAACAGTAGCCAATATCATATCTCACTTCAACTAAAAGCCAGTAAGGGAAGACAAAGAACACTTGAAGATATAGTACGCGCATGTACGCTAGTAATCCGGAATACCGGGATAGGCGATTTAAATCTAATCTAACGTTCGTATAATAAAGATACCATGTCAATTAAGATACCTCTATTTCCAAAAGTAAGAAAGACCGTGTATAGCACCGTCATATTAGAACGGGTCAACAATAACTTGCTACTGTTAAGCAATTTATAATACATCAATAAGAACAAAGAGGGCAAATTGAACCCTATGTTCATGGGTCTGCACCTCATTACAGAGTGAGTGGGCCCATTACAATGTGCTTGGGAGAGCACACAAAATACTTTACGCCTTCAGCTAGAGAAGTACGTGCCTCACCCTCCACATATGTTTAAAGCCCAAAAAGGCTAGAGTAGACCCATCTCTTAGATAAGAGAGGACTCCACTCCTCATTCTTGAACGAAAATAAGAAAGACCAAGACCAAGACCATTAAGAAAGTCAAAGTCCTTTGGTCGAACCATGAGGTGGAAGAGGCCACATGGAAGTTGGAGAACTCTATACGAGCCAAGTATCCAGCATTCTTCTTATAGCGGCAGTTAGATACTGTGGGGGTCACGAGGCATAACCCTTTTTAAGGGGGGTAGAGCCTCTTGGCGAGAACTGGTGTATATCAGGAATCTGTGTGTTTTGTGGTTCTTGATGGTACGTATGTGTGGCATACATGGTTGAAATTGGTGCATATGTGTGTTATGTATCCTATGAGATACTCGATTGTGTTGTGAATGCATTTGTTTATGACGTATCCTTGGAGATACTTGTGATAGATATATATCCCTATGTGGAAAGTGAAAGAACCAATATGGTATTGTGCACTTGTGTTGCACCATGTGTGGATGTATGAATATTGTGTTGTGCACTTGAGTTGCACCGTATGTAGATTTATATTTTCGCATGATACAGTGGAAGTGCTTTTATTGCACTATGTTTATGAGACATTATGTGCACTTGCTGCACTTTGAGATATGAAGATACGGGACTTGATCCCTATGAGTGATACTAGTCATGGAACTAGATTATATATGACCAATTGATTAGAAATGAGACTTCGAGACGAAGCCTTTTTAAGGGGGTAGATTGAAATACCCCAAACGTTAATTACACTAATTAACAAGGGATTAATTGATGAGGAGAAATTAATTAATGATTAGTCACCAAAGAATAATGACTAATGAGTAATATTCACTAAAGAAATACTACAACCACAAAATACATATATATAAATAAATATGTATAGTCCAAGATGGACATCAAACCACACATAAAACCATGAACTAACCTCACATAAAATCATGAACTAAGAGGTGACATTATTAAGGAGAAATCAACTCCTAAAATCAATACTACATGTAACACATTAGTACATGTATTAAATATCACAAATATTACTCATTAGACTATTTAAAAAAAATTATATAGTCAAACCCATTTATTAAATACAACAACCACTTATAGACACACCTTAAGACAAGGATATCACATGTTACCACTTAACACCTAAATAAAGTCACAAGTGTATGACTTAATGTCTTAATATAAAGTCTAGAATTCAAAATCCCCTCCAAGGACATGTGGACGGTTGCTTGTATAAGGAGGAAGAAATCAAAAAGCACAAGAAACAAAACAAGAGACGACAAGGATGTACCAAAGAGGAATAAAGTAAAAGTAACTTTCTACAAATCCTCCTCCCATCTCTTCTCACAAGTTGGAAAGTCTCCTAACCCATCCTCACTCTCTAGGCCATGTACTTAGGAAGGAGACACAAAAGCAAGCATTAGACATTAGATAAAATAAAAAGAAACATTAAAGAACAACTTACCTTACATAAGATAAATCCACCTCATCTTCCTTTACACATACACAATGGAAAAGTCTCCCAACCCTCACTCATGTCTACGGTTTTGTTACGAGAATGAGACAAGAGAAAAGCAAGCTAGACACCAAAAGGAGACAAGAAGACAATTAAGGAATAAAGCAATATTACTTTCCACCATCCTTTCTCTCATATCTTCACACACAAAATGGGAAAGTCTTCCAACTCTCCCACACACTCTCGGCTGTATACTATGAAAAATAAGCTGAATAAACATGGTACACATAATACAAAACATAGTCTTACACACCTAGGCACCTAAGATAAATTCTTCTTTTACTAATACCCACACTCTCACTCACTTTCTTCTTGCCATACTCTTGAACTCAGCTTCTCCTCTTCTCTTTCAGCCTATAGCAGCAACACAATACTCTCCTCTTCACCCCTTCAAGCTTTAAAGCTTCTAATAGTGTTTTAAGCCTTATTCTTCCCCAAATCTTCATCTTATTGCATCAAACTACCCATAAACTCCCCTCTCTCTCACCTTGGCTGAAAAGTAAGGAGTATGGGCCAAGAACAATGGTGGTTGGCTAGAAAACACAAGGTAAGAACCAAAAACTACCTTAAAACACATTTTTACTTCTTTTCTTGTTAGGTCCAAAAATGGGCTGATCTTTACCCATTTTTCTACCTATTATTGTACATGTATGGAGGGAATTTCCATCCCCTTCCTTGAGCCAAGAGATGCTCCAAGAACACCACTCCAAGACCTCCCTACTTAAGGTAAAAATCATGAGCATTAGTGATCTTTTAAGCTTCTCTTTTCTTTGTTTTACCCATGGAGCTAAACCCCTCATATCTCTTATGTATATGGACGAAAATAAAGCCTAAGAACCCACCAAAAACTTCAAGGTAAGACCCTCCTCTTAAGGTTCAAATTTCATGTCTTAAAACTCCTTAAACTAATCAACTTGTTAAAGACACTAACTAAGCTTTTCTTCATGTTCAAATTCTGTCCAAGTGGGGTCAGCCTTACCCCTTAGAATACCGAAAATGTGGGGACATCATCCCAAGGAGAAAATCAAGCTTAAGAGGTAATTACTCTATTAAAAGTCTTAAGGGTTAAGCTTATGTTTTAAGCTTAATTTCATGAACAAAAATCTAACCTAAGGTTATGATTATGTAGTGCCGAATGGGGTTGAAGTTGGTGTGGTCTCCTTGTGCTTAGAACAAGGCAAGAATACTTAAGACATTTTAATGATATAAAGTTCACTATCTTGATAAATTAAATAGGGCCAAAAACAACTAGTGTTATGTGAGTTATTTTGACTTGGAAATGTGTATAAAAATTATGGTGATGTGTTTAATTAAGTTACCTTGGCAAAAGATGACTTATAATGTCATAAAAGTAAATAAAAGGGGTTAAAATGCAAATTATGAATATTGCTGGGTATAAACCTAAAAAGCCAAGACTTGTAGTGCTATACTAAGCATTTTTATGTCATTAAATGTTATATTTGAAGTTTGTAATAAGGCCAAGTGTTTAGGCCATTTCTATGTATTATTTAAGGCTTTTTATGCTTTATAAGTTATGTATTTGGTTAGTATAAAGTGTGGTGAGGAAATATGATTACTATGGGCTGTTTAGTGAGTTTAAAACCACCTAAAATATCAAGGAAAAATACTTATGAATTTAGTGGAAATTTGATTGAGTTTAAGGCTAAATATAAGCTTTAAAAATGATTATACGCTTAAGAAATGTTCTAGTGAACAAATGAGCATAACTTGAGTGGTCAAGTGTAGATAAAAAAAATTTAGGGTGTTAGAATGTTGCATGGCCGAAAACTAGGCCTCATTTCGAGTTTAAGTGAAAAATATAAGTTTTTGTAAAGTTTAAGGCCTAAATGGTAATTCTAGAAAAATTTGGGGCAAAATGTAATTAAGAGAAATATAGGGTGCCAAATAAATATTAGAACAGTAAGGGGGCTGTCTTAGAATTTTAGAAACATAAAATATTAATTTTATGAAATTATAGTGTTAAATGTAAAACTAGATAAACAAATATGGCATTTTTGTAATTAGTGGTAAATGCTGGTCAATGGGTATTTGGATGGTCAAACTTGACCACATGTGATGTGTAACCAAGTTAGGAAAATAAATAAATGGATTTGGTAACTTAAATAAAGTATTAAGTTAAAAATGAAATTCATAAAACTATTTGGGGTGCTTGTGTGATTTCCAAAAATTATGGGCTAGAATGTAATTAATATGACCCTAGGAGCCTATTTGAATTATTTGAGAATTTTGGGATAATTTTAGTGATTTAATAAATTAAGGATTATAATATATAGTTTAAGTATTAAAATGTAACATTTATGAAACTTATGGGGTTAATGTGTAAATAACTGAAACTAAGGGTGAAAAATAATATTGGGACAGCCTAGGGGTTGTTCAAGAATTTAAGAAATTATTTTGGGAGTTTTTGGAATTAAATAAGTTAATATGTATAATATAAAGTTCTAGGTATTAAATTGTAAGTTTACAACATAAAGAGGGATAATATGTAATACTACCTCCGTCCCACTTTGACCTTCCTGTTTGCTTTTTGGCACATTTTTCCACTTTAATATTAAACATATAAGATAAAAAAAATTATTAAACAAATTTCTACAACTTATAGTTTTTCACATAAGGATTCCATTGCAAAACTTAGATTTATAAAATTATATTATCTTATATGTTAAATATTGAAGTCAAACGACATGTTCAAATAGTAAATAAGAAGGTCAATAAGGGACGGAGGGAGTAAAAAGAAAGTTGTGGGCAAGTAGAATAAATCTGGAATATGGTGGGGTGTTGTTCGAATTTATGGGTATATATAGGTGTATATTATAATGCTTGGGAATCTTAGGTTATAAATTAAGTAAGGTTGGAGATGTAACAAATATAATATTTGGTTGATTTTGTAAATAATAAAAAAATGAATGGAGGGAATTAAATTTCCAAAAATGTCACGGGTTGGTTTGGAATTTTAAAAGTAGAGGCTGAATATATTATCAAGTTCAAAATGTTATAAAGTGACATTATGTTAAAGTATAAGAGAGTATATTATAAAGGGATTATTACGGCATGAATATGCCTTGTAAACAATCACATAAAATGATGAGATTAAATTGGGAAATCGGGGAGTATAACATATGGTTGAAAACCTTAAAATGAAAGGGATATGATAATGTATAAATACCTTGTGTAACATTAAGACCAATCCTTGGTAAAAGATTTGTGAATAAATAACACAAATAAATACAAGTGTGTTTCACATAGAATAATGAATAAATTCATTATGAGGAAACTTTATAATTCACATATTATGAATTTATAATACAAGGTAAACATGTACTGTGAATAATTAACCGTATGAGATTAATGTGGAAAGAACTATGGGTTAGAAGTATAATTACAAAGTGTTATAATATGATGTAGCATGAGTTAATAAATAAATATCAACTACAATGAATTGTTGTCTCGAAACATTGACCAAGTCAAACTATGTTGACCAATCAACACAACATGACCAAGTAGATTAATTGACCAACTCACAAGATATTATATAGTTGAAAGTGGAGATATAACTTGGTCAAATGAGACATGGTAACAAACCATATTGTATACATGCATAAATAAATGTATATGACTAGCCATGCATGCACATTAGTGTGTGTACGTGTACATGCAACGACAATTAACCTTGATAAATGCATGAGTATTAAGAGTATAATTCCTATGTACTAAATATTATTACAGCATCGAATATTACGTGCCCGTAAACTATATTATATAACAAAAACCAAAACCCCGAGGGTTAATGAAACTCGAGTTCAACAAATAACCGACTAAGGGGTTAACTACGGGATGATGACTAGAGTTTATTCTGGAATGGTTAAGTAGACTCGTAATATAGACACTAATATTAGAGCAAATACATATTCCAGAGATACTGGCCGATAGATACGAGCTTCGGTGCGAGCGTAGAGGATAAGCGTGATACGTCACGCTAGCATTCCTCAGCGGTGAACAGTATGTTATTGTATGTTCTAATTGTGCCTGAGGACTTCCTCAGGTTTGGATGTGTGAAATGTTTGACAAGAGGATATTTGTGCTTGTATGTGAATGTGTTATATGATTTATCTGTCGAATACGTGCACCATTATTTTGTACGCGATAGTCATTCGAACTAAGACAGATACTGAACACATGTATATGTATTTATATACCTTAAATTAAGATATGAGTAGTGATAGAGAAATATCACTTATGGAAGGATAATAACATAAATGATTTATCCTAAGATAACCTAAGAAGAGACGGGAATGCCGTTCTCAAGAGGAAATGAACTCGAATACAGAAATACACTAGATGACTTCTAGGTATACATTAAAGACCTGAGAGGTCTATATACACTCGAGAAATTAATCACTGGATAACCTAAGATTGAATCTTAGGCATGTAGTTTAAGAGAACTTAAATAGTTCAGTGAGAGGTTGGCTATGAAGGAAGATCTGAAGATGGTGAGAAATCCAGGACTGCCTGGTTGCGCACTGTGATCATAGAGGGGACGAATGACAACAGGTCCGCTCAAGGAAATTATGAGTAACGAATGATTGCTTGGTCAAAGACACCGCTGTTGGTGGAACGGGCAATTGGGCCCCAGTAACATTATATCCTACAACTTTAAGTTGTGGATTTCCAACAAACACAAACTTTGTTGGACGGAGGCATCACCGCTAGTGTAAGGGCATTTGGGCCCAGAATTTGTAAAATTGAGTAAGGGCATTTGGGCCCAGAACTTGTGAACTAAGTGAGAGTGTGGTGGTAAAGTGGAAAAGAAATTAAGAAGTGAAATGGAACAAGGATTAAGTTGAGAACTTAACTACACGTAAAGAACGAACAACGGTCCTAGAGGCCCGATGCGAGAAATCACAAGACTAACTCTCGTTGTTACATTACCTTCTTATGTAATTGGATGTTATGTGCTTGTTGTTGAGTTGAAGTGAACTACATGGTTACTGGATGTTATGTGCTTGTTGTTGAGTTGGAATGAACTATGATTAATGGATGTTATATGCTTGTTGTTGAATGGAATGAACCATGATTATTGGATGAATTGTTGTTTGCTTTACGATGGTATTTTACAGTTAATATGTTGTAAAACGGAATAGCATGAAACCGGAACTGCATGTTAACAATTGGGCTAATTAATCTGAGTAGTTCAAAGGTCCAAGAGGATCATATGAGAAGCATACCAGCCGTCGTGCTGAGCCTTTATGGCAACATATTAAAGGACTTGATCGAGTTATGAAGCCGAAGTGCAGGACTATCGGGTAGTCTACGACGTCTTTTAATTTCTGCACCCATTATATTTAAGTTTATATTGTATACTTCAATGTAAGCACCGGGAATGTTTTAGATGCTCACTATTCTACGTTATCAATTTATGGATTTAGTATGTGTAGGTTAGTAGTAGAATATTTCGGTTCATCATAGCGGTTATTGATCTTAGTATTGTGATAAGTATTTGTTTCATTACTCACATGGGTGAGTAATGGCGTCTGACACCCAGATTAGTAGATAGATTTAATTTCCGCTGCAAGCCGTCTTTAATTAAGTAGTGATGCCGATTATTATCTGATTAGGAGTAGGGGTGTTATAATTGCCCCCAGTATTTTCATTGATTAAATGTGCAAACGAGTCTCGTCCTCACAGGTCAAGGCTTATGTTTTGATGTGGTGCTTCCTAACCAACACTTGACATGTTTGGTGTTTGCACTTGTTTCTTGCTTAAGGTCACAAATTCTAGACCATTGAATTTGTAATTTGATGGATTTACGCATTTGATATGTTACTTTCACGTGATTAAATACACAACTACCACGTCGGAAGTCTTTTAAGCTTATAACATGGTCATGGGGTATGATGAAAGACAACGGGATCATTGAGGGATATTTGAGGTATGTGGAGCTTAAAAGGGTGACCAAAGCGGCAACTTGCGTCTTCCCTTGGATTTGCCTTCCTTGTCTTGAAGTTGTCTGGATGCTTTTTGTTGACGTTGTTTTCAAGCTTTTGGACTTGGACTTTGGTAGTCGTCCTTTACACCATTTCTCTTCTTTTCTAGTATTTGGATTTCTTTGAGGATTTTCAGATTTTCCTTTCTTTTATCCTTTTCTTTCGGGGTTCTTGTGTCTCCCGGTTTGGACTTTGAGAGCTATTTTTTATGTAGGCTCTTTGGATCATGTGTCACTTTGGGACCATTCCCGGATAGCTTCGACATACTAGTAGCGGCATTGCTTCTTTTGGACTAATGAAAACGTTATCCTAGAGTTGGGTCCTCGCTTCATTTGGTCACCGGGTCGGTTATGCATTATGGGCTGGCTTGTTTTGTGAAGCTTAACATACCAAAAAGGGAGATATATGAAAAGCTCAGCGGGGGTGCCTAGGGTTTAATGTCAGGGTTCACCAGCTTTTGGCTATGTGGTGTTGTACCTAGGTGCTTCGTCATCCTTGATAGTTATGTATCCATTCTTTGTTACTTTTCGCAGATTTACTATCTCCTTCGGTCGAAGATATACCGTTTACCTTACCTTTGAATGTGGCCTCACCGGAGTTGTGTGAAAATGACATGCTCATTCGCTCATGGTTTTACCGCTCAAGGCACTCTCACGAATTTTCAATCGGAGACTTGTTCACACGCTTAAATGAAAGATTAAAGATGACGAACCAAAACTTAGATTGCCCCCAGTATTGATTTGGGGTTGATGACAACAATTTTAGCAAATGTGTACTTGTAACTGTTTTGTGGGTTTTTGGATGTTTTGTGATGATCTGTGGTGTTTAGATGAACATGTTCACCCTTTTGGAAGCAAAAGACAAGTCGTTTTGTTCTACAGTTAGAAAATGAATATTTAGTGATTCTTTTTCTTAAAAAACATAAATGCTCATCATTTCTTATTTTTAATGAAAAAATGAAAAATGGTTCGTATAGAAATTGAAATATGGAACTATGATTTTAGGCATGAACATAAAAGATAACATCGAAGATTACAATCTTAGAAGACTGAAAACAAAGTAGGAAAATAAAAGGAAAATAAGCTAGAAGTGTGGAGGGTGATTTTTCGGTATGAGGGGGGCCTATCTAATTGGTTCTGACTAAAAAGCCTAGATCCTAGAAAATGCCTTTCTATGGAGGGTGAAAAACTGTCACCTCGGCATCCCTCAAATACCTACTCTATCGTCCGTCTTTCCCAGAAAGCATAAGGGGAATGCTAGTGAGCACTACACCCGCTCTCAATGGGATCCACGTGGACTTATGCCTCTATAAGGTGGAGTTGACTAGAGTCGCCACCTAGTTTGACCTAAGGAACTAGGAAGGGAGGAGAAGGGTTCTAAGAACCGTTGATTAACTCTGAATTATTGCCTTTGGATGGGGCTTATCTGGTCATTCGTAGAGATTCTATTGTGGGTTCGCACTGGGTTACACCCCTTGGAAGTGGCAACGACCACGACTTCGGATTGGTGCCCGAGGAAACCTTGGTCTCCAATTGTCGGGATTGCCTTATTTCAAAACCTTTATGAGGGATTCATTTAAAAGCCAAGGATAGGATCAGGACGAGATGTGAGAAAACCAGTGGATGAGGTGAGCTTTTCTGCCAAGCCAGCACCATGAAGAGGAATTGACGAATTCGAATGAGTATAGAATGTAAGATTAGGAGTCTGAATTTGAGAGTTGAAGAAGTCGAGGGTTTTTGGGAGTCAGAGGGGATTTGAATGTTTGACAGACATGAATACCACCTTAGAGTGGGAAAAGGGGGTTTTGATTGGAATGAGGTCGCACCCTATGGGGGCTGCCTACGTACTCAACTCCCTGTTGAGATCAGACCTTACATAGTTCACGGTTTTTGGAGGTTTGGGAGTTTTGGGGTTTTGAAGGAATTGGGGTTTTGCCCTTTTAGGTCCTTGAGGGGTTAAAGAGGTTTTATGGTCATTTTGTGGGGGCTTGATGGGTTGTCGAGTTTTTTTTGGAGTTTAAGGTGCTTGACTCTGTGAGATATTTAAATCTTAAAATGATGATGTCTGTGAGACGCTTGGGTATGTGAGACGTTTGAGGCTTGAAAGGGTTATTAAATTTCAAGAGGTTCGGCTTTTTGAGGAACTGAGGGTTTTCAAGGTGTTTTAATTTGATTAGTCTATTGAACTGTTGAGACTTTCAAATCCGTTGAGCTGTTGAGACCTTCGAGTCTATTAAGCTATTGAGACCTTCGAGTCTGTTGAGCTACTGAGACGTTCGAGTCTGTTGAGCTGCTAAGACGTTCGAGTCTGTTGAGCTGCTGAGATGTTCGAGTCTGTTGAGCTGTTGATACGTTCGAGTCTGTTGAGCTGTTGAGACGTTCGAGTCTATTGAGCTGCTGAGACGTTCGAGTCTGTTGAGCTGCTGAGACGTTCGAGTCCGTTGAGCTGTTGAGACGTTTAGAGATTCGAGATACTTGAGTTCTAAGGAGTTTAGAGTTTCAAGGAGTTTGAGATTTATGATGTTTGGAATTATTTGGGATTGAAATGAAGTTGAATTGAGTTGGGAATGAAAAGAATTTTGAATTGAATTGGATTGAAATTGAGATTGAATCTAATTGAATTAAGAATTGAATTGAATTGGGCTTGAACTGAAATGAATCGGGTTAGAATTGAAATGAAATAGGTTGAATTGAATTGAATTGAATCGGGTACGAATTAAATTGAATCAGGTTTGAACTGAAATGAATTGGATTGAATTGGGTTTAGAAAATGAGTCAGATTGGGCCTTGAAGAATGGCCGGATTTGGTTTTGAAAAAAAATGGGCCAGATTTGGACTTTGTAAAATGGGCCAAATTGAGCCTTGGTTTGGGCTTGATTTTTGGACCAAATATGGGATAGAGATTTGGGCCAGAATGGGCCTTGTGATTAGGGTCCGATTTAAGATTTGAAAATTAGGCTGAATTAGGCTTCAAATTGGGCCTCAACTGGATGATTTGAAGTTGGGATTGACAATGAATTGGAATGAATTTTGCATTGTGTATGAAGAATGATGAGTGAGTGTGAGAAGGATTATTTTTGAAATGTGTTTGAGGTTTGAGCATGAGAAGATTAGCTTTGAAGGGTGTTCAAAAAGTGAGTAGAGGGAGTATTGATTTTGAAGTATGCTTGGTGCTAGAGTATGAAATATTAATTTTGAAGAGTGTTATATGAGAGAAATTGATTTGAAGGGTGTTTGATGAGAGAGCATGAGAGATTGATTTTGCAGTGTGTTTGATGAGAGAGTATGAGAGATTGATTTTAAAGAGTGTTCGATGAGGGAAATTGATTTGAAATTGAATTTTTGGGCTGAATTTGGAATTGAATTTTGGGTTTTGAATTGGATTTTTATTAGTTGAAATGAATCATAGATTGTGAGTTTTATTCTGAGAATTATGGATTGTTTGGAAAATTTTATAAAGAAAGGGCATTCCCCACTGACCAGACTCTACGGCCCGTTTGAGTGAGGAACATTCCTGAGCCTAGAAGGTTCTCTAAACTGGACTCGATGTGTCCAGACATAAGTGGGCAAACCTAAAGGCTATTCTATGGCCACCTGCTCTATTCTTGATTAGCTAACTATAAATTAAACTCAAACGAAAGTTATGGAAAATATCAACAAACATATAAAATAGCACGTGCTCAATACTTACACAAAAGTTATGAAAAACATCAACAGACATACAAAATAGCACCTGCTCGATACTTAAATGAAAAAGTTATGGAAAATATCAACATGCATACAAAATAACACATGCTCGATTAGTCAGAAAGATTTTAAAAATCACAATAATGAAATGATATCATGAAAGCATAAAACTAATTACATCAGAGATTACAATGACCAAATGATTACAAACCATTATTAAAACCAATAAAAATTGTTAATTAAAGATAAGCCACTATGGGGGGTCAAATTGACGCCGCCTCACTCGAGCTGATAGGGATCCAAAGAGATGCACCAACCGTTTTCTGAAGACTGGGGAGATACCCAAGTAGTCCGAGCCAAAGTCCAGCTCCTTAGTCCCCGAGCAATTTTCCATTCACCAATCCATCATGTACATGTCATGGAACAAAAACAAGGAAACACGAGTTTGTTTAGTAATGAAATGTAAGAGGGTTGGGATGTGTAATGGGATCATATGGCCCCTCTTAATGGGAGGAAAGGGGGGCAATCTAATCATCTCCAACACCCCAACCGAGAACATATAAAAGAGTTTCAAGCTGCCAATGAATGCTAGGAATTGTAAGATAAATCAAGCATTGGGGTTGCTACGCAGATTAATTCAACATCCTAGATTATGACTCAAACCGAAGTGTAGTATCAAAGAGGTGGGGTTGTGAGTCATGTGGGATCATACCTAGATGGGTTTATATCACTTCCCTTCTAAGATGAAGAACTAATAAGGACCATCCAGCCAGTGAATGATTCATCTAAACAATTATAACATTTGGGCAACTATCATTCGATTCATGTTCATATCTAAGCGCAAAGGGACAATGTCATGCTAGTTATCAAACTCAAATTCCAAACCACATATCAACGCACAAGGGGCAGTTAATCATCAAAGACAAAAAGAAGGTTGAAAGATAGAATTTCCAAAACCAATTAGCTTTAGTGAAACCCAAAGTAGAAGTGATGCCCAAACATTCCAAGCTCAATCAAGTCCAGCCCAAGTCCATCCGATTGTATATATACCCAATGAAATACCCCTAATCTTTAAAATATAATTAAATGATCTATTAATGATCTAAGATGATTATTAAACACCTAAATATTTGGGGAACAATCTAAAAGATCTCAACAAGGCAAACACGTCTTACGATCGGTAAAGCCAAAAATGTGCTTTAAGACACCATAAAGATTGTATACCTCAAATAGGATCCAAAGTGGATTCCTAAGTATTATATGAAGCAAGGAACACAATAAAACCATTCTGAAGGAGAACTAAGCTCAGGAACACCCTGTGACACAAAAATGTGCACTAAAACTCCTTAAAGCACGTTTTTGTGAGATTGCCTTTTAAATTGATTTTTTAATGGGCTTAAAAATTATAATTATCCTTAAATATGATATTTTGCCATATTATATCATATTAGGAATTTAATTCCAGAAAATTATGAATTTTTTACAAATTTAATATTAAAATATTAATAAACCCTAAAGTGGGGCCCATGAGTCAATATTGACCAAGCATGGTCAATGGTCAATTAATTGACCCCTTTGGACCATGGAGATCGGCTGCAATAAGAGAGGAGACAGCATACAATGATTTTGGGGACAAATTACTACCTAATCTCCAATTTAGAATAGTAACCTTTACTTTTTACATTATTTCCTACCTTTCCCACCTTCTCCTTCCTTCCTTGTCCGATTATCTCTCTGCCGCCGAGCTCTCCCCTTCCTTTGAAGCTCTCAAGGCTTGTTCTTGAGCATGGAAGGCAAACCTAGCTCCTAAGCTCTTAAGGTAAGTGTTTTAATGTCATTTTTAGCCCTTTTTCTTCATCTTTTCACTACCAACACCTAGATTTCGTGGCTCATCAATTCCTATGGCTTATTCTCAGTGTTCTAAGGTTAGAACAAGAGCTAAACTCGGTTGAGACCAGTAGAGAGACCAAGGTTGTTCAAATCTACATTTTAAGGTAAAAACATACCTTAAGCTTCTCAATCTTCCATGCGGTTTTATTCCTTCAATTTTTATGTGTTTATACACTCATAATCTTCATAATTACATATTCATTCAGTTGGTTAGCCATTTGGAGCAAGGGTGACCAAGATCCAAGAGAAATACTCTCTTTTAAGGCATTTTTCCAAGGTAAAACCTAATAACAAGAGAGTTTGTTTAGATCTAGCTATTTCCTATGTCAATATGGTAGATCTAACACCTTGTGGTGTGTTTGGTTCAGGCCGAAAACACCTAGAACTTCCCTTGCATTTTTAAGGTAATTTTTGCCTTAACTTACATTAATTATTCCTTATGGTTAAGCTCAAGCTGGAGTGTAACCATATCTTGTTTTCGTGTATTAAACATGTCTAAATCAAGTGGTGAATTTTCCTACAAGTGACCGAGCCCATACAAGGAATAATCAAGGTATAAACACCTTAAACTTATGATTTTTGTAATTTCCAAGTATATATATACATGGCCGAGAGTGAAACTTCAAATATAGGTCATATTGACCTAAAAATGGAAAAAATGGCTAAGATAATTAAGCTAGTCATTTAAGAGATTTAATTAACATAATGGTCAAATTATGACATTATGTGGAAAAATAATTAAACCATGGTGAGGCCGAATATATGCTATATTTTGGACATTATTGTGTAATTTATTTTGCAAGTTCAAGGTTGTAAAGGCCATGTCATTAGGCCATTTTAATTTAAGTTTATAAGCTTATTTAGTTTTATTTATGCTTATAATTAAAATTGGGGCCAATTCGTAATTACTAGGAATTTAGAAAGCCGTGGGCTTAATTTAGAGCAATTTAGGGTTTTTAAATGAATTTAATAAAAATTATAACATTTTATAAAGTTTGGTCAAATTGTAAAATAGAAAAGTATAGGGTATTATTTGATTACCGAAAACTTGGTTCCCATTTGGTATTAGTCAAAGTTGACTATATAGGAGACTTTGACCAGGTTTGGAAATTTAAGAAATTAAAATACTACCTTATAATAAGATACTTATTAGATTGTAAAAGATTTTAAGACTTGGGTAGTAATGTAATTACCGAGACTTAAGGGTGCTAAATGGAGCTTAGTAAAGTCCTTAAGTTGTTAGGAATTTTAGAAGTTTATTTGGTTAAATTTGGAGTTCATATGAATTATATAAGTATAATATATGGTATTTTATAACATTGTTACTAATAGGTAACAAATGCACAGAAACCGAGATTTAGAGGAGAAATAAGGTTAAGAATAATGTTTATAACCTTTTGGTATAGTTTGGTGATTTTTGGAGTTATAGATAAGGTTTTATTAAGAAATGTGTATAATATATAGTTTTAATGGAATTAGAAAACTATGTATTACAAATTGGGATTGGATTGTGATTTTATAGAAATTTAGTGATTGTAATAAAAGCCGAAAATATAAGGGGGCTAATTGGTATTTTATAAACAAAATATAACTATAAGTTATAATTGTATTAAATGACTTAAATGTCATAAGATATGTTATATATCTAGAATGTAACATTATATTAATTAAGTGGTGGATTTTGTAAATATTTAAGAACATAGGTGCTGTTCGAAAATATTAACATTTTTAAATGGAATTTATAATATGGTTTTAATGTTATAAGAAATATAACATTTATATAATAGAGGTATTCATTAAAAAGAATGATATAGATTATAAGACTTACCATATAATAAATAGTTCCATAATACACATATATAAATATATGTAATGGTGTAGAAAATGTGATATGGTTCAATAATTATATTTATCATAATTAAAATGATAATAGATAAGGAGAAAAATTATAAACATTAGTATGGAATTCTAATGTTAAGAGTATTCATGGGATAATAAGGATTTCAAACATTCAAAGTATTGTTTACAAATGAATTATACCATTAAATTTTTTTAAAAAAAAGAGAGAGAGAGACAAACCTTAGAAAAATAAACTAAGGTGAGGTGTATAGTGCATGACAAGGAATCATACATGCAATAAAGAAACAACTATACGATCTATAAATATCCACTAAGTTACATGTGATAACAAGTTCAACAATAACTATACTAATATACCAAACAAGACTACGCATGTAATATAACACTTTTCCCAATCTCGAGTTCAACCTAAAACCCGACAAACATTGATAGTTTAACGGGGGGTTAACCGGAGGTGTTAGTGACGGCACGGAGTACCGTAGGATTGTGTTGTTATACGGTATGCTAATCAGTAGCATTATATATTTGTTTAGATTGTTAGAGACTACACAAGGAGCATAGGATCTCGCTGATTCATACTCCACCGTAATACATCAGGTGAACGGTATGTTGTTATGTGTCTCTGATTGTCTCTGAGACTTCCTCAGTTCAGACTTCTGTGTGATCTGTGATAGATTGTTTGTCTGAATGTGATAATTAATATGCATGAATTGTATATTTATAGCTGCTTATTATCTGTTGTTGAGTTAACAGTACCGGTTCGTATATGTGGACCTATATATAAAACGAACTAACGGCTATAGTGCTATCTTATATGGAATATAAGGATCGTCAGAAAACGTTGTCACTAGGATAATAAGATATACTATTATCCGACTTTTATACGGAGCATTGGCCTTTCTATACGCCGCTCTTGTATCTAACACTGGATCCCGAGTTTACAGACTCCGGATTGGACTAATGACCTTAGTCTGCTGTGTTAGGAAAATTTGGTAATGCGATGGAATAAATAATTAACTAAGGAAGGAAAGTAAAGCCAGGAGAATGTGGCTCTTGGTGCGCGCTGTGATCACAAAAACGATACCAGGATGTCCGCGTACGGGTCCGCAAGTATCAAGGAAATTTCCCGTGAGCTAGAATGGCTCGTTGGTCGGAGACTCTACCATTGGAGTGGCTACTGCCGTGGGTGACCCGCCATAATATATGGGTAACTAGAGACATGTCGTTTTAACGAGGCATTGTCACTAGGTATAACTGAACAAATAATACAGTTTAAGAATTATACAGTGGCGAACGATATTGGTTTCTACACCATGGACGAGAACTAGTACATGTTTATTGTCCTCGTTGTTTCGCTTGGTTGTTCATTGGTTATACATGTGGTTATATTATATATGGTGATGGTTGTGTTTATTGTATGGATGTTACTGTTAATTGTTTTACAGTTTTAAATATTAAAACGGTATTGCATGTAATGAACCTCATGCTATCCAAATAATTGAGGGGTCTTTGGGGGCATGACGGGGCATGTGATGACATACTCAGCAGGGGCTGATTCCATACTCAGCAGGGGCTGATTCCATACCACAAACCACTTTCATGCAGGTGACTAACTGGTGGGTCGCAGCGAGGCGTGACTACTGTGATATTACTGTTGGTTTAGACTTGGTACGGTGTGATACTCAGGTTGTTTTGGACTCGGGTTGTTTAACCGAGGTGTGTTTGGTTTAGATGCTCACGGTCTGTAATAATTGTTGATGTTAGATTTGTTTTAAGTTGTTTAAGTTCTACTATCTATCTCTTGTGGTCACTGCGGGAATACGTTTCGCAAGTTGATTATCAGGTAATTCGTTATCACCTGTATGGGCGAGTGATAACAGTGACACCATTAGGGCGATAGTTTATTATTTACCGCTGCGAGATATTATTGTGCGCGACATTTATAGGACTATTAGGAACCGAATTAGTAGGGGTGTTACAAAAGTGGTATTAGAGCGGAGTACCGCTCTGATTACAAGAGATAGTAGTTTAAGTACCGTGAGCATAGGTTATTTACACACCAGTACCAAGAGATAGTGTAAATGATTTGAGTTAAGATATGGTAAGGAAAGTACGGTATTTATACCAAGAGCTGACTTTGGTTATGAATTCTTCAGATGTCTTCCGGGAGGCGATCAGCAGGTAGAGGAGGTGGTGGAAGAGGCGGCGGGCCTGAGCAGGTCCTCCGGAGGCCCCAGCCGTGGCGTGGCTGAGACGGTAGCTGCGCTTCGCTGAGCTAGCCCAGATGGGAGGTATCCATATAGGAGCACCACCTGCACCACCGGTAGTCCCACCCGTACCCGCACCTTGAGAGCCGAATTGGCTGAAGAGCGTAGCTGATACGCGAGTACCTACCTATGATGGAGTTGCCGACCCCACTGTCCTGGAGAGATTCATTGTTGAGCACGAGAAGGCCTTCAATGCCATACATGTGCATGCTGAGCACCGAGTCGACATAGCAGCCTTTCACCTGAAGGACGCTGCCAGCACGTGGTGGAGGTCCGTGAAGGCACATTATCTTTCTATAGAGGGTTTTGGATGGACTGGTTTTGTGGAATTGTTGAGAGAGAAGTACTATCCTGCTCATTTGAAGTAGAGGAGTTTGAGGCCCTAAGGCAGGGTAGTATGACAGTAGATCAGTACTACTCCTTGTTTATTGGGCTCTTGGACTTCGTCCCAGGAGTTGTTTATTCTGATGCTGTGAAGGTGGAGAAATTTAGAGGCGGGTTGAGATATGCTATCAAGGCTGCCATGGGTGCTACCTTGTACCCTACGGTTCAGGTAAAACTAATTGACAGTTTGTACCTTATAACTCAGTTTGATTTGTTACAAGTTCGGGGAACTCATTGATGTATTACAGGAGTGTTACGACGCTGCTTCTCGGACTGAGATGATGGTGAACAGCCGAGAGGACGGTCAGGGGCAGAAGCGTAAGGCCCCAGAGAAAAAGGCAGAGACTGAGGCTGGAGCGGAGGCAGTAAGGCTGGAAGTAAGAACCACCTTAAGTTATTTAATTCATTTAAATTACTTACTTACTACCTGCTTTTATACCTGCTATTCCTGACACTTTGACGATCACAGGAAGAAAAAGTTCTCCTGGAGGGAGAAGAAGAAGGAGCAGGCCAGCCAAAAAGGGAAGGACAAGGTCCCGTTGCTGACCGGGCCTACCTACGATGTGCAGCCTCTTAGATCTGTACCCCCTAAGGGTAAGCGATCTAACCTTGTGAATAAATTGAGTACTATACTACCCATTGCCATCCTTGTATTAACCTGAGTGTGATATGATAATAGGTTCTGCACCCCAGCGCCACTTTCACTGCAAGCGCTGTGGCAAAGACCACCCGGGTGTTGACTGCACCGGGCAAGCGGTGGACTGCCACCATTGTGGAAAGAAGGGCCACAGGTCGTTCGAGTGCTTCTCGAACCCGGAGAGCCGAGCGTACCGCCCACCGAAGGGGACTCAGGGCGCACCTACTGGAGGAGGTGGAGCTCGAGGTGGCCAGAGGGGGCCGGCGCCCCAAGCCCAGAGAGGGCAGCAGCAGCAGCAGCCGCAGCAGCAGAACCAGGGCCAGAGGAACCCGCCGGGCAACCGTATGCTGAATGCAGCGGGAGCTTCAGGCGCTGGCACTAGTACCCAGCGCGGTGAAGGTTAGCATTTGAAACCTTAACCATTGTATGAAAGCATGACTAAGTGTTAAACGTTTTACCTTGGCATGAATGGGTGTTTAAATTACCGTTTTAGATAAACAACTTACCTAGGAAACCTTTTACCTCTTAGGAGACTTCGATATCTGCTATCCCACACTTACAAGACAGAGATCACCTAGACCCGTGGAAGAAAGACGGGAGTACCTAGTGAGTTGTGTCATGTAGTCAGACCGGGCATGATACTTCTCCGAGAATTCCTAACCCTAGATGAGCAAATCACCATAGTGAATGAGTGTAGAGCTTTGGGTAAGGGCATAGGAGGTTTTTATACCCCTGTATTTACTAGTGGTTCTAGAATGAAACTGCACATGATGTGCTTAGGGAAAGACTGGGATCCACAAGCTAGGGTTTATCGAGAGGTGAGGATGGTAGGTGATGTATCTATACCTAGTATACCTGAGAGTTTCCTTACCTTGGTGAGAAACGCAATGGATATTGCTCAAGACTGTGAGGTTTATCCATTACCCGACATGACACCTGACGTTTGCATCATCAATTACTATGAACAGGGAGGGAAGCTTGGAATGCACCAGGACTGTGATGAGACGACCGAGTCCATCACCAGGGGAATACCAGTTGTATCTTTTTCCATCGGCGATGATGCTGAGTTCATTTATGGAGACCAGAAGAGGATGGATCTAGCCAGCAAGATCATCCTCAAGTCTGGGGATGTGTTGGTATTTGGTGGAGATTCGAGACTTGTATATCATGGTATTAAGAGCATTAAGCTCAATACCGCACCACCAGCTCTAGTGAATGATACCCACATCCGACCCGGCCGTTTAAATTTGACCTTCAGACAGTACTGATGTAATAGTAGTAGTTAAGTGTGTAACCTTGTATAATACAGTTTGAATGAATAAAATAAGAGTTTTCTACCTTCAATTGATGGTGTTAGTGCTTCCGTACTATTCGACTCAGGGGCTTCGCATTCTTTTATTTCCTCGACGTTTGCTAAGAAACTGGGGGCCACCCCCGAACAGCTTTCAGACTTTGCAGTCACCCTTCCTTCGAAGGAGAAAGTAGGTTGCACCAGACAGTATACAGGGTTAGAGATCAGCATTATGACTGAGACCTTCCCCATTGATCTGATTGAGTTCAAGAACTTGGGTTTTGACATCATAGTGGGTATGGATTGGCTACAGAAGCATAGGGGCCGCCTTCATTGTGCAGAGCATCGACTACTACTGAAGGGGCCGAGCGGCAAGACAGTGTCATACCGCAGTGTGAGGAGAGAGCCGACTGTCAAGATCGTGTCAGCATTATCCCTGATGAAGGATGTTAGGAAGGGCCGACAAGCCTTCCTCTGTTATGTACAGGACACGAGACAGAGCGACGTGACGGACGTAGACATTCCAGTCGTGGTAGATTTTCCCGACTTATTTCCTGATGAGCTGCCAGGCATGCCACCTGTGCGCGAGGTTGAGTTCGCCGTCGACTTGTTGCCAGGTACGGGCCCCATTGCTAAGGCACCCTACCGTATGGCACCGGCTGAGATGAGGGAGCTGAAGCTACAGCTGGAGGACCTCCTTGACAAGGGATTCATTCGACCTAGTGTTTCTCCTTGGGGTGCTCCAGTGCTGTTCGTCAAGAAAAGGACGGCAGTATGCGACTCTGCATCGACTACCGCGAGCTTAATGCGGTTACAGTCAAGAACAAGTACCCATTACCACGGATAGATGATTTGTTTGATCAGCTGAGAGGAGCCAGTGTGTTCTCGAAGATAGACCTCAGATCTGGCTACCATCAGATTAGGATTGCAGAGGGTGACATTGAGAAGACAGCTTTCCGGACACGGTATGGACACTACGAGTTCACCGTTATGCCATTCGGACTGACGAATGCGCCAGCCATATTCATGGACTTGATGAACCGACTTTTTAGAGAGTATCTTGATAGTTCAGTTGTAGTCTTCATCGACGATATTCTGATCTATTCAAAGACCAAGGAAGACCATGAGTTGCATTTGAGACAGGTGTTGAATATTATGAGAGAACCAGCTGTATGCCAAACTCTCTAAGTGTGAGTTCTGGTTAGACAGCGTGTCATTTCTAGGACACATTATATCAGCTAGCGGCATATCTGTAGACCTGCTAAGATTGAGGCAGTGAAGAGTTGGCCAAGGCCGAAGACAGTCACAGACGTCCGTAGCTTTCTGGGTTTGGCAGGGTATTATCGAAGATTCGTGAAGGACTTCTCCAAGGAAGCCAAACCGATGACTAATCTAATGAAGAAGGAATCCCAGTTCTTATGGTCTGCAGAGTGTGAGCAGTCCTTTCAGACGCTGAAGGATCTCCTGACATCAGCGCCCGTTCTTACTATCCCTGAGGGCACTGATGGGTTCGAGGTATACTGTGATGCCTCTGGAACCGGTCTAGGCTGTGTGCTTATGCAGCACGGGAAGGTAGTTGCTTACGCATCCCGACAGCTGAAAAGCATGAGGTGAATTACCCCACACACGACCTTGAGTTAGGCGCAGTAGTCTTCGCTTTGAAGATCTGGCGACATTATTTGTATGGTGTGACAGTCACTATCTACTCTGATCACAAGAGTCTACAGCATCTCTTCTCGCAGAAGGAGCTGAACATGCGACAGAGAAGATGGGTCGAGTTCTTGAAGGACTACGATATAGACCTGAGGTACAAAGAGGGCAAGGCGAATGTGGTAGCTGATGCCCTGAGCCGCAGAGCTCATTCATTGTTCACTTTATTAGCAAACAGCAGTATGATTGATGAGATACGAGCTGCACAGGAGAGTGATCACTATATGCAGAGTATCAGGCAGAAAATGATAGATGGTTGTTTTGAGAGGCTAAAATATGACTTCGAACTGTGCGATGATGGCATGATTCGACTGAAGGGCCGTTTGTGTATTCCGGAGTCGTCTCCTGACCTGAAGGAGAAGATACTCCAGGAGGCTCATTGCTCGTCCTTATCCGTCCACCCTGGTTCGTCAAAGATGTATAAGGATTTGAAGGTTCATTTCTGGTGGAGCGGGATGAAGAAGGATGTAGCTGAGTATGTGGCTAGATGCTTGACCTGTCAGAAGGTTAAGTTTGAGCATAGGAGACCCGGAGGTTTAGTGCAGTCTATGCCTATTCCTTGTTGGAAGTTCGAGGACATTTCGATGGATTTCGTTGTCGGTCTCCCACCGACTAAGGGAGGACTGAACACGATTTGGGTCATTGTGGACCGTCTGACGAAGGTGGCAAAATTTGTTGCTATGAAGGATACCTGGAACGTTCCGAAGTTAGCGGATTTGTTCCAGAAGGAGGTGATCCGGCACCATGGTGTGCCAAAGACTATTGTTTCTGATAGGGACCCTCGATTTTTGTCCAGATTCTGGGGACAGGTTCAGGAAGCCTTGGGTACAAAGTTGAAGCTTAGTACGGCATTCCATCCACAGACCGACGGTCAGAGTGAGAGGACCATCCAGACACTGGAGGACATGCTGGAGCATGTGCCTTAGATTTTCAGGGCTGGTTAGAGCGTCTACACTTGATAGAGTTCGCCTACAACAACAGCTACCACTCCTCGATACAGATGCCACCATTTCAGGCACTTTATGGTAGACCATGTAGGACTCCTTTATGCTGGGATGAGGCCAGCGAGACTACGCTTCTACTGAGTACCTAGAGCAGATTAAGGAGGATGTCCTACAGATTAGGAAGAACATGAGGGCAGCTCAGGACCGGCAGAAAGCAAATGCAGACACCAAGAGGAGGGACATTGAGTTCACTACCGATGATATGGTATTCCTTAGAGTGTCACCCATGAAGGGGATATTCCGGTTTGGGCAGAAGGGCAAGTTGAGCCCGAAGTATGTTGGACCTTATGCGATTAGGGAGCGAGTGGGCCCGTTAGCCTACAGACTGGATTTACCAGCAGAGCTCGGGAGGGTGCACGACGTCTTTCACGTTTCACAGTTGAAGAGGTATGTGCCCCATCCATCGCACGTTTTGCAGCCAGAGACTTTAGAGTTGGACCCTGCTCTACGTTATGAGGAAGTACCACTCCGCATTCTCGACACGAAGACGAGGCAGACTAGGAACAAGACCGTCAGTATGGTCAAGGTTCTCTGGTCGAACCATGAGGTGGAGGAGGCTACATGGGAGTTAGAGGACTCCATGAGAGCGAAGTACCCAGCACTCTTCGAGTAGTAGCTGTGATACTTGTACGGGTTCGTGGTCAAACCCTTTTTAAGGGGGGTAGACACCACTTGGCTTGCGCACATGTTGTGCATTAGGTCTTGTTTTTGTGTTGTGATTTTGTTGATGCTGCGTCATACATGTGGCTTGGATGATTGTATGTGTATGATACATTTTATGTATGTATGTGCCTTAGTGCACCTGGTTGAATATATATAGTACCGCTGAGTACTTTTGGTTGATGAGTTGGATGTGCACCTTGTTTAGTGCTGTGATATGAATGAGTATATCATGAGTTTGATTATTTAATATATGTTGTATGTATAACTAGGTCTGAACCTAGTGGGAGTTACTCCCTAGCAATGGACTGTTTGGTTACCTAGTGGAACTTTGATTCCTTTAGGTAACTGTAGAGGATTAAGGACTTCGGGACGAAGCCTTTTTAAGGGGGGTAGACTGAAATACCCCTAATCTTTAAAATATATTAAATGATCTATTAATGATCTAAGATGATTATTAAACACCTAAATATTATTGGGGAACATCTAAAGATCTCAACAAGGCAAAACACGCCTTAAGATCGTTAAAGCCAAAAATGTGCTTTAAGACACCATAAAGATTGTATGACCTCAAATAGGATCCAAAGTGGATTCCTAAGTATTATAATGAAAAGGAACACAATAACCATTCTCAAGGAGAACTAAGCTCAGGAACACCCTGTGACACAAAAATGCGCTAAAACTCCTTAAGCACGTTTTTGTGAGATTGCCTTTTAAATTGATTTTTTAATGGGCTTAAAAATTATAATTATCCTTAAATATGATATTTTGCCATATTATCATATTAGGAATTTAATTCCAGAAATTTACGAATTTTTACAAATTAATATTAAAATATTAATAAAACCCTAAAGTGGGGCCCGCATGAGTCATATTGACCAAGCAATTCAATGGTCAATTAATTGACCCCTTTGGACCATGGAGATCGGCTAAGAGAGGAGACAGCATACATGATTTTGGGACAAATTACTACCTAATCTCCAATTTAGAATAGTAACCTTTACTTTTTACATTATTTCCTACCTTTCCCACCTTCTCCTTCCTTCCTTGTCCGATTCTCTTCTCCCCCAGCCGAGCTCTCCCCTTCCTTTGAAGCTCTCAAGGCTTGTTCTTGAGCATGGAAGGCAAACCTAGCTCCTAAGCTCTTAAGGTAAGTGTTTTAATGTCATTTTTAGCCCTTTTTCTTCATCTTTTCACTACCAACACCTAGATTTCGTGGCTCATCAATTCCTATGGCTTATTCTCAGTGTTCTAAGGTTAGAACAAGAGCTAAACTCGGTTGAGACCAGTAGAGAGACCAAGGTTGTTCAAATCTACATTTTAAGGTAAAAACATACCTTAAGCTTCTCAATCTTCCATGCGGTTTTCTTCCTTCAACTTTTATGAGTTTATACACTCATAATCTTCATAATTACATATTCATTCAGTTGGTTAGCCATTTGGAGCAAGGGTGACCAAGATCCAGAGAAATACTCTCTTTTAAGGCATTTTTCCAAGGTAAAACCTAATAACAAGAGAGTTTGTTTAGATCTAGCTATTTCCTATGTCAATATGGTAGATCTAACACCTTGTGGTTTGTTTGGTTCTGGCCGAAAACACCTAGAACTTCCCTTGCATTTTTAAGGTAATTTTTGCCTAAAATCTTACATTAATTATTCCTTATGGTTAAGCTCAAGCTTGGAGTGTAACCATATCTTGTTTTGTGTATTAAACATGTCTAAATCAAGTGGTGAATTTTCCTACAAGTGACCGAGCCCATACAAGGAATAATCAAGGTATAAACACCTTAAACTTATGATTTTTGTAATTTCCAAGTATATATATATACATGGCCGAGAGTGAAACTTCAAATATAGGTCATATTGACCTAAAAATGGAAAAAAATGGCTAAGATAAATTAAGCTAGTCATTTAAGAGATTTAATTAACATAATGGTCAAATTATGACATTATGTGGAAAAATAATTAAACCATGGTGAGGCCGAATATATATGCTATATTTTGAGACACTTATTGTGTAATTTATTTTGCAAGTTCAAGGTTGTAATAAGGCCATGTCATTAGGCCATTTTAATTTAAGTTTATAAGCTTATTTAGTTTTATTTATGCTTATAATTAAAATTGGGCCAATTCGTAATTACTAGGAATTTAGAAAGCCGTGGGCTTAATTTAGAGCAATTTAGGGTTTTTAAATGAATTTAATAAAAATTATAACATTTTATAAAGTTTTGGGTCAAAATTGTAAAAATAGAAAAGTATAGGGTATTATTAGTGATTACCGAAAACTTGGTTCCCATTTGGTATTAGAAGTCAAAGTTGACTATATAGGAGACTTTTACCAGGTTTGGAAAATTTAAGAAATTAAAATACTATCTTATAATAAGATACTTATTAGATTGTAAAAGATTTATAAGACTTGGGGTAGTAATGTAATTACCGAGACTTAAGGGTGCTAAATGGAGCTTAGTAAAGTCCTTAAGTTGTTAGGAATTTTTAGAAGTTTATTTGGTTAAATTTGGAGTTCATATGAATTATATAAGTATAATATATGGTATTTTATAACATTGTTACTAATAGGTAACAAATGCACAAAAACCGAGATTTAGAGGAGAAATAAGGTTAAGAATAATGTTTATAACCTTTTGGTATAGTTTGGTGATTTTTGGAGTTATAGATAAGGTTTTATTAAGAAATGTGTATAATATATAGTTTTAATGGAATTAGAAAACTATGTATTACAAATTGGGATTGGATTGTGATTTTATAGAAATTTAGTGATTGTAATAAAAGCCGAAAATATAAGGGGGCTAATTGGTATTTTATAAACAAAATATAACTATAAGTTATAATTGTTTAAATGACTTAAATGTCATAAGATATTTATATCTAGAATGTAACATTATATTAATTAAGTGGTGGATTTTGTAAATATTTAAGAACATAGGTGCTGTTCGAAAATATTAACATTTTTAAATGGAATTTATAATATGGTTTTAATGTTATAAGAAATATAACATTTATAATATAAGAGGTATTCATTAAAAAGAATGAATATAGATTATAAGACTTACCATATAATAAATAGTTCCATAATACACATATATAAATAAATATATGTAATGGTGTAGAAAATGTGATATGGTTCAATAATTATATATTATCATAATTAAAATGATAATAGATAAGGAGAAAAGAATTATAAACATTAGATATGGAATTCTAATGTTAAGAGTATTCATGGGATAATAAGGATTTCAAACATTCAAAGTATTGTTTACAAATGAATTATACCACATTAATTTTTTTTTTAAAAAAGAAGAGAGAGAGACAAACCTTAGAAAAATAAATACTAAGGTGAGGTGTATAGTGCATGACAAGGAATCATACATGCAATAAAGAAACAAACTATACGATCTATAAATATCCACTAAGTTACATGTGATAACAAGTTCAACAATAACTATACTAATATACCAAACAAGACTACACATGTAATATAACACTTTTCCCAATCTCGAGTTCAACCTAAAACCCGACAAACATTGATAGTTAATAACGGGGGGTTAACCGGGAGGTGTTAGTGACGGCACGGAGTACCGTAGGATTGTGTTGTTATACGGTATGCTAATCAGTAGCATTATATATTGTTTAGATTGTTAGAGACTACACAAGGAGCATAGGATCTCGCTGATTCATACTCCACCGTAATACATCAGGGTGAACGGTATGTTGTTATGTGTCTCTGATTGTCTCTGAGGACTTCCTCAGTTCAGACTTCTGTGTGATCTGTGATAAGATTGTTTGTCTGAATGTGATAATTAATATGCATGAATTGTATATTTATAGCTGCTTATTATTACTGTTGTTGAGTTAACAGTACCGGTTCGTATATATGGACCTATATATATAAAACGAACTAGCGGCTATAGTGCTATCTTATATGGAATATAAGGATCGTCAGAAAAACGTTGTAGCACTAGGATAATAAGATATACATATTATCCGAGACTTTTATACGGAGCATTGGCCTTTCTATACGCCGCTCTTGTATCTAACACTGGATCCCGAGTTTACAGACTCCGGATTGGACTAATGACCTTAGTCTGCTGTGTTAGGAAAATTTGGTAATGCGATGCGATGGAATAATAATTAACTAAGGAAGGAAAGTAAAGCCAGGAGGATGTGGCTCTTGGTGCGCGCTGTGATCACAAAAACGATACCAGGATGTCCGCGTACGGGTCCGCAAGTATCAAGGAAATTTCCCGTGAGCTAGAATGGCTCGTTGGTCGGAGACTCTACCATTGGAGTGGCTACTGCCGTGGGTGACCCGCCATAATATATGGGTAACTAGAGACATGTCGTTTTAACGAGGCATTGTCACTAGGTATAACTGAACAAATAATACAGTTAAGAATTATACAGTGGCGAACGATATTGGTTTCTACACCATGGACGAGAACTAGTACATGTTTATTGTCCTCGTTGTTTCGCTTGGTTGTTCATTGGTTATACATGTGGTTATATATTATATGGTGATGGTTGTGTTTATTGTATGGATGTTACTGTTAATTGTTTTACAGTTTTAAATATTAAAACGGTATTGCATGTAATGAACCTCATGTATCCAAATAATTGAGGGGTCTTTGGGGGCATGACGGGGAATGTGATGACATACTCAGCAGGGGCTGATTCCATACCACAAACCACTTTCATGCAGGTGACTAACTGGTGGGTCGCAGCGAGGCGTGACTACTGTGATATTACTGTTGGTTTAGACTTGGTACGGTGTGATACTCAGGTTGTTTTGGACTCGGGTTGTTTAACCGAGGTGTGTTTGGTTTAGATGCTCACGGTCTGTAATAATTGTTGATGTTAGATTTGTTTTAAGTTGTTTAAGTTCTACTATCTATCCCTTGTGATCACTGCGGGAATACGTTTCGCAAGTTGATTATCAGGTAATTCGTTATCACCCGTATGGGCGAGTGATAACAGTGACACCATTAGGGCGATAGTTTATTATTTACCGCTGCGAGATATTATTGCGCGACATTTATAGGACTATTAGGAACCAAATTAGTAGGGGTGTTACAAAAGTGGTATCAGAGCGGAGTACCGCTCTAATTACAAGAGATAGTAGTTTAAGTACCGTGAGCATAGGTTATTTACACACCAGTACCAAGAGATAGTGTAAATGATTTGAGTTAAGATATGGTAAGGAAAGTACGGTATTTTATACCAAGAGCTGACTTTGGTTATGATTCTTCAGATGTCTTCCGGGAGGCGATCAGCAGGTAGAGGAGTTGGTGGAAGAGGCGGCGGGCCTGGAGCAGGTCCTCCGGAGGCCCCAGCCGTGGGCGTGGCTGAGACGGTAGCTGCCGTCTTCGCTGAGCTAGCCCAGATGGGAGGTATCCATATAGGAGCACCACCTGCACCACCGGTAGTCCCACCCGTACCCGCACCTAGAGAGCCGAATTGGCTGAAGAGCGTAGCTGACACGCGAGTACCTACCTATGATGGAGTTGCCGACCCCACTGTCCTGGAGAGATTCATTGTTGAGCACGAGAAGGCCTTCGATGCCATACACGTGCCTGCTGAGCACCGAGTCGACATAGCAGCCTTTCACCTGAAGGACGCTGCCAGCACGTGGTGGAGGTCCGTGAAGGCACATTATCTTTCTATAGAGGGTTTTGGATGGACTGGTTTTGTGGAATTGTTGAGAGAGAAGTACTATCCTGCTCATTTGAAGCAGAGGAGTTTGAGGCCCTGAGGCAGGGTAGTATGACAGTAGATCAGTACTACTCCTTGTTTATTGGGCTCTTGGACTTCGTCCCAGGAGTTGTTTATTCTGATGCTGTGAAGGTGGAGAAATTTAGAGGCGGGTTGAGATATGCTATCAAGGCCGCCATGGGTGCTACCTTGTACCCTACGGTTCAGGTAAAACTAATTGACAGTTTGTACCTTATAACTCAGTTTGATTTGTTACAAGTTCGGGGAACTCATTGATGTATTACAGGAGTGTTACGACGCTGCTTCTCGGACTAGATGATGGTGAACAGCCGAGAGGACGGTCAGGGCAGAAGCGTAAGGCCCCAAGAAAGAGGCAGAGACTGAGGCTGGAGGCGGAGGCAGTAAGGGCTGGAAGTAAGAACCACCTTAGTTATTTAATTCATTTAAATTACTTACTTACTGCCTGCTTTATACCTGCTATTCCTGACACTTTGACGATCACAGGAAGAAAAAGTTCTCCTGGAGGGAGAAGAAGAAGGAGCAGGCCAGCCAAAAAGGGAAGGACAAGGTCCCGTTGCTGACCGGGCCTACCTACGATGTGCAGCCTCTTAGATCTGTACCCCCTAAGGGTAAGTGATCTAACCTTGTGAATAAATTGAGTACTATACTACCCATTGCCATCCTTGTATTAACCTGAGTGTGATATGATAAGGTTCTGCACCCCAGCGCCACTTTCACTGCAAGCGTTGTGGCAAAGACCACCCGGGTGTGTTGACTGCACCGGGCAAGCGGTGGACTGCCACCATTGTGGAAAGAAGGGCCACAGGTCGTTCGAGTGCTTCTCGAACCCGGAGAGCCGAGCGTACCGCCCACCGAAGGGGACTCAGGCGCACCTACTGGAGGAGGTGGAGCTCGAGGTGGCCAGAGGGGCCGGCGCCCCAAGCCCAGAGAGGGCAGCAGCAGCAGCAGCCGCAGCAGAACCAGGGCCAGAGGAACCCGCCGGCAACCGTATGCTGATGCAGCGGGAGCTTCAGGCGCTGGCACTAGTACCCAGCGCGGTGAGGTTAGCATTTGAAACCTTAACCATTGTATGAAAGCATGACTAAGTGTTAAACGTTTTACCTTGGCATGAATGGGTGTTTAAATTACCGTTTTAGATAACAACTTACCTAGGAAACCTTTTACCCTTAGGAGACTTCGATATCTGCTATCCCACACTTACCAGACAGATCACCTAGACCCGTGAAGAAAGACGGGAGTACCCTAGTGAGTTGTGTCATGTAGTCAGACCGGGCATGATACTTCTCCGAGAATTCCTAACCCTAGATGAGCAATCACCATAGTGAATGAGTGTAGAGCTTTGGGTAAGGGCATAGGAGGTTTTATACCCCTGTATTTACTAGTGGTTCTAGAATGAAACTGCACATGAGTGCTTAGGGAAAGACTGGGATCCACAAGCTAGGGTTTATCGAGAGGTGAGGATGGTAGGTGACGTATCTATACCTAGTATACCTGAGAGTTTCCTTACCTTGGTGAGAAACGCAATGGATATTGCTCAGACTGTGAGGTTTATCCATTACCCGACATGACACCTGACGTTTGCATCATCAATTACTATAACAGGGAGGGAAGCTTGGAATGCACCAGGACTGTGATGACACGACCGAGTTGTTATACCCAAAATTTTGACCCCCTGGTTAGGGTCTACGTGGTACCTGTTTGAGAGGCATTTTAATCAAGCGTGAGGGATCCCGGTCCGATCGGCACGTTCCATGGCATGGGGAGCAGCTTCGTCACTTTCAGGGGCGTTTTGGTAATCTTTAAAGGCTCCTAAGACCTCTTGTAAGCTTTCTCTCTCCTCCAAGGGTGCCCAAATCAGCTCGAAATGCTTTGATATTTTAACCCCATGATAGAGGATGACATTTTAAGCATAATGGCGTTGGAATTTTGATTTTTTCGAATTTCCAATAATTTTCTAGCAATTTCTGATTGAATCTGACGAGAAAATTCAATTTAAAAATGCTCCAGCATTTAAAAATTCGTTTCCACCTCAGAAAATTCATAATATCCATTCTTGACATGTGGTTAAAATTTCATAGCAAAATTCCTTTGGGAAGTTACTCAGTTAAAATATCGAAAAATCTTACTTTTACTAGATTCTCTTTATCTTTAAGGAAGTCTATATAAGGGGATAGGTTTTTGGATAAAATCGAACCTCACACACTCAAGAACCCTAGAGAGTCAAAAACACGGCCTCCTCTCTCTCTCTCACGTTTTCCAACACCCGGCCACCCAAATCATACTGAAAATCCCCCGAAATCACCATCTAAACACGTTTTCCCAATCCCCAAAGCACCAATAATCATCAAAACCTCACAAAACACCTCTAAAACGTGAAGAACAGCAAGAACAACCAGCAACCAGAAGCTTGGGTCGAAATCCTCTCGGGTCTGCCATCAACGGAGCATCGACGAGTCCCAGTGTGAAGAAACGTTGTGAATCCGAAGGTAAAACAGGTAGAAACTCCACTTCCCTGACTCACCACGGTATTATCTTCTTGCCTCAAAATTTGGGCTCAAACTAACCTTCGTAGGCTTCTGTATTGCTGTTTATTTAAGCCTCTGTCAGATAACTTGTTTGCTAAGTTTCGTGCTTAATTCGAATTCAAATTGAAAACTTTCAATCACTAACGTCTTGTACATCTTTCAGGCTACACACCCATAAAATTTGAGCTCAAAACACCCTCGGAACCTTCTGAAAACCCCTGTCCGTGGGTGGTCCGTGACCTCGGACCTATGGTCCGGGACCTCGGACGCGTTGTCCGAGACCACGGACACCCACGGACGGCGGCGGGATTTTAAAAATTCAAAATTTAGGTTTTTCTAATAATGTCCGGGCCCACGGACATCCTGTCCGTGGCCCCGGACCTTGCAAATTTTTGTTTTCCTTTTATTTCGACTTTTCTGTATATTTAGGTTAACTGGGGTCCGTGGTCTCGGACGTTTGGTCCGTGGCTACGGACGTAATCAAAATTTGACCTAATTCTGCCTCCGAAACCCTAGTTTAGGTAGCTTTTAATTTCACTTTAATTTTCTGTCAAAAAACGCTAAAAAACACAAAAAACAGAAGCTTGCGCACTTAGGTTAAAACGACTCGTAATAAGCCGTAAATAAACTGAGTAGAGGAAAAACGACCTAGGAAGGTAATGAAAGTAATTGAACCCTAATTAAGTCGAATATCAAGCCCCCGAACCCGAACTCTCCTTTCCTAATTTGATCTAGGTTAAAATTAGGTGGCGACTCATAATAGGTTCCAGTGAGCTAGCTTAGGTTTTAATAATTATTGTTTTATGACATAGTTATTAATCTTAGGTTATAAGTGGACCTAAACCCGACTAGATCCCAATCAACTTAATCACATAGGATAGGGTTTAAAATCGAGGCTCACAGACTGGCGACTCTGCTGGGGACTAACTTCTTAATTTTAAACTTGTTTGATTTTAAGAAAGAGGGCTTAACTCGAAGATGTTTATTTATGGCTTTATTCCTGTTTGTTTACTTCTGTGCGCACTTTAATTTTTGCACCCTTGCATCATATGAGAGCGAGGGTCCACGCAAACCAATTCCACTCTGGGACCCGTTTGAGGGTCCCCTGTCTGGGACTCACACCTTTTAGGTGATGTGAATAAATGGGGGAAAAGAGGAGGGTGTCGTCTAACCACACCCCCTTAATACCTGGGCTTTAGCCCCAAGCATTTTCCTGGCAGTACCCTTACCAAGCCCATTGTTTGGTCAGTCAAAGACCCGACCGTAGCGCACACCTTTAGTGTGTGAAAAATGGGTGGCCCAAAGAGAATAGCGTGCAAGCCCTATTCCTTTGTGGTGACCTGGGCCCGCGCCCCAAGCACCTCTCCGTCGACCTATACCTGTTGGACTGAGTCATCTTGTGAGGGCATTTGTATCACCGCCTTACGTAAGACTTCTGTATGTATTCTCTTTCTCCTGGGGCCTCAGGCCCAATGCCTGCATCGACCCATCAATCTCCCCCAGTCTGATTAAAATGCCTGAATGTTTCAGACGGCCCGAATAGCCTGAAAAAGCAAAAGAGTCCCGTAATTAGAACACAAGGGCCCTCATAGGAAAACCTTTCCACGTCACTAAAAGCCCGTGCCCTAACATTTCTTTTTGTGTTCCAAAACAGAAAGAAGGCAAGATTTCAGAAAGGCGCTGGGACAGAAGTTCCGGACGTTTGACCCGACTGCCTACTCCCCCACCTCCGCTATTTCAGCCCGAGGCAGACTCTAGCTCATCCGACATGTCGGTCCAAGCACATGACGATATCTCTCAGGAGGATCAACCAGCGGGGGAAGAAAACCGGAACACTTCTGTTGAAGAACTCATGAAAAACTTTGATTTGAAACACCAGGAAGCGATCCAGGCGCTCGAGAATAAATATGTGGACACAATCGCCAAGCTAGAAGATAAGTTGGCTGCATTGGAGACGGCAGCCCAAAGCAGGGCCACTGAGGGTCTGGCAGGGGAGCAGGATCAAATAGCCAGCCTGGTACGGAAACATCAAGCCGCCATTGAAGCCTTGGAGGCACGGCATACAGCGGCAACGGTTGAGCTCCATGAGAAAATAGGATCTTTGGAGGCGGCAAGACAGGAAAGACCGCTACAAGGATTTGTCAATCCTTTATACGGCATGGACAATATCTCCTTAGAAGGGCATGACACCCAAGTTGGATACGGTGGTGGTGCTCCTGGGAACCAGCTAGCCACCGAAGTTCAGAGGGCTTTGAGGCGCATTGAGCGCATGGAAAAGGCTGGTAAACCCGCTGGATTTGATTATCTTTCCATGGGATCCTACCCAGATGTTGAGCTACCCGCGAAACTGAAGCTCCCTACTTTGGCTCTCTACAAAGGCTCGACCGATCCCCAAATTCATTTGGCGATGTTTGATCGAGAGATGTCTATCCTGAGGCTCAATGATATGCAGAAGGCCAAGGTCTTCGCCCGATACCTAGATGAGATCCCTCAACGATGGTACCTAACTCAGAGGATGAACACCAAGACCTATGAGGAGATATGCGAAGCTTTCCTGACTCACTTTGAGTATGCTAAAAATCTGGAAATCACCCGATCTGACCTTGCTAGCACGCGCCAAACGGGGAGTGAGTCCATGTCCGATTTTATAAAACGGTGGAGGAGGAAGGCAGCAGGCATGCCTACAAGGATGGATGAGCAGGAACAAATCCGCATGATTGTTGAGAACATGCAAAAGCAGTACAATGATGAATTAAAGTATATGTACTTTCCAAGCTTTGACATGCTCATGGGCCAGGTAGGAGTTTTGGAGGAGAAGATCCACAGGGGAGACCTAAAGCTTGGATATTCTCGAGGAGCCGGAAGTAACTCAAAGTTCTCAAAATCCGAACCGGCGAAAGCTTCCTACCCAACCACAGCTTATGCACAGAGCGCACCGCAGAGGTACGCTGGACAGTACGAGGTGAATGCAGTCCAGCAGCCAAGGGAGCGAGGGAGGAACTATCGAGCGGTACCGCCTCCCAGACCGGATTTCAGTCAACGAGAATTCACAGATATTGGTCGGCCATTGAGTCACGCTCTGAAAAACTCCAGGAGCAGAACATCTTACAGCCTCTTCCGCCCCGACCAGGAGTCACCTGTTTGGGCAGGAACCCAAATCAGTTCTGTCTCTACCATCAGTTGCCAGGTCATGACACCGATCATTGCAGGGCCCTACAGCATAAGATCCAAGACCTGATTGACCAGGGGCTTCAGTTCTCAGAGCGCGGAAATATCTTCGGGAATCCTATGCCAAAACACCATTAAGGATCGCTGTTGCTTTTCTTTTCTCTTTTGTTGTTTTGTGTAGCATTTGTTTTGTCTTTTTCTTTAGTCCTTTATCTAGTTATAGTTGTTTTTCTCCTTTTTTAGATGGTACTCATTGTCTTGTTACTACTACTTTTGATTATCAATAAAATTTCTTCTTAGTTCATGTTTCAACATTTATACTCCGTTCATGTGCTAAAGGAAAAGGAAGAAAAGCTCTCTCTTTTAAAGCATGTCTACAAGCATATAAGAGTAAGAACCTTCATCTTTCACAAACCCCCTGTACAAACCGCCTACCCATCCACACATTTGCTACCTCCCCCCACAGCCATCCCACATGTCCAGCGTTCCGTCATTTCTACCATTTCAAACACGAAAAAAAGCTGCTGCCGCAAAAAAAAAAAATAAATCACTCAGCACCACTCACTTCCATTGTTTACCACCACACATGTAATCCCCTCCACAAAAAACTTGGGCATTCTAAGGCTTATCAAAAAAGGAAACCCGCAACGATACTGGGGGCATCTGAGTTAAGGAACGATAATGTTTATTTCTTTTGTTAAATGCGCAAACAAGTCTCTGAGTGAACATTTCGCGAGAGTGCCTTGAGCGGTAAACCAAGAGCGAAAGAGCGTGTCACTTTTACACGGCTCCAGAGTAGGTCACATTCAAAAGTGAGGCAAACGGCATGACTCCGACCGAAGAGATATTTGTAAATTTACGTTAAACCTGTGAAAAGTAACAAAGAACGGATACACAACTATTAGGGATGACGAAGCATCTAGGACAGCACCACACAGCCAAAAGCCTGTGAACCCAGACATTAAACCCTAGGCACCCCCGCTGAGCTTTTCGTGTATATCCTCTTTACAAACACTACGAACTCCACAAACGAGCCCGCCAATGATGAATAACTGACCCGGTGACCAAAGGAAGCAGGAGCCCCGACTTCCGAACAACAACTTCACAAGTCCAAAGAAGCAAAACCGCTACCAGCATGACGAAACGATGCCCAATGGTCCCAAGGTGACACAGGATCCAAATGAGCTAACATCAAAAAGCTCTCAAAGGTCAAAACCGGGAAACACAAGAACCCCGAAGAAAGGAGATTCAAAGAAAGGCAAACTGAAAAGCCTTGAAGAAACCCAAAATTGGAAGAAAGAAAGAAGATGCAAGGAACAATCCAAAAGTTCCAAGCCCCAAGTTCACAAGCGAAGTCATCATGAAGTAGCCAACGTTTCAAGGCGAAAAAGACAAGTCCGAGAGACGGTGCAAGTTGCAGCTTTGGTCACCCTTATAGCTCCACATATCCTAAACATTCCTCCATTGTCCTATTGTCATTCATCACACCCCATAGCCACGTCATAAGCCCAAAAGACTTCCGACTTAGTATTTGTGTATCTGATCATGTGAAAGTAACAGGTTGAACGCTAAATCGACAAATGTCAAATTCAATGGTTTGAGATGTCTTGACCCGAAAGGAAGTACGAGCGCAAGCATCAAATACTTTGAGTGTAGGATAGAAAGCACCACTTCAGGATAAACCCTGGCCGTGTGAGAGTGAGACTTGTTTTGTGCGATTAATCAAAGAAAAACTGGGGCACTCGATCGCGTTCCGATCGATTGCCATAAATTCTGAAAGACTCGGATTGCCTTAAGGAGAAATACTGGGGGCAATTTGGTCCCAACAATTGCAACGAAGACAACCGATTGAGTCCCAAAAATCCAAAACCCAAGGGTCAAACCCTCTTCATATCACACAGGCCCGTCCTAAGCCCTACCTCCACATCAAATTTCTACAGGCCCGTCCTAAGCCCTACCTCCACATCAAATTACCTCAGGCCCGTCCTAAGCCCTACCTTCACACTCAAACGTCCACAGGCCCGTCCTAAGCCCTACATCCACATCAAATTTCTACAGGCCCGTCCTAAGCCCTACCTCCACATCAAATTCCCTCAGGCCCGTCCTAAGCCCTACCTTCACACACTCAAACATCCACAGGCCCGTCTTGAGTCCCACCATTTCCAGGTTTGGCATAAACCCTAATCCTTCTACATCCGTTTAGACCCATTATACATTTTACTCACTTTCACTTAGAACCAACCTTTAGGCTCGTCATAAGACCTAGATCCATCCTTAGGCTCGTCATAAGACCTAGATCCAACCCTTAGGCTCGTCATAAGACCTAGAACTACCCTTTAGGCTCGTCATAAGACCTAGATCCACCCTTAGGCTCGTCATAAGACCTAGAACCATCCTTTAGGCTCGTCATAAGACCTAGTTGCATTCCCTTAGGCCGTCATAAGCCTAGTTGCATTCCCTTAGGCTCGTCATAAGACCTAGATCCAACCTTTAGGCTCGTCATAAGACCTAGAACCTCCCTTTAGGCTCGTCATAAGACCTAGTACCATCCTTTAGGCTCGTCATAAGACCTAGAACCTCCCTTTAGGCTCGTCATAAGACCGAGGTCCTTTCCTTTAGGCTCGTAGTAAGACCTAGCATTACCTTTTAGCTTACCCACTCTCATTAAGCACATTGCATTCATCTCATTTATATAGGCTCGTCATAAGACCTAGTTGCATTATCCAGGCGCGTCACAAGACCTGGCGACAGAAAGTTGGCGAGGTGATGGCAATAAATCCTCCTTTTGCGATGTCAACTTATTTTTGGGATCAACGAATGGTGGGCAAAGGCAATAAGTCCCCAGGGTTTTTACCAGGAGTTATCCCTGCACACCGGCTTGGGGGGCGATGGCAATAAGTCCACATTGGGTCCAGCCAGGAGCATCGGCATGGGTTTCGGTCCCCCAGAAGCATCCGAGCATCATCAGCATCATCAGCATCATCAGCATCATCAGCATCATCAACACCATCGGCATTATCATCAGCATCAGCATCATTTGCATCATTAGCATTTCAGCATTCTTGCATTTGCATCCAGTTTTCACATTCTAGGTAGTCAACGCCTTAGAATAGCTTGACATCATTTTCATCACTTTAGGTAGTCAGCGCCTTAGGATAGCTCGACAACATATCATCATTTCAGGTAGCCAACGCCTTAGAATAGCTTGACATCATTTTCATCACTTTAGGTAGTCAGCGCCTTAGAATAGCTCGACAACATATCATCATTTCAGGTAGCCAACGCCTTAGAATAGCTTGACATCATTTTCATCACTTTAGGTAGTCAGCGCCTTAGAATAGCTCGACAACATATCATCATTTCAGGTAGTCAACGCCTTAGAATAGCTTGACATCATTTTCACCACTTTAGGTAGTCAGCGCCTTAGAATAGCTCGACAACATATCATCATTTCAGGTAGTCAACGCCTTAGAATAGCTTGACATCATTTTCACCACTTTAGGTAGTCAGCGCCTTAAAATAGCTCGACAGCATATCATCATTTTAGGTAGTCAACGCCTTAGAATAGCTTGACATCGTATCATCCTTATAGGTAGTCGGCACCTTAGAATAGTCTGACATTACCTCATTATTACCTTCAGGTAGTCAGCGCCTTAGAAAAGCTCGACAATGCTCTGTAGCTTAGGAAGTCAGCGCCTCCGAATAGCTGGGCATCGTTAACCCGGTTTCACACAACGTGGAGGATTCTGTGGGGTCCAAAATTTTGGGGCACCACTCAAGCATCAACCAGACTTTTCACATTCGTTACAAAGTCCAGTTGACGGGGGGCAATCTGTTATACCCAAAATTTGACCCCCTGGTTAGGGTCTACGTGGTACCGGTGTTGTGAGAGGCATTTTAATCAAGCGGTGAGGGATCCCGGTCCGATCGGCACGTTCCATGGCATGGGGAGCAGCTTCGTCACTTTCAGGGGCGTTTTGGTAATCTTTAAAGGCTCCTAAGACCTCTTGTAAGCTTTCGCTCTCCTCCAAGGGTGCCCAAATCAGCTCGAAATGCTTTGATATTTTAACCCATGATAGAGGATGACATTTTAAGCATAATGGCGTTGGAATTTTGATTTTTCGAATTTCCAATAATTTTCTAGCAATTTCTGATTGAATCTGACGAGAAATTCAATTTAAAAATGCTCCAGCATTTAAAAAATTCGTTTCCACCTCAGAAAATTCATAATATCCATTCTTGACATGTGGTTAAAATTTCATAGCAAAATTCCTTTGGGAAGTTACTCAGTTAAAATATCGAAAATCTTACTTTTACTAGATTCTCTTTATCTTTAAGGAAGTCTATATAAGGGGATAGGTTTTTGGATAAAATCAGAACCTCACACACTCAAGAACCCTAGAGAGTCAGAAAACACGGCCTCCTCTCTCTCTCTCACGTTTTCCAACACCCGGCCACCCAATCATACTGAAAATCCCCCGAAATCACCATCTAAACACGTTTTTCCAATCCCCAAAGCACCAATAATCATCAAAACCTCACAAAAACACCTCTAAAACGTGAAGAACAGCAAGAACAACCAGCAACCAGAAGCTTGGGTCGAAATCCTCTCGGGTCTGCCATCAACGGAGCATTCGACGAGTCCCGGTGTGAAGAAACGTTGTGAATCCGAAGGTAAAACAGGTAGAAACTCCACTTCCCTGACTCACCACGGTATTATCTGTCTTGCCTCAAAATTTGGGCTCAAACTAACCTTCGTAGGCTTCTGTATTGCTGTTTATTTAAGCCTCTGTCAGATAACTTGTTTGCTAAGTTTCGTGCTTAATTCGAATTCAAATTGAAAACTTTCAATCACTAACGTCTTGTACATCTTTCAGGCTACACACCCATAAAATTTGAGCTCAAAACACCCTCGGGAACCTTCTGAAAACCCCGGTCCGTGGGGGGTCCGTGACCTCGGACCTATGGTCCGGGACCTCGGACGCGTTGTCCGAGACCACGGACACCCACGGACGGCGGCGGATTTTAAAAATTCAAAATTTAGGTTTTTCTAATAATGTCCGGGCCCACGGACATCCTGTCCGTGGCCCGGACCTTGCAAATTTTTGTTTTCCTTTTATTTCGACTTTTCTGTATATTTAGGTTAACTGGGGTCCGTGGTCTCGGACGTTTGGTCCGTGGCTACGGACGTAATCAAAATTTGACCTAATTCTGCCTCCGAAACCCTAGTTTAGGTAGCTTTTAATTTCACTTTAATTTTCTGTCAAAAAACGCTAAAAAACACAAAAAAAAAGAAGCTTGCGCACTTAGGTTAAAACGACTCGTAATAAGCCGTAAATAAACTGTAGAGGAAAAACGACCTAGGAAGGGTAATGAAAGTAATTGAACCCTAATTAAGTCGAATATCAAGCCCCCGAACCCGAACTCTCCTTTCCTAATTTGATCTAGGTTAAAATTAGGTGGCGACTCATAATAGGTTCCAGTGAGCTAGCTTAGGTTTTATAATTATTGTTTTATGACATAGTTATTAATCTTAGGTTTATAAGTGGACCTAAAACCCGACTAGATCCCAATCAACTTAATCCACATAGGATAGGGTTTAAAATCGAGGCTCACACGAGTCCATCACCAGGGGAATACCAGTTGTATCTTTTTCCATCGGCGATGATGCTGAGTTCATTTATGGAGACCAGAAGAGGATGGATCTAGCCAGCAAGATCATCCTCAAGTCTGGGGATGTGTTGTATTTGGTGGAGATTCGAGACTTGTATATCATGGTATTAAGAGCATTAAGCTCAATACCGCACCACCAGCTCTAGTGAATGATACCCACATCCGACCCGGCCGTTTAAATTTGACCTTCAGACAGTACTGATGTAATAGTAGTAGTTAAGTGTGTAACCTTGTATAATACAGTTGGAATGAATAAAATAAGAGTTTTCTACCTTCAAGTATATGTGTTCAGTTTTGTTGATACCAATAATTCATAACTTCAGGCCATAGAAATGGAAAGGAAGGTACCATCTGCATCCTAGACATGGCGCAAGCCAAGGAGTCTGGTAATGTCATCACAGGTATGACAATTACAAACAACAGTAAACTAGTGATTTATTGGGACTCGATGCTAATACGAGAGGTGATCTCAGGTACCTTTCCTATTGATGGTGTTAGTGCTTCCGTACTATTCGACTCAGGGGCTTCGCATTCTTTTATTTCCTCGACGTTTGCTAAGAAACTGGGGGCCACCCCCGAACAGCTTTCAGACTTTGCAGTCACCCTTCCTTCGAAGGAGAAAGTAGGTTGCACCAGACAGTATACAGGGTTAGAGATCAGCATTATGACTGAGACCTTCCCCATTGATCTGATTGAGTTCAAGAACTTGGGTTTTGACATCATAGTGGGTATGGATTGGCTACAGAAGCATAGGGGCCGCCTTCATTGTGCAGAGCATCGACTACTACTGAAGGGGCCGAGCGGCAAGACAGTGTCATACCGCAGTGTGAGGAGAGAGCCGACTGTCAAGATCGTGTCAGCATTATCCCTGATGAAGGATGTTAGGAAGGGCCGACAAGCCTTCCTCTGTTATGTACAGGACACGAGACAGCGACGTGACGGACGTAGACATTCCAGTCGTGGTAGATTTTCCCGACTTATTTCCTGATGAGCTGCCAGGCATGCCACCTGTGCGCGAGGTTGAGTTCGCCGTCGACTTGTTGCCAGGTACGGGCCCCATTGCTAAGGCACCCTACCGTATGGCACCGGCTGAGATGAGGGAGCTGAAGCTACAGCTGGAGGACCTCCTACAAGGGATTCATTCGACCTAGTGTTTCTCCTTGGGGTGCTCCAGTGCTATTCGTCAAGAAGAAGGACGGCAGTATGCGACTCTGCATCGACTACCGCGAGCTTAATGCGGTTACAGTCAAGAACAAGTACCCATTACCACGGATAGATGATTTGTTTGATCAGCTGAGAGGAGCCAGTGTGTTCTCGAAGATAGACCTCAGATCTGGCTACCATCAGATTAGGATTGCAGAGGGTGACATTGAGAAGACAGCTTTCCGGACACGGTATGGACACTACGAGTTCACCGTTATGCCATTCGGACTGACGAATGCGCCAGCCATATTCATGGACTTGATGAACCGACTTTTTAGAGAGTATCTTGATAGTTCAGTTGTAGTCTTCATCGACGATATTCTGATCTATTCAAAGACCAAGGAAGACCATGAGTCCCATTTGAGACAGGTGTTGAATATTATGAGAGAGAACCAGCTGTATGCCAAACTCTCTAAGTGTGAGTTCTGGTTAGACAGCGTGTCATTTCTAGGACACATTATATCAGCTAGCGGCATATCTGTAGATCCTGCTAAGATTGAGGCAGTGAAGAGTTGGCCAAGGCCGAAGACAGTCACAGACGTCCGTAGCTTTCTGGGTTTGGCAGGGTATTATCGAAGATTCGTGAAGGACTTCTCCAAGGAAGCCAAACCGATGACTAATCTAATGAAGAAGGAATCCCAGTTCTTATGGTCTGCAGAGTGTGAGCAGTCCTTTCAGACGCTGAAGGATCTCCTGACATCAGCGCCCGTTCTTACTATCCCTGAGGGCACTGATGGGTTCGAGGTATACTGTGATGCCTCTGGAACCGGTCTAGGCTGTGTGCTTATGCAGCACGGGAAGGTAGTTGCTTACGCATCCCGACAGCTGAAAAGCATGAGGTGAATTACCCCACACACGACCTTGAGTTAGGCGCAGTAGTCTTCGCTTTGAAGATCTGGCGACATTATTTGTATGGTGTGACAGTCACTATCTACTCTGATCACAAGAGTCTACAGCATCTCTTCTCGCAGAAGGAGCTGAACATGCGACAGAGAAGATGGGTCGAGTTCTTGAAGGACTACGATATAGACCTGAGGTACAAAGAGGGCAAGGCGAATGTGGTAGCTGATGCCCTGAGCCGCAGAGCTCATTCATTGTTCACTTTATTAGCAAACAGCAGTATGATTGATGAGATACGAGCTGCACAGGAGAGTGATCACTATATGCAGAGTATCAGGCAGAAAATGATAGATGGTTGTTTTGAGAGGCTAAATATGACTTCGAACTGTGCGATGATGGCATGATTCGACTGAAGGGCCGTTTGTGTATTCCGGAGTCGTCTCCTGACTGAAGGAGAAGATACTCCAGGAGGCTCATTGCTCGTCCTTATCCGTCCACCCTGGTTCGTCAAGATGTATAAGGATTTGAAGGTTCATTTCTGGTGGAGCGGGATGAAGAAGGATGTAGCTGAGTATGTGGCTAGATGCTTGACCTGTCAGAAGGTTAAGTTTGAGCATAGGAGACCCGGAGGTTTAGTGCAGTCTATGCCTATTCCTTGTTGGAAGTTCGAGGACATTTCGATGGATTTCGTTGTCGGTCTCCCACCGACTAAGGGAGGACTGAACACGATTTGGGTCATTGTGGACCGTCTGACGAAGGTGGCAAAATTTGTTGCTATGAAGGATACCTGGAACGTTCCGAAGTTAGCGGATTGTTCCAGAAGGAGGTGATCCGGCACCATGGTGTGCCAAAGACTATTGTTTCTGATAGGGACCCTCGATTTTTGTCCAGATTCTGGGGACAGGTTCAGGAAGCCTTGGGTACAAAGTTGAAGCTTAGTACGGCGTTCCATCCACAGACCGACGGTCAGAGTGAGAGGACCATCCAGACACTGGAGGACATGCTGAGAGCATGTGCCTTAGATTTTCAGGGGAGCTGGTTAGAGCGTCTACACTTGATAGAGTTCGCCTACAACAACAGCTACCACTCCTCGATACAGATGCCACCATTTCAGGCACTTTATGGTAGACCATGTAGGACTCCTTTATGCTGGGATGAGGCCAGCGAGACTACGCTTCTAGGACCTGAGTACCTAGAGCAGATTAAGGAGGATGTCCTACAGATTAGGAAGAACATGAGGGCAGCTCAGGACCGGCAGAAAGCAAATGACACCAAGAGGAGGGACATTGAGTTCACTACCGATGATATGGTATTCCTTAGAGTGTCACCCATGAAGGGGATATTCCGGTTTGGGCAGAAGGGCAAGTTGAGCCCGAAGTATGTTGGACCTTATGCGATTAGGGAGCGAGTGGGCCCGTTAGCCTACAGACTGGATTTACCAGCAGAGCTCGGGAGGGTGCACGACGTCTTTCACGTTTCACAGTTGAAGAGGTATGTGCCCCATCCATCGCACGTTTTGCAGCCAGAGACTTTAGAGTTGGACCCTGCTCTACGTTGAGGAAGTACCACTCCGCATTCTCGACACGAAGACGAGGCAGACTAGGAACAAGACCGTCAGTATGGTCAAGGTTCTCTGGTCGAATGGAGGAGGCTACATGGGAGTTAGAGGACTCCATGAGAGTGAAGTACCCAGCACTCTTTGAGTAGTAGCTGTGATACTTGTACGGGTTCGTGGTCAAACCCTTTTTAAGGTGGGGTAGACACCACTTGGCTTGCGCACATGTTGTGCATTAGGTCTTGTTTTTGTGTTGTGATTTTGTTGACATGCTGCGTCATACATGTGGCTTGGATGATTGTATGTGTATGATACATTTTATGTATGTATGTGCCTTAGTGCACCTGGTTGAATATATATAGTACCGCTGAGTACTTTTGGTGATGAGTTGGATGTGCACCTTGTTTAGTGCTGTGATATGAATGAGTATCATGAGTTTTGATTATTTAATATATGTTGTATGTATAGACTAGGTCTGAACCTAGTGGGAGTTACTCCCTAGCAATGGACTGTTTGGTTACCTAGTGGAACTTGATTCCTTAGGTGAACTGTAGAGGATTAAGGACTTCGGGACGAAGCCTTTTTAAGGGGGGTAGACTGAAATACCCCTAATCTTTAAAATATAATTAAATGATCTATTAATGATCTAAGATGATTATTAAACACCTAAATATTATTGGGAACAATCTAAAAGATCTCAACAAGGCAAAACACGCCTTAAGATCGGTAAAGCCAAAAATGTGCTTTAAGACACCATAAAGATTGTATGACCTCAAATAGGATCCAAAGTGGATTCCTAAGTATTATTGAAGCAAGGAACACAATAAAACCATTCTCAAGGAGAACTAAGCTCAGGAACCCTGTGACACAAAATGTGCGCTAAAAACTCCTTAAGCACGTTTTGTGAGATTGCCTTTTAAATTGATTTTTAATGGGCTTAAAAATTATAATTATCCTTAAATATGATATTTTGCCATATTATATCATATTAGGAATTTAATTCCAGAAATTTACGAATTTTACAAATTTAATATTAAAATATTAATAAAACCCTAAAGTGGGGCCCGCATGAGTCAATATTGACCAAGCATGGTCAATGGTCAATTAATTGACCCCTTTGGACCATGGAGATCGGCTGAAATAAGAGAGGAGACAGCATACAATGATTTTGGGGACAAATTACTACCTAATCTCCAATTTAGATAGTAACCTTTACTTTTTACATTATTTCCTACCTTTCCCACCTTCTCCTTCCTTCCTTGTCCGATTTCTCTTCTGCCCAGCCGAGCTCTCCCCTTCCTTTGAAGCTCTCAAGGCTTGTTCTTGAGCATGGAAGGCAAACCTAGCTCCTAAGCTCTTAAGGTAAGTGTTTTAATGTCATTTTTAGCCCTTTTTCTTCATCTTTTCACTACCAACACCTATATTCGTGGCTCATCAATTCCTATGGCTTATTCTCAGTGTTCTAAGTTAAACAAGAGCTAAACTCGGTTGAGACCAGTAGAGAGACCAAGGTTGTCAAATCTACATTTTAAGGTAAAAACATACCTTAAGCTTCTCAATCTTCCATGCGGTTTTCTTCCTTCAACTTTTATGAGTTTTACACTCATAATCTTCATAATTACATATTCATTCAGTTGGTTAGCCATTGGAGCAAGGGTGACCAAGATCCAAGAAAATACTCTCTTTTAAGGCATTTTTCCAAGGTAAAACCTAATAACAAGAGAGTTTGTTTAGATCTAGCTATTTCCTATGTCAATATGGTAGATCTACCCTTGTGGTTTGTTGGTTCAGGCCGAAAACACCTAGAACTTCCCTTGCATTTTTAAGGTAATTTTTGCCTAAATCTTACATTAATTATTCCTTATGGTTAAGCTCAAGCTTGGAGTGTAACCATATCTTGTTTTTGTGTATTAAACATGTCTAAATCAAGTGGTGAATTTTCCTACAAGTGACCGAGCCCATACAAGGAATAATCAAGGTATAAACCACCTTAAACTTATGATTTTTGTAATTTCCAAGTATATATATATATACATGGCCGAGAGTGAAACTTCAAATATAGGTCATATTGACCTAAAAATGGAAAAAAAATGGCTAAGATAAATTAAGCTAGTCATTTAAGAGATTTAATTAACATAATGGAATTCAAATGACATTATGTGGAAAAATAATTAAACCATGGTGAGGCCGAATATATATGCTATATTTTGAGACACTTATTGTGTAATTTATTTTGCAAGTTCAAGGTTGTAATAAGGCCATGTCATTAGGCCATTTTAATTTAAGTTTATAAGCTTATTTAGTTTTATTTAGCTTATAATTAAAATTGGGGCCAATTCGTAATTACTAGGAATTTAGAAAGCCGTGGGCTTAATTTAGAGCAATTTAGGGTTTTTAAATGAATTTAATAAATTATAACATTTTATAAAGTTTTGGGTCAAAATTGTAAAAATAGAAAAGTATAGGGTATTATTAGTGATTACCGAAAACTTGGTTCCCATTTGGTATTAGAAGTCAAAGTTGACTATATAGGAGACTTTTACCAGGTTTGGAAAATTTAAGAAATTAAAATACTATCTTATAATAAGATACTTATTAGATTGTAAAAGATTTATAAGACTTGGGGTAGTAATGTAATTACCGAGACTTAAGGGTGCTAAATGGAGCTTAGTAAAGTCCTTAAGTTGTTAGGAATTTTTAGAAGTTTATTTGGTTAAATTTGGAGTTCATATGAATTATATAAGTATAATATATGGTATTTTATAACATTGTTACTAATAGGTAACAAATGCACAGAAACCGAGATTTAGAGGAGAAATAAGGTTAAGAATAATGTTTATAACCTTTTGGTATAGTTTGGTGATTTTTGGAGTTATAGATAAGGTTTTATTAAGAAATGTGTATAATATATAGTTTTAATGGAATTAGAAAACTATGTATTACAAATTGGGATTGGATTGTGATTTTATAGAAATTTAGTGATTGTAATAAAAGCCGAAAATATAAGGGGGCTAATTGGTATTTTATAAACAAAATATAACTATAAGTTATAATTGTTTAAATGACTTAAATGTCATAAGATATGTTATATATCTAGAATGTAACATTATATTAATTAAGTGGTGGATTTTGTAAATATTTAAGAACATAGGTGCTGTTCGAAAATATTAACATTTTTAAATGGAATTTATAATATGGTTTTAATGTTATAAGAAATATAACATTTATAATATAAGAGGTATTCATTAAAAAGAATGAATATAGATTATAAGACTTACCATATAATAAATAGTTCCATAATACACATATATAAATAAATATATGTAATGGTGTAGAAATGTGATATGGTTCAATAATTATATATTATCATAATTAAAATGATAATAGATAAGGAGAAAAGAATTATAAACATTAGATATGGAATTCTAATGTTAAGAGTATTCATGGGATAATAAGGATTTCAAACATTCAAAGTATTGTTTACAAATGAATTATACCACATTAAATTTTTTTAAAAAAAGAGAGAGAGAGACAAACCTTAGAAAAATAAATACTAAGGTGAGGTGTATAGTGCATGACAAGGAATCATACATGCAATAAAGAAACAAACTATACGATATAAATATCCACTAAGTTACATGTGATAACAAGTTCAACAATAACTATACTAATATACCAAACAAGACTACGCATGTAATATAACACTTTTCCCAATCTCGAGTTCAACCTAAAACCCGACAAACATTGATAGTTAATAACGGGGGGTTAACCGGGAGGTGTTGTGACGGCACGGAGTACCGTAGGATTGTGTTGTTATACGGTATGCTAATCAGTAGCATTATATATTGTTTAGATTGTTAGAGACTACACAAGGAGCATAGGATCTCGCTGATTCATACTCCACCGTAATACATCAGGGTGAACGGTATGTTGTTATGTGTCTCTGATTGTCCCTGAGGACTTCCTCAGTTCAGACTTCTGTGTGATCTGTGATAAGATTGTTTGTCTGAATGTGATAATTAATATGCATGAATTGTATATTTATAGCTGCTTATTATTACTGTTGTTGAGTTAACAGTACCGGTTCGTATATATGGACCTATATATATAAAACGAACTAGCGGCTATAGTGCTATCTTATATGGAATATAAGGATCGTCAGAAAAACGTTGTAGCACTAGGATAATAAGATATACATATTATCCGAGACTTTTATACGGAGCATTGGCCTTTCTATACGCCGCTCTTGTATCTAACACTGGATCCCGAGTTTACAGACTCCGGATTGGACTAATGACCTTAGTCTGCTGTGTTAGGAAAATTTGGTAATGCGATGCGATGGAATAAATAATTAACTAAGGAAGGAAAGTAAAGCCAGGAGGATGTGGCTCTTGGTGCTCGCTGTGATCACAAAAACGATACCAGGATGTCCGCGTACGGGTCCGCAAGTATCAAGGAAATTTCCCGTGAGCTAGAATGGCTCGTTGGTCGGAGACTCTACCATTGGAGTGGCTACTGCCGTGGGTGACCCGCCATAATATATGGGTAACTAGAGACATGTCGTTTTAACGAGGCATTGTCACTAGGTATAACTGAACAAATAATACAGTTAAGAATTATACAGTGGCGAACGATATTGGTTTCTACACCATGGACGAGAACTAGTACATGTTTATTGTCCTCGTTGTTTCGCTTGGTTGTTCATTGGTTATACATGTGGTTATATTATATATGGTGATGGTTGTGTTTATTGTGTGGATGTTACTGTTAATTGTTTTACAGTTTTAAATATTAAAACGGTATTGCATGTAATGAACCTCATGCTATCCAAATAATTGAGGGGTCTTTGGGGGCATGACGGGGCATGTGATGACATACTCAGCAGGGGCTGATTCCATACCACAAACCACTTTCATGCAGGTGACTAACTGGTGGGTCGCAGCGAGGCGTGACTACTGTGATATTACTGTTGGTTTAGACTTGGTACGGTGTGATACTCAGGTTGTTTTGGACTCGGGTTGTTTAACCGAGGTGTGTTTGGTTTAGATGCTCACGGTCTGTAATAATTGTTGATGTTAGATTTGTTTTAAGTTGTTTAAGTTCTACTATCTATCTCTTGTGGTCACTGCGGGAATACGTTTCGCAAGTTGATTATCAGGTAATTCGTTATCACCCGTATGGACGAGTGATAACAGTGACACCATTAGGGCGATAGTTTATTATTTACCGCTGCGAGATATTATTGTGCGACATTTATAGGACTATTAGGAACCGAATTAGTAGGGGTGTTACAAAAGTGGTATCAGAGCGGAGTACCGCTCTGATTACAAGAGATAGTAGTTTAAGTACCGTGAGCATAGGTTATTTACACACCAGTACCAAGAGATAGTGTAAATGATTTGAGTTAAGATATGGTAAGGAAAGTACGGTATTTATACCAAGAGCTGACTTTGGTTATGAATTCTTCAGATGTCTTCCGGGAGGCGATCAGCAGGTAGAGGAGGTGGTGGAAGAGGCGGCGGGCCTGGAGCAGGTCCTCCGGAGGCCCCAGCCGTGGGCGTGGCTGAGACGGTAGCTGCCGTCTTCGCTGAGCTAGCCCAGATGGAGGTATCCATATAGGAGCACCACCTGCACCACCGGTAGTCCCACCCGTACCCGCACCTAGAGAGCCGAATTGGCTGAAGAGCGTAGCTGACACGCGAGTACCTACCTATGATGGAGTTGCCGACCCCACTGTCCTGGAGAGATTCATTGTTGAGCACGAGAAGGCCTTCGATGCCATACACGTGCCTGCTGAGCACCGAGTCGACATAGCAGCCTACTAACGTCGTTAGCAGTTATTTAGTTGCACAGTTAACAACTTTAGAATTATACGGACCTTGTATTAGGTTTTAGTATTTTTCATTATTCATCCGTATTTCACTATTCATTTATACGGTCTCGTATTCTACTATTCATTTATACGGCCTCGTATTTTACTATTCATTTATAAGGCCTCGTATTTTACTATTCACAGTATTTTACTATTCATGTATACGTATTTTACTATTTACTTATATGTCTCGTATTTGACTGTTCATATATACGTTGTTACTATTCATGTATAGGTATTTACTATTCATGTATACGTATTTACTATTCATGTATACGTATACTATTCACATATACGAGTACTATTCATGTACACCAAAAATTTTTGTATACGTCCGTATGATACTTCGTATCATACGTATTTATTTCTTTTTCCAATATAACTTGTATTTTCATTAAAAATACTTTAAGTATTGATTTCTCCTATACTTATTAAATTACGGGTATACCCCTCGTATACCTTAAGTTATATACGGGTCTCGTTTAACCCCGTCTTAACTCTGTTTCTTTTACAACTTGTTTCTAAATTCTTTATTTAACTTCCTTAACCTTCTAAACACATAAAAATGTGTTATTTACATTACTTACCCATAGTCTTCTCTTAATCTCTATTTTACCCATAATAAGTTCTAAACTTGTTATTTTTATTTCTAATTTCTTCCAAAGTCTTACTTAATTAATTTCTTTTATACTTTTGGTCAATTACCAAAATATACCCAAGTTTGACCAGTCTTTTATGGTCAAACTCCCTAACTTTCCATAATTTACAATATTACCCCTAAAGTTAATTTAACTTAACTTTTAATTCCTTTATCCTTTTAATATCTAATCTTTTGCTACAAATTTTATTCTAGCTCCTCTAAACATTTTATAAACTGTCATTGACCAAGTTTGACCACGTTTGACCAGGGAAATTACCATTTTACCCTTGTGGTCTTTTCTTTTATCCTAACTCATTTATTAACCAATTTAACTCTAATTAATTTCTAATTTTCATAACTAATTTTCCTACAGATTTTTGAACATCAAAAATCATTTTAAACATCTCTAAACCACCAGATTTAATTATCTAATGTTATAGTATATAAATACCATCTTTTATTATCCTTAAATATACCAAAAACCTTATAAATTCCTTATAACACTTATAAACTCTTTATAAATTGTAAACTTAATTCTACAATTATTTTCTCATCATCTAAACTCTCAAAAATTCCATATTGACCCCATTAATTTTCGGTATTCACCATTAGGTACTAAAACTTCTTAAATTTTACATATTACTCTTAATTACTCTAATCCCTTTAATTTAACTAAGTTAGATAATTTTTCTAACTCATTAATAACCTCTTAATTTTCGGCCACCCCATAAATTATAGTATATGAATTTTTCTTGTATATTATGATAGCTTATATCGAAGCTTATATCATAAGGAGTATAAATCTAATTTTATATTTACAAATTATTAACATTTAATGTGTTAAAAATTGAATCTAACACATCAATAATTTTGGTAATCCTAAAAAAAATAATAACATGTTAGATCATATATAGATCAACAATTAGAACCATGAAATAGGTAGTAGTAGGATTTACCTTGTATATTAACCATTAGCTTAATATTAAGCTTGTTTTCCTTAGAAATTTTGACAGCAATTTGCTAGAGAAATTGGCTCCAAAATCATATAATAAGATGAAGAATAAGGAGGGTTAGTAACCCTAGGCACTCGGCCTTGATGAAAATCAAAGAAGGAAGAGTTTCCAAGAAGGCAATGTTTTACCTCGAGAATCAAAGGCACTTCTTCATTGGTTTTTCCTGAGAATCTGGGGGCTCATGAGCTATGGTTGTAAATATCTTCGAAAGAGGATTCCAAAAAGCTATCAAGCTTAGAATTTGGACTTAATATGAGAAAGTTATGATCTGTGCAAGACAAGGTGTTCTTTAAGGCACTAATCTAAGAACATTGGAGTTTTTTGTGTTGTTTCTTCAAAGAGAGGAGGAGCTACGAATTTGGGAGCTCTCATATGACAGGTAAGTGTCTGATTAATGATTTACTCAGGGGACAAGGTGATAAGGCAATCAAGGAAAGTCATGGTAAGTAAAAAGTAAGCAAAATTGAATTTTAACACCTTTAATGACTCATCATGAAGTAGGCAGCCTTAGTCACGATTTTGTCTGATTTTTTTGTTTATTCCTTATATTTATGTAATATTAGATGCCTTAAACTCGTTCATAAGGACTTATACCATGTGTTAGGTATGTTACATAGCCAAAAATGCCTTAAAACACCGTTTTATGTGCTTCCGGGTTCACATTGATTATGCAATTTGTTTTGGCTAGTTTAAATGTGTCATTAATATATTTACAACCTTTAGAAACTTTTTTCATGAAATAGCATGTTGCGCATTCCAATTTAAACCAAGTCGTTTAGTGGTTTCTCCTTGACTTTCGTCAGTTTAGTACCTGTTTACTATGGACTTTGTATACTTAATTTGAGTGTATACGCAATGGCTCCTATGACCATTTAATTGTTGTTCCCTTATTTAATTATGGTATTTTGTCTCATTAGCCTTTTCATTCCATATATACATGCTTAAAGCACATTTTTGTGCTCTAAGGTGCGTTTTCGGTTTAAACGCTAATTCCGCTTAATGCGTATTACTACTCTTAGAGGTATTTCACATTTGAAATCTCTTGGGAACTTATTAGTAGTTCCCTAATTTATTTGTGCTCTTTAAAACACGTTTTGCTCTAATTGTTCCTAAAGCATGTTTTTGTGTAAATTGTTGTTTAACACTTCTTCTAATGTTTCTAAGGCACGTTCTAGCCTTAGTATATCCTAATTAGATAGTTCATTAATATATTAAGGTTTGGGGTATTTCAATCTACCCCCTTAAAAGAACTTTGTCCCCAAAGTTCCTATGTATCTATATCTCTTAGAACACAAAAGTAACTTCACACTAAAAGATCATATAGATCACTCAATATCTGTATAGGCATTCTGACTCATAAGGTCTGCCTTATATATATATATATTTACCACACTTGTCACACAACATGTCTTTGCATGTTTTAGTAATCAAAATACTCTTTGTATATTCCTTGCTGTATACTCCTTATGTAACCGGTCCGGAGACAAAGGTTTTCATGTCCTCGGTCCCATAAGTGAGACTTAGTAAAGAAAATACATGTCAACTCCAATTCCACTTTATGCTACTGCATCTACTCTTAACGTGGTTAATTGTGACCACTAGTAGGGAGTTTCAGGAATCATCCGACCCTGATGTGATCAGCATCAGTGTTGAACTATCCTTTCACCCCAATTTATGTTCAGTTTTCCTTGATCTGGCCAAGATCAAGTTCTACCTCCCACGTCAACTTCAAACAATCAAATAATTATTCATTTAGCATTTTATATCTTTTAGTTCTTCTAGTCATAATCATAAATCAATACATCTCCAAATTATGGAACTCAGTCCATCAATCATTCTTAATCCACCTCTCAGCAATTACTTAGAGAATTTAATTCCTACCAGGTTCTACATCGGTCTCATACCGATTCATACCTCATAACATTACCATATTTGGTCTCATATCAATTCATACCTCATAAACAATACCATGTTTGGTCTCATGTCAATACATATCATAGGGATTTTAATTCCCTTGGAGTTTCTACTCCTCTTTTCCTGAATTCTCGCACCGAAGTTAACGAGGTCATCCTCTAATACATTTGGTATTCGCATTTAATTGTGCGTAATAACCACAACCACATAAGAATGAATACATGTGTTTATATAACATACGTATCAAACATCACAACTAATTGTATTGTGCTATGCACACTGTAGGTTACGTACTCAATACGTGAAATATAGGCTAAGCGATTGTGCGCTCTACCCCTCTTAAAATGGATTACGCCCACGTAATCAACATTATATCATTCTTGGACATAGGTTCAAGATGTTTAGGTGTCATAGAGCATTCTAACTTCCATGTAGTCTATCTCACATTATGATTGGGTCAGAGGGTCTTTACCATGGTAATGGCTTAGTCTCTGTATCAAGGATTCTTATTGGTGTTTATACCAATCTTACAACTGGGTTTCAGTGTAGCCTCTAAGGCTCCAAAGTATTTGGTAGATATGTCGTATATTTTATTCGACTGGAAGGTGTGAGACACATCATTCCTTTTTCTCTTTTGTTAGGTATATCGAACCTTTTAAAGATACGGTCCAGTACTAGCTTCTGCTGCGCGACTCTGATAATCTTGGGGCTTAGTTTACCCTTCCTAGCCTCTTCAATATGTTTTACAACTCCTTTGTATCCTTATAATTTAGGAATAAGGGTCTCTTAATGGATGGGGTATCTTTATCTATACACGGGCTCTAGAGTTATAGCTTGCTATCCAGTTCTCTGGAGATCTGATGTTCATGCTGTTATTGCGTGTTCCAGCGTCTGAATTGTTTCCCACTAACTGACCCTCAGTTTGAGTTTTTTGTATACTCTGGAGTTACTGTTCAGTGCTTATTGCTCTTCATAGTTTCCTCAAAAATCTTGAAACATATGAACTGTTCATACTTACTAATTAGTGCTTCTCGCACTTCATAATTCTTAATTGTTTCCTCCTGGAATGAGTTCTTTGACTATTTTAATCTCATTGGTTTGACTAAGTTTTTCCTCCTCAATTGTCCGCGGTAAATTGTTGTTCTGGTGTGAGTTTGTATCTCCGACTGTCGTACGGAGTCGACTACTTCTCGTGTTCCTTACACTACTCGTTTAGATATATGGGGTACCTTACTGATACATTGCCACTTACTCGACTAACTTATAAATAAGTCCATCAGGCCCACAAGCTCCTCTGGAGTGTGGTCGTCCCACATCTCGTTTAAGTATACTCGTAGTGTTCGTCACACGCTTGGTTATAGCTAATTTGTGAAGTATTCTATTGTCGATCTCCTCTTTCATCATTCCATGATAACACACATGTCGTTCTTTGTAACACCCCTATTTAACATGGTTATAGAAGAAATAAAATACTAAAGGCGTACAGACCATCGGGTTCCAAACACCCGGCACCAAACCTCACCGATTTACAACTTAAAGATTACAACTGTCATGGCCTGAACCTCAAGAAAACTTAACAAAAATAAAACAGTAATAAAACACATAAACTGAAATACCCCAGACCTTGATATGTGGTTTAAATATTAAACTATGGTATGTAAAGGCTAAATAGTGCCTTAGGAACATCAGTGAACAATTTAAACCATAGTAAAATGCAATAAAGCACTAAGATACAGTTGAGCAAAAACATGCTTTAAGCTTGGAGTGAACTTGGTTAGGACCCAAAGAGCCTACCAAGACTTAATAACATTCAATTATGATTTAATAAGGCTAATTAAGTCCTTAGGAAACTTTGGTAGACAGTTAAACCAAACAAAACACAAGAAAATACCTTAAAGTCAATAAGAGCAAAAATGTGCTCTAAGCTTGGGATAAATTTGTATAAGACCTAATGGTCATACCTATACCTATAAATATGTTAATGAACATATTAAATCAATTACCAAAGAAAACCAAGCTTGAAAACAAGTTAAAACACAAAATGTGCTTTAAGGAGTCTTAAAGCACATTTTTGAAAAATTGTCTTGTAAATGAGTTTTGAATGGCTAAATGTCCATCATTACTCTTTAATTAACATGTGTACTATATAGTATCACATTTGGAAGTCTATATCAAGGGGAAATCAAAAATTTCACATCTATGTGCCTTGTTTTAGTGAATAGTAACTTTAATAAGCTAGTTTGTAACATATGTTGTTATAAGTAATTAAATGGGTCAACAAAGACTATTATACCCCTAATTAGAGATGGGGGCGGTTTTTATCATGGTGAGTCACCAACATGTAAAAGAAATCAATTAAGGAAAGGAAGGAAAAGTAAGTAAAAGAAGAAAGTTACTTTATAACATAAATATCTTCCAAAGCAAAACCTATCTTCATTTCTCCCTTCCTCCTTTATTTCTCACGTCTTCAAGCTCCCTTCCTCCCTTTCATTTACGATTTGCTATGGTTCCACACAAGAACTCCATCTTTGAATGCTTGCCAAATCCAACTCCATGCTCCAAATCAAATTCTAAGACCATATTTGTCTTAGTTAGACCAAGCTCTACACTTCTACCTTTTCAAATCTTCAAGAACTCAATTTGGTGCCATGGAGATTCACCATTGAAGGAGCTTGAGCTAATATTTTCACACCTTGTTGTTCTCCTTTGCTTCAAGGTAAGGAAACTCAAAGAAAAACCAAGTTTCCTCTCATTTTGTACATGTCCGAAAATTCACCATTAATGGTGTCTTCTCTTGTTCTTCCATAGCTTCATTGCAATCTTCAAAGGGTTTGGAGGAGTCCTCTCTTGATGCTTATTCAAGCTCTCTTCCAATTCCAAGGTAAAACAATTACCTTAATGTGTTAAGACAATATATGTGCCTAGGGTTTAGAATGAGATGAAGCATAATGCTTGAATACTCATTCTATTATTGTACATTGTTTAGAAGTTGACAAACAACCAAACATCCTTACCGGTTTTACAAGGAAACAAGAAAGAAGTTTGTGAGGAAAAGAGGTAAATATGCTATCTCAATGTAGTTTAAATGCCTTAGGAAAATGAGCTTGATTTGTTTAATAAAATATTTAAGGAGCCAAGGGAAAATGACCTAGAAAATGCTCTCAAGGAAACTATTAAGGGGCATATGTGATGTTGAGTGTATTTGCAGGTTAAAGGCAATATACTATGTGGAAATTCAGTGTTTAAGGCTTATGCAATTTAAGGGCCTAAGAGCCATGTTATTTAAGGGCCTAAGTGCCAAGCATTTAAGTTTAAGCACTATATGGTGATGTAGTGTAGTTTGAGAATTTAGAGGTGTGTAAAGAACATTCTTTGTAAAGATGAGTGTCTTGGATGGTTAAAGGAGGAAAAACAATATGTTTGTGTGTAAGGAATGCGCATTAAATGATTAAGTGTTTTTGGTTGTAAAAGGGTGAAAACCTAGGTGTTTGTGTGTGAGAATACTCTTGGTGGATTTTAGGTGTTCTTGAATGTCTAATGGTGAAAGCTATGTGCTTGGGTATAGAAATGTGCTAGAAGAACCCATGTCAAAATTTAGATAATGTATAAGAAGTTCTAAGTGTTTAAAAAGAGTTTTGGTGAGTTTGGAAGTGTTGAGAATGGTGAAGTGTTCAACTAGTGGAAGAAGCACACATTATGGTGTTTAAAGATGTAAAAAGGGTTTTGGCAATGTTCTAGATGATTTAGAATGCAAAAGATGCTTGGGAGATGATGATGAAGTGATGAGGAAACAATTGGCATAGTGGTTATCATAGGTATGGAACACCACTTAGAAACCTAAGGAAAATATCATAAGTGTTAGGAATTTCGGTATGAAATGAGTAAGTGATTAAGGAGATAGAAAATGAGTTTTATGGATGTTGTATGAGGGTGTGAGTGTACCAAATGATGTTAGGAAACATTATGAGGCTTTAAGAGAAGTTTGGTGAAATTGGTTAAGTGCTTAAAGGCTTAGAAAATGAGTGTTTTGCCTTGTCCGAACATCCGTCCGGACATGGACGTTCGGACAGGCCTGTTGCGTAAAAATTTTCAGAGTCTCGACTTGTGTCCGACCTTGGGAAGTCCGGACACAAGTTCGGACGTACCTGCTTCTTCATTTAAATTTTCCTCGACCCATGTCCGAACTTCCGAAGTCCGGACACAAGTTCGGACAGGCGTCTGTATTCAGCTTTGAGTCTCGACTTGTGTCCGAACTTGGGAAGTCCGGACACAAGTTCGGACAGGCCACTGTATGGACCAAAAACTTTGTTTTAAGGTGGGAGAAGTTGCCTAAAAATGGTGATTACTAAGTAATGATGTTATAAGAATGTTAAGGACATGTTAAGTGAGTTATAATGACAATTTAGGGGGAAAAGTTGTATTAAAACGTAAAAGTAAAACAAGTTAAAAAGTGAAGTTATGTAATTAAGTTAATGGGGAAAAGTTATAAGCATTAGACTTAAACAATCATGTTACCCCGATGTTAATAAAAATACATGTAATGTTGTCAGTTGTTCGAGAATTGCTCGAGGAACATAAGTGGACATGGTAAAGTGGACTCCGGTGACAGGTATGGTTTTCTTGCAACCTGTGTCCTACCGGATTACACCGGCTTGTATGCCAATGTGTTTTTCTGTATGTTTGCCACGTTGTAAGATAAAACATGTAATGAGTTTACAGTAATTCATTTATGTGGCGTGTTCAACCGATACCATTAACCTCGGAAGTGTTAACCTTAGTTAACTGAGTCTAGGATCACATGAGAGTTCGGTATTCGGAGTAAACGACCCGAACCATGGGACGTTCTAACCACGGCTATGCGTGTGTTAATTGTGTGATATGTGTGTGTGAATGTAGGAATCTCCCTTGTATGTTTAACTCAGTTGTAATACTGTATGGTGTGTAGATGTGATAGACTCCATAGTGGGGTTCTAACTAATATTTAAAAGTAAGTATGTACTAACAGTGGTGAGGAATCCGGTTTGGCCGGTCGCGCGTTGTTTGGGAGTGGGTATCCTTCTTAGCCTTACCCTTCTCTCTGTTATGGTTGTTTCCCTCACGGGTTATGATCTCCCATTAGCTTATTCCAAAGCTTAGCTATTCTGACTTATGATCGGTTTAGGGGGAACATGTGTTTGTGTGGTGTGTTCGGGCCTCCAAACCCGAACCATCTTAACTTAAGTTACTCGTCCGACTATTAGGACGGTAATGAGTGTTGTTGTTATTGTATAACGAGCTTACCATGAGGGTGACACCAATCTCTAGGCTCACCAGTGAATTAACTATGTTTGGGTCGATTCCTAAGAGGACCGTTCCCGTTATGTTATGTGATGTTGTTGTAATGCAGTTCCTATTGCGATGTTATCATGTGCACGTCAAAACGTGAAAAGTGTTGTTATGTTTTGTTATGTGAGGAATGTTATATGTTGTAAGATATGGAGTGTGTGGATCATGGAAATGAATCCAGTTGTGATAAGAGGCGTTTAAGGATAACCCGATTTAAGGGTAAGTGTCGTCTGTTAAGGAAGTAGCTCCATTAGAGGAGGAACACTCTAGGGATAATGAATACCATGAGTGACTTATCAAGTAAGGATGTATTATCCGTTTGTTGAGCCCATTGAGGCGAAATGTTATGTGTTGTGTGTTTACAGTTGCATGCATGATTTAAATATAATCAACCGCATGCTAAGACGACAAATAGTTGTGCGTGGCCCGGTAGCATGTGGGCTGCGGGATTACCATACCAGCAAAGGTGCTGAGCCCCTTGGGGGCCACCCTTTCTCTTCTTTTCTTATTTCAGGTACACAGAGCAGGAAGCCGTTCGAGAGTAGGACGGGGTAGTCGTTGTACATGGGTAATCTTTTAAGTTGTACATGTACAGTAGGTGTAGTAAGACCGAGATTGTTATCGGCATCAGTTTGTGAATACTCGGTAGAGTTGAAAGGTGTATGTTGTTGTTGTTGTTAATGGGAAGGGATAGTAATGTGTAGTCGCTCGGGAATTTAGCCCATCAGACCGGTACAATGTATATGTATTAGCCTTGTTAGCCACGTGGGTGGTTAACGACGTGTAACACAAGAAGTTAAGTAATGTGTTGAAGTTTGTTTTCCGCTGCGGTTTGTTGTTAAGTGCGTTAATGTTGGATGGGGTGTTACAAAAAGTGGTATCAGAGTGAAGTATCACTCTGATGACTGAATTACCGAGCTTAGGAAGTACCGAGTTAGGATTTTAGTACCTTGGGTTAAGGGTTGAGTGATAGCGTGAGAGATACGCTAGTTAGGTATTACCAGTGTGTACTGGAAACCTACAATATCCATCCCGCCCTCCACAATCCCTGTTATATAACTTGGGAAACAACGCCAGAGAGATGGAAGTCCCCTCTTACTCGGGAATACCCGATCTGGCTGTTATTAAACACCTCTAAAGGTACGGTGAACCTGTCATACGGTAGATCCCGAAAACTGGGAATCCCGGAGACGGTTCCCATCTAAACAGTGTTAACCGCATTTCATAGCGAAGAGTGAAGAATCAGTGTATAGAAGAATAGAATTTCTGGCAACCTGGGTCGACATGCCGAGCAGTCGAGGATAACCAGCTTGCAACGCACCAACCGTGCAACGGGCAAGAAGTGGATTAATAAAACCCGAGACAAGTGTCTACGGGACCACAGTTGATAAATAATACACCAACGGTATACCAACCGACAAAGGAACTACAACGTAGTGCCCAAACAAGAGACAAGTCTCAGCAACCACGACAATGCGTGGAACGGGCTACGAAGAGGAAACAATACAAAAATAGGGTCTTCCAGAATGGGAAACACCCTAGTTAGTGATTATCATGTAAAGACAGTGAGGAGTCATCCGGATGAATTATTATCAAGACTGTAAGATCAAGTGAGGGCCAACAAGGCCACTGATGACAGTGCGGGTAAAAACAATACCACAACCGGTATGTGTTGAACCGATAGCCAGTTAACATGGCGCACTTGCCCTGGCAAGTGCTGCTACAACAGGGCTGTTCGGGAAAGTTTTAACAACTACAAAGTGCTGGGTAAAGTACCACGAAGTTAAGTGTGATCATTATGACCATGGAAGGGCTTAACAGCCTAACCTCTGTAATTGTAAGTACACCAGTCAGCGAGAAGCTAGACTTGGTTAGGGTAAGAAGATGTTGTGAAACCATGAAAATTTTCTTTCAAACTCAGATTTATTTCAAACTCTTTTCTTCCAAAACCAGATTTTCTTTCAAACCAATACTTCTTTCTAACCTTCTTCTAAACCAAACCACTAAAACCAAGGGCAGTTGATAAAGATACAACAGTGGATAAACTTTCCCTCAATTAAGTTCGGGAAGCACGGAATGTATATTGTCAAGGGACAATATAAGGGAGTTGACAACAGAATACTTCACCTAGGCGTGTGACGGACACTACAAGTGTACCAACTGTAATGTGGGACGACCGCACTCCGATAGGAGCTTGTGGGCCTGGCAGACCTACTTATGGGTTAGTTGGGTAAGTAGTAATGTATCAGTATGGTACCCCACATATGTATACGAGTAGAATCGAAACACGGGAAGTAGTCGACTCCGTACTACGGTCAGCAGTATAAGTCAAACAAGAGCTAAGGATTACAAGGAATGGTTGAAGTTAAGGAACTCAGTTAAGTTAACGAGACTAAAAGGATTAGTGAATTCCTTTCAAGGAAATGTTTAAGAGTTAGGAAGTGCGAAGTGCACAAACTGTTATGTAAAGACATCACATATGTCTTAAGGATCCTTAGGGATAAACATGATAGCTGGAACGGAGACCCAGCCTGTGCATAGCAAGGCAGATGCCTACTGTGGACACATTAATGTGCAATGAACGGGATGAAACTCCCAGAATGAGTACCTACACTACCAGGAAATGTTGATCTTCACAGAAGAGGATAATAAGCCAGTTAAGAATGCAAACGGCGTGGCTAACTGAATATACCAATAAGTGTGAACCAGACGTAATGGCATAACTTAGTAACACCCAGGAGCAATCCTTGAAGGGTGTTCGCACCAACAAGAGTTGCATGAAGTGACATGATAGAAACACAAGGGTTGAAACTAACACCCAGTTAAGACATAAGTTGTCAGGAGACGGACTGACAATCCTAAGGGGGCATTCCATGAAAGGAGACGGAATGCAACGACCTTGTCATGGAGCTCAATATAACATCCAAACCATGTAATGTTGTACAGAGAAGTACATGTGTGTGGACAGCCTACGATGAGCGTAGCTCAAGGCAGATAAGGCTTATAGGCCACAAGTAAAATGTTTTATGTAAATTAGATTGATTGCAGAAGTTTATGTTATATAAGTGAATAGAGTGGAGAATGAACCACTGCACTAAGAGTGGGGATACCTCTTGATGCTGTGAAACCGCTGGAGCGGTAGTTATGTGTATCAAGTCCAAAAAAAAAATATGTGAAGGATTGACCATGTTGATATTGCGAGAGAACAGTTAGTTTAGTAGCTTGTGAAGTACCCGGCTGAATAACAGCGGCTTGTAACTCGACTGAGCTACGCTCCAGGAGCATACAGTAGTCATCCAAATGAATAACGAACCATAATACAAGTGATGTAAGTATATGTGTGGAAGTTAATGTGACAGTAAGTAGACCATGTAAGTTATTGTTATGCAATGAGTAAGAGCACGGTTCGCAGCTGGCGACCGTTGTATCAATGTTATTGAGTAATAATGTGGCAGACAAGACCAGTTATGAGTTAAACTCGGCGGAGATGCAAGATAAGTGATGTTAAACAGACTGGGCAATAAGCCAGTGGCAGGTACTATGTGATGAGGAACTCAGTGTGAATTCCATGGCGAATCGCATAAGGGATTTACTGTCAAGAGTTTACGCCTCTGCACTCTGTATGCCTGAGTGTTTTGGTATTGCACTTGTGCAGTAATGATCGAGTGGGATAGCTAGGAATTGGAAACATGTAAATTGTGGAGGAATAATGTTATAATGGTCGATGCATAAGAAATGCAAGGCCGCACCAATAAAAGAGTACTTGTACAAAACCAAATGTGGAGACATGATTAACAGTAAGTGACTACAGTAGCACTAACTGCCAAATATCGGTATGGAATATACCCCAAATGTTGTAAATAGCTGAGAGAGCACTACACACTAGGTAGTAGCTCAATCTCAACCGACAGTAAGTCGGAAGGGAACAAGTCAATCATTGTGAAATACATAACTATTTACACAGTCAATTATTATGGAAGTGGATAGAAAGTTTATAACTCACCGAATTCGCTCACGGTAAGAGATACCACGCGTCGGTTGAGAAACCATTATTACCAAGATAAAGGTGATATATGGGAGGTGTACAATACAATGAGAATAATAAATGGGGCAAACTAAGCCCTACAGTTGTCAGAGTTGCGCAGCAGACGCTAGTGAACCAGTGAGTCAAGTGTACAATGTGCATAGTGAATATGAGTAAATGGCTAATTATTAGTGCCTAGAAGCCTAACAGACCAGAATCGAAACCAACTAAGAGTTTAAACAAACTCCAATGAGAATTCTTGGTTTAGGAACTAAACCGCCAATGTGGTTAAGATCCTCTAATCAGAATCCATTGTGTAATAGACCGCGTGGAAGTTAAAACACTTCACGATGGCAGAACATTTTAAGCCAATGTTTAGTGATTGATTACGTGGGCGTAATCCCTTTTAAGGGGGGTAGAGCGCAAAACCACTTAGTGTGTATTACCGTACAAGTGTACGTGACTTATGTTGTGCATAGCATAAAATAATTTGTTTTGATGATTGGTGTGTGTGTTACGTAAACATACACATCCATTCATGGTTTAATTGTGGTAATTGTGCACAGATGATGCGAATACCATTGTGATAAGTGTGTTGATTTATTAACAGTTGTGTGTGATAGAACAAGTGTGGGGAGTAGAGAAACTCCCGGGGAACAAAAACTCCGACAGTGTATAAATGTGAAATGGTGTGTTGTATTTTGATAAAATATATGTGTATATATATACTATATAGTGACTCATGGAAGGGTATGAGACCGATATAAAACCTAATGAGGATAAGGTTCCCTAGGTAACAAGATTAAGTGAATGGAGGTAACTGATAGGCGGAGTTCTATTCCTTGGAGATGTTATGATCATGATTAGAATGATTCAAAAGATAGAAAATTGGAAATGAGTGATTTATTTGATGCTTGAAAATGAAGTGGGAGGTGGAACTTGATTTGCATGCGATCAAGGGAAGCCGAACACAAATTGGGTGGAAGGATATTTCAACATTGATGCTGATCACATCAGGGTTGGATGACTCTTGAAGCTCCCTATAAGTGGTCACAAATAACCACGCTAAGAAAAGAAGCAAAGAGCATAAGTTGGACTTGGAGTAGTGTGTGTTTTCAAAAGGATTTTCAATTGGTACTTATAAAACGTCGATAGATACTTTACAAAATTAAAGTTCTCTTACTTAACCTCGCAAGGAAATTTTAAATTTAAGTGATTGTTTTGATCTCCCAAAGGCACGGGGACGGAAGGTGTCCATCGCGACCGGGTTCTGCGGGATCACAGTGTATATCAAAGATATTTTTGATTGTTATACATGCTATGACATGTTGTGTGGTATGTGTAATAAATGTTATTTTGACCTTGAGTTCTTAAAGTGTATGCTATTAAGACCTATGAGTCTAAATGTGTTGTGTTACATAGACCTATGTGTCTAAAGGCTGTTATGCTATCAAGACCTATGTGTCTAAATGTTGTTATGTTACCCAAGACCAGAGAGTCTAAGGGTTGTTATGTATGTGTAAATGTTGTTAAGATACCCGGACCATTGTGTCCGAGGTTATCTTGTGAATATGTTATGTTATGTATGGATGTGAATGTGTTACCCGGACCATTAAGTCCAAGGTTGTGATGTAAAGTGTGTTTGGTTATGGAAGTTTTATTTCTATAAGTAATCCCCGTATTCTAATCCAAGATGTGTGGGAAGTGTAAACTTCGAGGACGAAGTTCTTTTAAGGGGGGTACATTGAAATACCCCAGACCTTGATATGTGGTTTAAATATTAAAATATGGTATGTAAAGGCTAAAAAGTGCCTTAGGAACATCAGTGAACAATTTAAACCATAGTAAAATGCAATAAAGCACTAAGATACAGTTTGAGCAAAAACATGCTTTAAGCTTGGAGTGAACTTGGTTAGGACCTAAAGAGCCTACCAAGACTTAATAACATTCAATTATGATTTAATAAGGCTAATTAAGTCCTTAGGAAACTTTGGTAGACAGTTAAACCAAACAAAACACAAGAAAATACCTTAAAGTCAATAAGAGCAAAAATGTGCTCTAAGCTTGGGATAAATTTGTATAAGACCTAATGGTCATACCTATACCTTATAAATATGTTAATGAACATATTAAATCAATTACCAAAGAAAACCAAGCTTGAAAACAAGTTAAAACACAAAATGTGCTTTAAGGAGTCTTAAAGCACATTTTTGAAAAATTGTCTTGTAAATGAGTTTTGAATGGCTAAATGTCCATCATTACTCTTTAATTAACATGTGTACTATATAGTATCACATTTGGAAGTCTATATCAAGGGGAAATCAAAAATTTCACATCTATGTGCCTTGTTTTAGTGAATAGTAACTTTAATAAGCTAGTTTGTAACATATGTTGTTATAAGTAATTAAATGGGTCAACAAAGACTATTATACCCCTAATTAGAGATGGGGGCCGGTTTTTATCATGGTGAGTCACCAACATGTAAAAGAAATCAATTAAGGAAAGGAATGAAAAGTAAGTAAAAGAAGAAAGTTACTTTATAACATAAATATCTTCCAAAAGCAAAACCTATCTTCATTTCTCCCTTCCTCTTTTATTTCTCAAGTCTTCAAGCTCCCTTCCTCCCTTTCATTTACGATTTGCTATGGTTCCACACAAGAACTCCATCTTTGAATGCTTGCCAAATCCAACTCCATGCTCCAAATCAAATTCTAAGACCATATTTGTCTTAGTTAGACCAAGCTCTACACTTCTACCTTTTCAAATCTTCAAGAAATCAATTTTGGTGCCATGGAGATTCACCATTGAAGGAGCTTGAGCTAATATTTTCACACCTTATTGTTCTCCTTTGCTTCAAGGTAAGGAAACTCAAAGAAAAACAAAGTTTCCTCTCATTTTGTACATGTCCGAAAATTCACCATTAATGGTGTCTTCTCTTGTTCTTCCATAGCTTCATTGCAATCTTCAAAGGGTTTGGAGGAGTCCTCTCTTGATTCTTATTCAAGCTCTCTTCCAATTCCAAGGTAAAACCATTACCTTAATGTGTTAAGACAATATATGTGCCTAGGGTTTAGAATGAGATGAAGCATAATGCTTGAATACTCATTCTATTATTTGTACATTGTTTAGAAGTTGACAAACAACCAAACATCCTTACCGGTTTTACAAGGAAACAAGAAAGAAGTTTGTGAGGAAAAGAGGTAAATATGCTATCTCAATGTAGTTTAAATGCCTTAGGAAAATGAGCTTGATTTGTTTAATAAAATGATTTAAGGAGCCAAGGGAAAATTACCTAGAAAATGCTCTCAAGGAAACTATTAAGGGGCATATGTGATGTTGAGTGTATTTGCAGGTTAAAGGCAATATACTATGTGGAAATTCAGTGTTTAAGGCTTATGCAATTTAAGGGCCTAAGATCCATGTTATTTAAGGGCCTAAGTGCCAAGCATTTAAGTTTATGCACTATATGGTGATGTAGTGTAGTTTGAGAATTTAGAGGTGTGTAAAGAACATTCTTTGTAAAGATGAGTGTCTTGGATGGTTAAAGGAGGAAAAACAATATGTTTGTGTGTAAGGAATGTGCATTAAATGATTAAGTGTTTTTGGTTGTAAAAGGGTGAAAACCTAGGTGTTTGTGTGTGAGAATACTCTTGGTGGATTTTAGGTGTTCTTGAATGTCTAATGGTGAAAGCTATGTGCTTGGGTATAGAAATGTGCTAGAAGAACCCATGTCAAAATTTAGATAATGTATAAGAAGTTCTAAGTGTTTAAAAAGAGTTTTGGTGAGTTTGGAAGTGTTGAGAATGGTTAAGTGTTCAACTAGTGGAAGAAGCATGCATTATGGTGTTTAAAGATGTAAAAAGGGTTTTGGCAATGTTCTAGATGATTTAGAATGCAAAAGATGCTTGGGAGATGATGATGAAGTGATGAGGAAACATAATTGGCATAGTGGTTATCATAGGTATGGAACACCACTTAGAAACCTAAGGAGAATATCATAAGTGTTAGGAATTTCGGTATGAAATGAGTAAGTGATTAAGGAGATAGAAAATGAGTTTTAAGGATGTTGTATGAGGGTGTGAGTGTACCAAATGATGTTAGGAAACATTATGAGGCTTTAAGAGAAGTTTGGTGAAATTGGTTAAGTGCTTAAAGGCTTAGAAAATGAGTGTTTTGCCTTGTCCGAACATCCGTCCGGACATGGACGTTCGGACATGCCTGTTGCGTAAAAATTTTCAGAGTCTCGACTTGTGTCAGACCTTGGGAAGTCCGGACCCAAGTTCGGACGTACCTGCTTCTTCATTTAAATTTTCCTCAACCCATGTCCGAACTTCCGAAATCCGGACACAAGTTCGGACAGGCGTTTGTATTCATTTTTGAGTCTCGACTTGTGTCCGAACTTGGGAAGTCCGGACACAAGTTCGGACAGGCCACTGTATGGACCAAAAACTTTGTTTTAAGGTGGGAGAAGTTGCCTAAAAATGGTGATTACTAAGTAATTATGTTATAAGAATGTTAAGGACATGTTAAGTGAGTTATAATGACAATTTAGTGGGGGAAAAGTTGTATTAAAATGTAAAAGTAAAACAAGTTAAAAAGTGAAGTTATGTAATTAAGTTAACGGGGAAAAGTTATAAGCATTAGACTTAAACAATCATGTTACCCCGATGTTAATAAAAATACATGTAATGTTGTCAGTTGTTCGAGAATTGCTCGAGGAACATAAGTGGACATGGTAAAGTGGACTCCGGTGACAGGTATGGTTTTCTTGCAACCTGTGTCCTACCGGATTACACCGGCTTGTATGCCAATGTGTTTTTCTGTATGTTTGCCACGTTGTAAGATAAAACATGAAATGAGTTTACAGTAATTCATTTATGTGGCGTGTTCAACTCCGATACCATTAACCTCGGAAGTGTTAACCTTAGTTAACTGAGTCTAGGATCACATGAGAGTTCGGTATTCGGAGTAAACGACCCGAACCATGGGACGTTCTAACCACGGCTATACGTGTGTTAATTGTGTGATATGTGTGTGTGAATGTAGGTGTAACACCCCAGCCGCTAATCCTATGCTTACCGTCTAATCGTTCTGTTAATCCCACGAGTTCGCAGCGGAATATTACTACTTACTACGGTGGGTGACACAACGCCGCTAACCGCCCATACGGCTAGCTAGGCTATGCTACTTACAGTAACGGTCTGATGAACATAATATACTGAGCTACTAAAACATTGCTTACCATTACCGACACATAACACACTTACAATTCTTGGATCACCGAGTATTTAAAGTGCATACTTACATCCCAATTCAAGCTTCCCAAAATAATGAGTTTCCACTAGCTACTCATCTATACCAATTCCCATTCTATCAATATCCCAAAAAGGTGTACCCCATGGTACACCGGCTAATCAAAACTACAGCCATGTACTACTCAGTACACCCATCATAATTCAATGTTTACATCCAAAAAGAAGATAAAGAAATAAAAATGAGTCTTCACATCTTCATCACTCTCGAGTACCTGCGTGTAGTAAAAATGGTGCCCCAAGGGGCTCAGCAAACGCTGCGTATAAACTCCGCATATACCGCGTGCTAGCTAGGGCACGCCGACTATTTGACATCCACTAAACATGCAGTTCATTATTTTCATACATACATGCTTTACATACAACATACATGCTTATACAATTCATTACACAAATCAAGGCAACAACACGATAGCACACATCTTACTTACCTTCACAGGGTTAGCCAAATTATGCATCCGGGTTAATCGGAATGCTTTTACTCTTTTACTCATTACTTACTTTTTCTTACTTACATTTACTTACTTTCATTTACTTTACTTACTCATTCTTACTTACTTATTCATACTCAAGTTAAGTCGTCGGGACCTCCGGCCCTGGGGACTACGCCGTCCCACCTCCGGGATTTACTTGACTCACCAATCCGGGATGCTACCCACTTAAGGGATTTGGGCCGCGGACCAGTTTAAGAGTCAGGAATTGGAGCCAACCTCTCGTGACTCCGCATCCTCACGCGTGGCCGAAACTATATCGGACTTCTACTCATTCCAATTTAATTACCAATTTAAGTTAGGATGGTTAGCTTGTTAGGAATAAGTTAGAAGTCCATTCAAACAAATAATCGGTCACGATGCAATACAACATACATACACACATTCATCATCATCCATACATTTCATGAATTATACAAACTAAAATTTAAGAGAATATTCACAACATACAACACTACATATTCACAAGTATGCATATTAACTCCGATTCGTGCATTTATCTTATTTGGTGATCAATTAGCACACAACACACAAATCAGAGTAACCAAGATAGCATACGGGGCATGAGGAATCCATACCGTTCACCGTTGTACGTGATTCCAAACGTCCTTGGGTGTCACAGATCAAACCCTATTATATATATACAATTGAATGATTAATATGACTATCATTAATTTAACTCAACTACTTTCGTGCCTACTAATCCATACTTACTAAGGCTTTACATTCCTTACACTTATATTTCATTTTTCTTACTTTCCATTACTTGTCCATGGTTTACATACATATATATATATATATATATACATATGTATAGGTGGGTATACATATGTACACATATATACTAGTTATAAGCTTACTGTTTTTTTTTTGTAAGTATTGGGCCGTCCGACCCACCGTCCGACCCAAACCCTGGGTCGGACCATCCCAGTGGAGTTCGTCCTCTAAAATTTACCCTGTCCGACCCAGCACTATTTCGTCCGACCCATACTCTCTGGGTCGGACCATTCCAGAAGGTTTTGGTCCTGTCGTCCAAGCTCCGTCCGACCCACGTCCGACTCATCGTCTGGGTCGGACGAAGTCAGAAACTTCGACATTGTAAAAATTTGCATGTCCGACCCATGTCCGACTCACGGTCCTGGGTCGGACCATTCCAGAAAGTTCATGGTTCGTTGTTTAAGCCATGTCCGACCCACGTCCGACTCACGGCCCTGGGTCGGACCATTCCAGAAAGATTGATTTTCGTTTCTCAAGCCCCGTCCGACCCACGTCCGACTCACCGTCTGGGTCGGACGAAGTCAGAACCTTGCTACAGATTTTATTTTTCTTTCCCAATTTCACCCATTGTTTCCCCAATCTTCCTACCTACATCCTAACATGTTTTTGTACAATTTAGACACCCTAAATCATGCTAATTCATTTCTTAACTCATTACACAATTCTATACTAACTTTCACACCCAATTTCTAAGTTCTCATTCAACACTCACATTGTTTTCCTCCTTAATGTGCTTTTGCTACAGATTTTATCCTAGCTCTTTCCCAACCATAGATCCCTCTTCTAATGTCATTTTTAACCCCTATAGTACATTACAACTACATTAACTGTCTCTCCTAATCGACCCTCTAACTAACTAAACCAAAATCTGTTACAAGCACAATTTAGTCACCTAGTTTCTAATTCACTAAGTGTTCTAATTCTAGATAAATTTTGCCATGGTCTCCCCTATATTTTTACACTCTCACCACATATTCTAGTTCACAATTCAACACTCATTTCACCTGTTTCAATAGACATCAATATACAAACCTTCATACACAATTCCTAAACATTAAACACTACTAAAAATTCCTGCACATAAACACTAATCCCCAATCTGTTTGTAACAGTTTTTAAAATGTCATTTAAGGTTCTACAATCTTGTTTTCTCCTACACATTACACTACCAATGCATTACTATTTTACATTACATATTTTCATTTCTCAAAATCTGTTACACATTCATTTACAAGGCAACACAAGGAAGAGTGCAATTACCTTGTTCCTTTACTAGCTTCTCCTTTCTTCTTCTTGCTTCTTCTTTTCCTCTTCCTCTCCTCTTCTTACCGGTTATAAACCAACTCTAACACTACAACCCATACATATACATATTTCAATACACCATTTTAATACTAAAACTAACCCTAACCATTATTCAAGCTCTAATGTAGGTTTTAGGGTTTAGAATTTATATTACCTTCCAAGAGTGTAAACAAAGCTTGGAGTGGCTCAAAAACGAGATTCCAACTCCACCAATGAGGCCAAAATCGGCTAGAACACAAGGAGTAACAAGAGCTTAGTCTCTAGATTTCGTTTTGCCCACAAGGGCTAGAAAAAGATGGAGTTTAGAGAATATTTTTACCTCAAAAGAACAAGGAGAAGGAGGGCCTTCTAATGGTGGTGTTGAAGCTCCAAATGGGACATACCCAATAAAACGAAAATGCTCCTTTTCAATTTTTGGAAAGAGGGAAATGTTGCTCTTGAGGAGAGGATGACAATGGTGTAATTTTTACAATTTTTGGAGGAAGTTTAAGGGAGTAACAAGATGAGAGAAGTAGAGTTTTGTGAGTGGTTCTTCAAACCTCCATAGATGTCGCTGGGAAGGAGAGGGAAGAAAGAAAAGAGAGCGAGAGAGGAGGTGAGTACGTGAGTGAGGAGAATGAAATAGAGGAGAGAGAGTGGTAAAGTGAGTGGGGGTTTACTTTATGATTTTTGTTTGTTTGTAAATAAGAGAGTGTGAGTGAGTGTGTGAGAGAGGGGAAAAAGGGGGGCCGGCTGGCACTACACACACACTCACAATTTTTGCTTTTTATTTTAAAAGTGGACACATAAGATTGGTCTATTTATATTTCTACCCCACAACTTCCCGTTTTTGACAGTTTTTACTAATCTCTCGTTTTCTTGATTTTATTGGTCCTAAAGCTTCACTAATTTTTTTATTAATGATTATTTAGTTGACCAAAATTGTTACGAGTCTATTTGACCCGCTTAAAGACACGTTTTCCCGGTTACCTCGAAAAACGCGCTTTAATGTTCGTTAGTGATTTTAATCCGTTTTAAGGATCCGTTTTCTTCGGGATTTGTTCCCTTATGATTATTTATACTTAATTAAGCCTCTAAATTACTTATTAGCCTAATTAATCACTATTTTTAATTACGGGGTATTTCAATCTACCCCCCTTAAGAAACTTTGCCCTCAAAGTTGCTCAAGGTTAATGGTTTAGGTAATTCTACTCATTAGGCAAACCAATTGCACTAATGTGTCTTACTACCACCTATGAGGTGTTCAATTCATTCCACATTACAAGCATACATGGTTCAAGCCTCATACACAATGCACATACACAATCCAACATTTCCATACATACCATTCCACAATGCACAATGCACAATGCACAATACACCATTACAATTCACAATACACATTACACAAACATCATCCTCATACATACACTACACATTACACATACATTCACATACCAAATTCACTTACACTACATGTGCCATACAAAGTTTATTACAATACCTACACACTAAGCAATGCTTACCCGAAGCAATGCAAAAGCAAAAGGGCTCTACCCCCCTTAAAAAGGGGTACGACCCGTACCCGTATTGCTAAATACTAGACTCTCTAGTCTATGAACAGCTGTGGGTACTTAGCCTTCATGGCGTCTTCCAGCTCCCATGTCGCTTCTTCGACAACATGGTTTGACCATAGGACCTTCACCATTCGTATAGACTTATGGCGAGTGTCTCTGGTCTTCCTATCGAGGATTCTCACTGGGGTTTCAACATATCTCATGTTTGGCTCAATGGATAAGTGCTCGGACTCTAACACATGAGAAGGATCAGCAATATACTTCTTGAGTTGTGACACATGAAATACATCATGGACACGCCCCAACTCCTCAGGTAGTGCTAACCTGTAGGCTACGGATCCAACTCTTTCGGTGATAGTGTACGGCCCTACAAACTTTGGGCTTAGCTTGCCCTTCTGACCAAATCTGAAGACACCCTTCATAGGTGAAACTCGCAAGAACACTTGGTCGCCCACGACGAACTCAAGGTCGCGTCGTCTCACATCCGCATAGGATTTCTGTCTATCTTGGGCTGCCTTCATGTTAGCTCGAATTTGCTGCACTTCCGCTTGCACTTGCTCAAGATACTCCGGTCCTATTATGACCGCTTCACTTGACTCATCCCAACACAAGGGTGTACGGCAAGGTCTACCGTATAGAGCTTGGAAAGGTGACATCTTAATCGAGGCGTGATAACTATTATTATACGAGAACTCGATAAGATGAAGCTTATCTAACCAACTCCCCTGAAAGTCCAAGGCACATGCCCGAAGCATGTCCTCCAGTGTCTGGATGGTCCTTTCTGTCTGACCATCGGTTTGAGGATGGAAGGCGGTACTCAACTTCAATTCTGTACCCAGCGCTTCCCGCGTAGCTCTCCAGTATCTCGAAAGAAATCTGGTGTCACGGTCAGATACTATAGTCTTTGGGACTCCGTGGTGTCTGATAATCTCCTTATCAAAAAGCTCAGCTTGCTTTACTACCTTCCAGGTGTCCTTCATCGGTATGAATCTGGCAACCTTGGTAAGGCGATCGACTACAACCCAGATCATGTTGAGTCCTCCCCTGGCAGGTGGGAGTCCTACAACAAAATCCATGGAGATATCATGAAATTTCCACTCCAGAACTGGCATCGATTGTACCATTCCGCCCGGTCTACGGTGTTCAAATTTTACTTTCTGGCATGTTAAGCATCTCAATACAAATTTTGTCACATCTGATTTCATTCCAGACCACCAGAAGTACCTCTTCATGTCTTTGTACATCTTGGAGGCTCCCGGATGGACTGACAATGCGGAACAGTGTGACTCTCGCAGGATGCGATCCCTTAGCTCAGCATTGCTTCGGGGGACGTGTAGACACCAAAAATTCTCACCCCATAAAGCAAATTCCAGAATAAGAAGTACAATAAGAGGGGTCGTCGCCTTTCTTTTTCAAAACGTATTGACGTGCGTGCCAAAATGAAACCATCGTTTTTCTTAATAAAATTCTTAATCATTTTTTCAAAGCGTTTCCGAAAAACCCAATTTTCAAAAATGAGTTTTCAAACAATAATATGTCTTAACCTACCCTTTTGTTTAGTTACTTATTTAATATTGTCAATTAAATTTCCGTAGTTGTGAGCTTGTCATTTTTCATGATGATATTTTTACTATCTCATTTTAGTCAGACATGCCTGGTTTTAATCTAGTCTTCAGCTGAACCCAACTCAGCCCAATATCCAAGGCCCATATGATCACTTGCTCCATTTGACAAACACAGCCCACATCCAAAGGCTGCCTTTTAAAAACAAAAAACCCTACTGTTCCCTATAGATCCATCCACGGTAGCCTCCTCACGACCTCGGCTCCGAAAAAATGATCTCAAAAGCTACCGTCTTCCTCCCTCGATCGGCCGGAACGTGAATTTTCGTTTCTCTATCACTGAAATCTTCTCCTCCTTCCCTCATATATTGCCAAAATAATCCCAAAGCTGCTCCTGTTCATTTTGAACGGCGTCATTCTTTTCTCCCTCTGCTCTGCTTCTTCCTGGTCCGTCTCCATCTTGGTCGATCCCCAAAAAACCCGAGAAACCCTGGCCGCCACCATCTCGATTAACCACCACTCTCTCCCTCTTCCTGTTTGACCTCTATTTATCCTCTTCTTCAAGAAGAAGAGCCGATCGAGACCAGTGCCTATTCTTCATCTTCTTGCCAATGCGAACCCGACCGGCGAACGAGGAGCATTCACCTCCATCATTTTCCTCACTTCGGTAATTTAGCAAACCTTACTGGCGTACATGCTCTTGCCCGTTCCTTCAATTTCGCAACCCTAACGGGCGAAAAGAAACCTCGATGTTTTGCGCCTACCACTAGTAGAAAAAACATTATATACCACGGTTATTTTGCTTATATACCACGGTTAAAAACCGTGGTATTTGCGGCCGTCGTAAATGCCAAAATATTATATACCACGGTTCAAAACCGTGGTTTTAAATGAAGATAAAAACCACGGTTCTATAAACCGTCATTTATAGTGAGTAATATATGACGGTTATTCTAAAAACCGTGGTATATAATGTAAAAAAACACGGTTATAAACCACGGTTTGTAGGGAAACCGTCATTTATAGTACATGCCGGAGAGAATAAACCACGGTTTTTGGGGAACCGTGGTATATAACCGTCACGCCGGAGAGAATAAACCACGGTTATTCTAAAAACCGTGGTATATAAGGTGAAAAAAACAATGAATAAACCACGGTTATACATAAAACCGTGGTTTATAGTCCATGAATTTTTCAAATCTTCGCCTTCAATCTGGAAATCTCAACAGAGCGCATATACAAGACAATGAAGATGCCAGATTATGTATGTTCCTTGTTTACGAATTAAGGTTGCGAAATCGTGAGTGAAGAATGGAGGCGCAGTATGCTCCTTGTTCGCCGGTGGGTTCCAAAATTACTGTGAGGTTGAAGAAAAGGATGCGGCGTAGAGCATGTTCGTTGTTCGCCGGCTGGGGTTGCAAAAATTACAATGAGTGAACATGAGGATGAGACGCAGAGCACGTTCCTTGTTCGCCAGTGTGGGTTGCAAAAATTACCATGAAAACAAGATAATGAGAGAGGTAGGAGCATGTTTCTTGTTCGCCAGTATGGGTAGCAAATTTACAGTGCGGTTGATATGGCATAGAGCATGTTCCTTATTCACTAGTATGGTTTGCGAAATTACCGGGAGGTTGAAGAGATGGCGTAGAGCATGTTCCATGTTCGCCGGCGTGGGTTGTAAAAATTACCGGGAGGTGAAGAGAATGAGGAAGAGGCGCGTTCAATCCTTGTTCGCCAGTGTGGGTTGCAATTACAGTAAGAGAAATATATAAGAGAACAAGAGAGCCGCGTTAATTTGGGCCGAAAATTAAAATTCCCGCTCAGACTATATACCACGGTTCTCCAAAAACCGTGGTTTATTCTCTCGAGAGTGACGGTTATATACCACGGTTCTTTAAAAACCGTGGTTTATTCTCTCCGGCGTGACGGTTATATACCACGGTTCTATAAAAACCGTGGTATATAGTCTGATCGGGAATTTTAATTTTCGGCCCAAATTAACGCGGCTCTCTTTGTTTACTTATAAACCACGGTTTGTAGGGCAACCGTCATTTATAGTACATTCCGAAGAGAAGAGCCGCGTTAATTTGGGCCAAAAATTAAAATTCCCGCTCAGACTATATACCACGGTTCTCCAAAAACCGTGGTTTATTCTCTCCGGTGTGATGGTTATATACCACGGTTCTTAAAGAACCGTGGTTTATTCTCTCCGGCGTGATGGTTATATACCACGGTTCTCCAAAAACCGTGGTTTATTCTCTCCGGCGTGACGGTTATATACCACGGTTCTCCAAAAACCGTGGTTTATTCTCTCCGGCATGTACTATAAATGACGGTTGCCCTACAAACCGTGGTTTATAAATAAACTATATACCACGGTTCTCCAAAAACCGTGGTTTATTCTCTCCGGCGTGTACTATAAATGACGGTTTCCCTAGAAACCGTGGTTTATAAACTTTAAACCACGGTTTTTCATTTAACCGTGGTTTAAGTGTCGTCATTTAAAATGTTTTTTCTACTAGTGTACCTTTTTCTCTCCCGATTGAAATCTCTCTTCTCTCCACTTCTTATCCCTCTGAGTTTCCCAACTCAAAAAACCAAAGAACCCAGTTCATGGCCACTACTTTGCACCTAGATCCCCCGTTAATCTTTGTCGCCTCCACTGCCACCGCTGCCAATATGAATCGATGTTACTTGCCTCCGGCCTCTCTAAACTTGTCGTCGGTCTCAACCCCCATCTCCACATTCCGGCAACTTCCGGCCTTGTCGTTTGGTTTGTGTTGTTTGCAATGGCCCTTGAAGGTTTGATTCTTCAGTACTTCATGAACAGACCATTAGAGGGTTGTACCTCTCCATTACTCTTTCGGTTTGGATTTGACTTGAATGCCACTTCTCTTTTATGAATTTGATGATTATCGGCTGGCTAGAGAACTCGTATGTGTATCCTTTGACTCTTTTTCTGAATCGTGACTTGTTTCCTCTCGGTTAATATTGGTTGAATCCTTGGTGGTGGAACCAATCTCCGCTGATGACCGGCTCTCTCGCCACCATGCTTCGATTGTGACGGTATGAGCTTCCTTTATTTTATGAGTCCTATTGAGTTCTTTCGGTTTGTAGTACCATCTTAGTAACAGCACCTATTCTCTGGTGATATACATGTTTGCTCAATTTGTTCGAGGGTATAAGCAGACCTTTAAGACCTTCGAAATGTTCTGTTGGCCTCTCAATGAAGTCGGTTATGTGAAATTAAGCTTAGCCTGTCTTTGATTACTGGTCTATGTTATCAAGCTTCTGTAAAATCACTTGCTGGCTCTGGTTTTAGGGAAAGATTTGAATCTGTTCGAAACGTATCCCACTTCTGGCGTTCCGGTCCGTGCACTGGTTTCGTCGTGTTGCTGATTAATACGTTCAGCCTTTTAATTAATTTTTGGTCCATTTGGATGTTTTTGTGTCTCGGTTGTTTTGCTTTGGGCCCACTGTCAACTACGTCCATCGATGTATTAGTCTGGATGCCGACCCAATTTGACCCGTCATGGATTGTCTGAAATAAATTTGTGATATGGACTCGATTTCATTCTGCCCAAAATTGTGCTCTGTTCAATTTGAGTTGTCCCTTACACTTCGGCTTCCTTTTGTGACCGAGGTACGCATATGCTTAACCGGATATGGACCGCTCCTTGCTTTGTTTGGGCTGCGCTTTGTTTGGGCTGCGCGGTGCTTGACTTGGACTCTGCATCCGTGTTACGATGACATTCGGCTTAAACCTTCTCATTGGGTTTGGAAATTCTATCTTCTCACCTTTACTAGAATTCAATCACGTTCGATATTTAATTGCCCCTCGTGCATTGATATGGTTTGGAAATTAGTTTGAGACTAGCCTGAAACTGGTTCCAAAGCGCTTAGATAAGAACATGACTAGAGTTATAGTTGCCCTATGCTATGGTTGTTGAGATAAAGCACCCACTGGCTGGATGGTCCTTATTAACTCTTCATCTTAGAGGGAAGTGATATAAACCCTTCTAGGTGTGATCCCACATGACTCACAACCCATCTTTGATACTACACTTTGTTTGAGTCATAATCTAAGATGACGGATTAATTTGAGTAGCAACCCCAATGCTTGATTTATCTTACAATCTTAGCATTTGTTAGCAGCTTGTAACTCTTTTCTATGTTCTCGGTTGGGGCGTGGGAGATGATTAGATTGCCCCCTTTCCTCCCATTGAGAGGGGCCGTATGATCCCATTGCACACACCCCAACCCTCTTACATTTCATTACTAACTACTCTCGTATATTTTTGTCTTTGTTCCTTGACATGTACATAATGCTCGTGGAACGGGAAATCGCTATAAGACTGAAAAATGGGACTTTGGGCTTGGACTACCAGGGTCTCCACTTCAAACACATGTAACGGTTGGTGCACTTCTTGCTGATCCTTTCAGCTCAAGTGAGGCGGCGTCGATGCGACCCCCCATAGCAGCTTTAGATTTAAACTTTTCACTTGTATTTGTATCAATTTGTAATTCGTTTGTTTTCACTTTCGGTTGTAGTGTTGTGACTTATTCATTTTTGGGACTTCATCCCATAACCGTTACATTATTCCCTTGCTTGCAACCTTTGATTGACTTTTGAGAGATAGTAAATAGGATAAGACTAACAATTGGTTAGCAACCCATACAGTAGGACTCATCTTGTTAGTTTTGAGAGTTTTAGATTTAAATAATTCTGATTCGTTACCTAGATAGCTTTGATGATTCGTTCTTGTATATACATTTCTCGTACTACCTCTGAAATTCATTTCATACGTACATTAACTTAAATTTTTAAAACCCATGTCCACATGTATGTAATTACTCAGACAGATTCCGAATTCTTTTCTCACATATATTTGTTTTATTCGGATAGCTCTTGAAATCCATGTTTGTATGTATATTTGTTTATATAGCCTTGGAAATTCATCTCCACATATCATTTGCTCATCATTCCTTGCCTATGATTTTGTAAGTGTATGGACTGATCCTGTTTGGGCCCATGTAACTCTTGGTCCAAATATAATTTTGTTCAGGTTCGGTCCATAACCAGCCAAACGGCTGGAACAGGTGGCCCTAGAAAGCCAATCAGGTTGCCCTCTTAGTGCATTTTAGAAAAGCCCTAGGTTTGGGGTATCCTTAATGCATACGGGTCCTAGACACGGTCCATGTGAGGAATACCCGTTTCCCTTAAAATTTTCCAAATCATCCTCTAAATCAATAAAATTCACAATCAATCGATCATCCAATTCCAAATCAATTTAAAGATCCAATGAGTCAAATTCCACTTCAAAATCATTCTCTTTCATACTCTCTCACCAAACACACTCCCAAGTCAATCCCTCCCACACTCTCCCATCAAACACACTCTAAAATCAATCCCTCTCATACTCACTCATCAAACACACTTCAAAATCAATCCCTTTCATACTCGCTCATCAAACACGCTTCAAAATCAATCCCTTTCATACTCACTCATCATACGCTCTCCAAAATCAATCCTCTCATACTCCAAAACCAGATATCCTTCATGAATTCTTCGGAATCAAAGCTCTTGCACTCAACATTAAATACTCTTCATACACTCATTAGACACACTTCAACCTCACAAAGCATTTGAAATACTTCCAAAAGTTCTAAGATCAAACTTCAAACTCTTCCAAACTCCAATTGTCTCATAGATTCAAATCATCTTCCAATCTCAATTTCAAAGGCCAAACCAAGCCCAATTCTAAGCCCCAAATCCAGCTCATTCATAGGGTCCAACCCGGCCCAATTTCAAAGGTCCAATCCGCCCACATTTCAAGGCCCAAGTCCGGCTCATTACCTCCATTCGATCCCGGTTTAGTTTCAAATCCAGTTCAACTTCAATTCCAAATCAATTCAATTTCAATCCAATTCAATCCAATTCCGATCCAGAATCAATTCAATTTCAATCCAATTCAATCCAATTCCGATCCAGAATCAATTCGATTTCAATCCAATTCAATTCAAAATTCTTTTCTTTCCCAATTCAATTCAACTTCATTTCAATCCCAAATATTTCTAAACATCATGAATCTCAAAGTTCGGAAAACTTCAATCTCCTTGAAGTCAAGCATCTCGAATCTCAACCGTCTCAACAGCTCAACAGACTCGACCGTCTCAATAGCTCAGCAGACTCGACCATCTCAGCAGCTCAACAGACTCGACCGTCTCAATAGCTCAGCAGACTCGAACGTCTCAGCAGCTCAACAGACTCGACTGTCTCAGCAGCTCAACAGACTCGACCGTCTCAGCAGCTCAACAGTCTCTACCGTCTCAACAGCTCAACAGACTTGAATGTCTCCGCAGTTCAACAGATTCAAACAGTTCAATAGACTCATCAAATTCAAACACCTCGAAAACCCTCAGCTCCTCAAAAAGCCGAACCCCTTAAATTTGACCATTTTTTTTCAAGCCCCAAATGTCTCACAGACGTCATCTTTTAGGATTCGAATATCTCACAGAGTCGAGCACTCAACTCCAAAACAAAACCGACAATCCACAAAGCCCACGAAAAGGCCACAAAACCCCATGACCCCTCAATGACCCAAAAGGTCAAATCCTAATTCCTTCAAAAACCCAAAAACTACCAAATCCCCAAAGGCACTGAACTACGTAAGGTATGATCTCAACAGGGAGTTGAGTACGTAGGCAACCCACATAGGGGCGACCCCACCACACATCAATCAAAGTACCCTTTTGCACTCGACGATCTCCCCTCCAAACAACCACAACCCTCGATCACCACTCAAAAGTTCAGCCAGGTTCTGAACTACGTAAGGTCTGATCTCAACAGGGAGTTGAGTACGTAGGCAGCCCATCTAGGGTGCGACCCCATTCCAAACAAAAAACCCCTTTTCCCCTTTAAGGTGGCTCTCATATCTTTCAAACGCTCAAACCTTCTTTGGCTTCCATAAACTTCAAACCACCAGACTCCAAGTTTTGTCTATTCACTCGAGCTCAGACTTTTCCCAAATCCCATCATACACTCATCCGAATTCATCTATTCTCTTCTTGGCGCTAGCTTGGCAGAAAAGCTCGCCTCATCCACTCGTTTTCTCTTCTTCTGTCCTAGTCCTATCCTTGGCTTTAGTGAATCTCTTAATAAGGTTTTGAAAGAAGGTAATCCCGACAATGGGCCGAGGTTTCCTCGGGCACCAATCGAAGTCGTGGTCGTTGCCACCTCTAAGGGGTGTAACCCAGTGCGAACCCAACAGAATCTTTGGTATGACCAGATAAGTCCAATCCATTTGCAAATCTCAGAGTCAATTAACGGTTCTTAGAACCCTTCTCCTTCCTTCCTATATCATAGGTCAACTAGGTGGCGACTCTAGTCAATTCCGCCCTTAGGGCATAAGTCCGCGTGGGCCCATCGAGAGCGGGTTAGTGTTCACTTACACTCCCCTTATGCTTTCTGGGAAAGACAGACGATTAGTAGGTATTGAGGGTTGCCAGAATAACAGGTTTCCACCCTCCACAGAATGGCAATTCTAGGATCTCGATTTTTCAGTCAGACCATATTTAGATAGACCCCCTCATACCGAAAAATCACCCTCCACAGAATGGCGACTCTGCGGGGGAAAAACTTGAGTAAGTTTTTCTCAAACTCAAGGAAGACTGAACTCCATTCAAAATTGTCAGGATTCCCTAACTTCTTTCAAAACCTTCAAGAGATTCATTTCAAAGCCACTTGGACTACTCTGCTCCACACTTAGAGTGTGATCTGAGAGGATAGTTAGGATGAGAGTCAGAGTTCGAGATTGGCCTTGAGTGCCATATGTGTGCTTTACTATTTGCATGCTTCACTTTTGTGGGTATATTGTTGTGTGTTTACTGTCTTATGTTTGCTGCTCTTCATGCATGACATAATATTTATTGCTTATTTTTCTAAATGGGGCCTTCCTAGAAGGAGTCAACCCATTGTTGCATCGGGTAGCATAGGACATGCATTCCTCTGTGTCACCTGATTGTCCACGAGTCACGGGATCCCAACCGGTCCACGGTTGATTCCCCATGAGTTGGGTCCTTCCTAGAAGGAGTTAACCCATGAGGTAACATGGTCCAAGACCTACGCCTTGAAGCTCATGATCCAAACATATCCTCCATTACCCGAGTCTAAGCCAGCATATAGTGAGCCATGAGCTTCAGTGTCCAGCTGCCTGGTCCAGTGCTAGGACGGGTTTTATGGGTAGTCACCCCTTGTATGCCGCTGTCTGACCACCCTCTGCCTTACCCTGAAGATTGCATGGGCTCAGTTCTCCATGATTCCTCTGCACCACGGGTGTCTTTAAAGCCCAATGTTGCGCTACAAATTCATATAGCGGATCCCGTATTTACGGATACCCATACATGACAAAGCGTAGTCAGCGAATAATTTGGACTTTAGACACACCTTATCGTGCAGACGTGGGGAGACCCGTTCCCATGCAGTACTTCCCCAAGTTTCCCAAAAGTGAGTATGTTGTGATAACCCCGGCCGTGGCTCGTGTGACTATATCACTTCGGGTATCCTGACCTTTTGAACTTAAGCACTCCACACTTTCTTGATGACGTGCCCCACAAGGAATAACAGAGATAAATCCCGAGATGAACAGTGAAGGAACGACGGTTCCCCCGGTGGTATGGAAGCATTGATTGACCTGGAAGGTGATTATCCCAATCATTCACACTCAGCTCCACATAAATCAGCCATGATTTTTATTTGCGCTTACATCTATGTGATCACGTTTCAAAAATGAGCAAAAATTTGAAAATGAATCAGTTTGAACACTCTAATGAAATCTCTTCAATGTCGTTCATCTCGAATGATTTCCAAAAAAAATAATGATTTTCAAAATTGTTATATCCAAAACAGTTTTCAAAATCGATTTCAATCAAAGTCTTCCAGAAAATAACTTTGTCAAATAGTTTGCAAAGACCAGATTTCAAAAATCTACTGTTTACAAATGATTTTTAAACACTACTTCTCACAAATGTTATTTCAAAAAACTATTTTCAAAAACAGATTTCAAAAGCCTACTTCTACAACGAATTTCAAACAACATTTTTCACCAACATTGCTTCAAAATAGTTTTTGAAAACAGTTTTCAAAGTTTATTTTCACAAACGTATTTCAAAATAAATGATTTAGTCCCCATGTTGCGACCCGCTATTTTTGAAGTTCAACCCACCTTCAAGAGTAGCGGTCATTATCGTGGAGCGTACTAGTCATTCGTGAGAGTCAGAAGAACACCAATCGGTTTTGTTTGATCACAATACCGCTTCGCTGCAAGAGCCAGAAGATGAGCGAGTAGCCGGTCAAGATCCCGAAGACGAACGAGTGGCCAATCAGAAGCCCAAACATGAATGAGCTGCCAGTCAGAAGCTCAAAGACAAAGCAGAAGAATTCGGGAGAAGTTTTTATACTCAAACTCCCCCATTTAATGACTTTTAGAATTGATGTATAGGTTTTCCCCTAGCATTCTTTTCTCTCTTGTCAATTTCTGAATAGATTACATGTATAGGTTTACATGTTCCCTTTGAATTTATTTAGATCAATGTGTATAGGGTTCCCCATTCCCTATTTTATTTGCGAATGATCGAACATCAAAATTTCTATTGAGAAAATCCACCACTTTGAAAACACGCGTTTTCAAAATTGTTTTTCTAAAACTTGGTTTCTTTTGGCATGCACGAATAGAGAGAAGAATGAATAAGGAAAGACTCCTCACATTTATATATCATTCATCAACTTTGCTTTATGGGGTGCAAATTCACGGTATCTACAGGAGGCATCCCCTAAGTAAACAACGCCAACAAATGCAACCGAGCACAAAGCAAAACACATGCATCGCATTCATGACAAAAAAAAAGAATCACTTGCACTTCCAATCATTTCAGTTCCATCAATCATTCACGAGTCGTGTCCGTTTCAAAAACTGCATAACCATGTGTTTCATTGTCACCACACCATACACCATCTTTCATCCCGAATATCTCAACCGCCAAAGCCCGATCCTTAGAGGGACAGGAAAGAAAACTGGAAAGTTCAAGCCTCTCCCAATCAGAATCGCCATGCGCGTCAGTGACCAATAGGGAAAGAGTGTGTCATATCGTGGGGCCACCATGCGGGAGTTGTCACTCCCTAAAAGTCTGTACCCCGGAAGCCAACCGCCAGTCGAACATCATTCTGAAACAACTTGTCTCACATCAAACCTAACAACTAAGACTGTCATCAGAGCCAAAAATGACGGGATGAGCTTCATAGACCATTAACTGGAAGCGACTCAAGCGAGACTAGTCGTAACCTTACCACTCATGCATTGCATCCATAAAAAAAAAAGCAAAAAATCGAATCAAAATTCGAATGAGTCATTTTCATTCTCATCATTTCATGCATCCTATACATAGTAATTCCATATTACCACATCATACTGCATTGTAGATAATTGCATTTGCATACTCCCATATCGAAACGATGTCTTCGGTGAAAAGCTTGATTGATTGTTTGAACATAGTGTTTGAATCACTAAACTCTTGACCCGTCAATGAACTCAAGGGTCCAATCAAAATCAGCACCACAAACCAAAGTGAGTAGTGTGCAAAGAGCGGTATTTTCCTTCGAATTTCAAATGAGTGTTTTAGACAATCCATTGAGTGATGAGGGAAGGTAAAGAGTTCCAATTGAGGTAAAACCACGAGCGACATGTGCATTCCTTCAGCACATGGAGAGGCACAAATCATAGTGAGAGCAATGTCGATAAACATGATACGAACTATGATTCATGCAAAGATTTGAGAAGAGTAAGAAAACAATCATTGAATAATGAGAATGACGAGGCACTTAGGATCAAAATCCCCACAAAACCAAAAAGCTTTGACTGCCCTGTACATAATCCCTTAGTGAGCCCCGCTGAGCCTTTCACGATAAACTTTTTTCTGTGAACTCCACAACATGCCAACCCACGTACATATACTTACTTGCCCTTGCAATAGAGGATCTCAAAGGAGCCGGAGCCATGGCCCCACCCCACCATCTTCCACAAAAAACAACAAATGAAATGTTTGAAGAAATCAGTGAGTCAATGCAACTCCAAAGCCAAACACCAAAAAAGAACACCGAAAATGTTCAAGAAGATCGATGAGTCAATGTATCTCCAAAGCTGAAAGCCAAAATACAAAGCAGAGAATGCTAGAGAAAGTTGATGAGCCAAATGCAATTTCAAAAACACAAAAATGAGAAGAGAGTTCAAATCGTACACCAAAAGAGGCAAGAAGGAGAAAACCAAAGGACCAATGATGTCCCGAAGAAACCGATAAGGGGTTATCAAAACCCGTTTAATCATTCCACCCATGGCAAAGGCGAAACATGTCCTCTATTGCACAAAAGTTCCACAATTCCTAAACAAATCCTCCAGTCCCATGTGACATACATCATACCCCTCAACCCCGTTATAACCCAATAAAAGACCTCTGACTCGTTAGTTGGTGAGCGTTAACTAAAAGTACCGGATCTGAAACATGAATCATAAGTGTCGTACTTGTTATCAACATGTCCCGTCATCCCATAGGGGACCTTGAGTGAATGAGTGTGACCTAATCCCATAAGGTCTTTAGAGTGCGAGTGACTCTTCGATTAAACTACCCAAATCATAATCAGCCTACCCCATTGCAGGTGAGGAATTTGTGAGGAACGGAAAGTTCATAACCTCGAAAAGAAATTCTCAGGAAAATACTGCTCTGAGCATCAAGAGTATCATCACGACATTAGCACACATGGCCATACTCATGAGAGATTGACCCGCATCCCTCCATGAGAGGAAAGTGATTCACACATTCCAATTCAACAATCACTCAAGATCAAACCGAAGATGTTTTATATTCGTAAACCTCGTATTAATAGAGATAGGGCCATACCTTTTCTCCAAAAATTGCATATGCATTTTGCATCGTATCCAGCATTTAATACCTGCATGCATCATAACCAGTACATCATCAGCATCTGACCGGTAAGAACTTTGCCTAGTCTCGCTGAAAGTCAACTTCAGTTGCAGTTATTGATGCGTAAATTTTGATAAAAAGAAATCAGAAACTGCGGCAATCCGGAGCCATCCAGCATCATCGGGCCTCATCAACACCATATTCAGAACCAAACTAGAGCCATGCAAGAGCCATCCTCAATCATTGAGACCGTCCTAGAGACCTCAGGACTACACAGGAGCCATTTCATCACCGGGGTGTTGCCTACACAGTTTTGAACTACGTCAGGTCTGATCTCAATACGAAATTGAGTACGTAAGCAGCCCGTCCAGGGTGCGACCACCTCACAGGCTAAAGTTTCCCTTTCTTCCTCGATATCACCAAGGAGCCATCTTGTAGCCTCCCGGAGCCATCCCGAGCTATCCCGAAACCACCTCGAGGAATCTAAAGCCGCAACTGACCATACCAAAGCCATTCATCCACAATCAAAAGAAAAACAGTCAACCATAGTAAATCACATCGACCCACCATTCGACTCAAAATCCAAACCAAAGCAAAATCCACCAACCACCCCAGAAATCTTTAACAAGATCAAAACCCACCAGCCACCTCGAAAATCTCTAACCGAAGCCAAACCCATCAACCATCCCAGAGTCGTTGCTCACAAGGGAGTCACCTATCAAACCGGAGCCATCTAACCGCACTGGAGCCACCCGACCGCAATGGAGCCATCCGATCATACCGGAGCCCTCGGATAGTATTGAAGCCAAACCCATCAACCATCCCAGAGTCGTTGCTCACAAGGGAGTCACATATCAAACCGGAGCCATCTGACCGCACTGGAGCCACCCGACCGCATGGAGCCATCCGATCATACCGGAGCCCTCAGATCATATCGAAGCCTCCAATCACATCAAAACCATTCGAGTTCCCAAGCCACTCATTCACAAAAAAATCCATCCACTCATAGACCTGTCACAAAATCACAAGAACCAAAAGCTTAGAAGCCAAGAGTCCTACCAAATCCCGAAACTCTAGAGCCAAGAGTCCTACCAAATCCCGAAACTATAGTACACATCGGGCGAGACTGTCAAAACAAAACCGAAACCCAAGTCCCACACTGACAAAGTCAAGGGCCACATCAACAAAAAACATTCGACTATCACATCCCTCATAAAAAAACCGAAATGCATCCAATCCCGGATCAATCCACAATCAAAGTCATCCTCGAATCAACCACTCAAAAAACAATAGGTTTCGTACAACTCCGTCAAAGTATTATAGGCTCATCATAAGTCCTATAGCTGGATGTCAAAAGATCTAGTTGAGGCCCGTCATAAGTCCTCATACTTTCAATTGCATTCTAGGCCCGTCATAAGTCCTAGAGCTAGACACCGAGATCTAGTTGAGGCCCGTCATTAGTCCTCATGCATAACCCATATACCGATTGTATTCTAGGCCCGTCATTAGTCCTAGAGCTAGACACCGAGATCTAGTTGAGGCCCGTCATTAGTCCTCATACATTTCGAAGATGCATTCTAGGCCCGTCATAAGTCCTAGAGCTAGACACCGAGTTCTAGTTGAGGCCCGTCATTAGTCCTCATGCATAACCCATATACCGATTGTATTCTAGGCCCGTCATTAGTCCTAGAGCTAGACACCGAGATCTAGTTGAGGCCCGTCATTAGTCCTCATACATTTCGAGGATGCATTCTAGGCCCGTCATAAGTCCTAGAGCTAGACACCGAGTTCTAGCTGAGGCCCGTCATTAGTCCTCATGCAACCCATATACCGATTGTATTCTAGGCCCGTCATTAGTCCTAGAGCTAGACACCGAGATCTAGTTGAGGCCCGTCATTAGTCCTCATACATTTCGAAGATGCATTCTAGGCCCGTCATAAGTCCTAGAGCTAGACACCGAGTTCTAGTTGAGGCCCGTCATTAGTCCTCATGCATAACCAATATACCGATTGTATTCTAGGCCCGTCATTAGTCCTAGAGCTAGACACCGAGATCTAGTTGAGGCCCGTCATTAGTCCTCATACATTTCGAAGATGCATTCTAGGCCCGTCATAAGTCCTAGAGCTAGACATCGAGTTCTAGTTGAGGCCCGTCATTAGTCCTCATGCATAGGTTGTTTGATCGTATTCTAGGCCCGTCATTAGTCCTAGAGCTAGACACCGAGATCTAGTTGAGGCCCGTCATTAGTCCTCATACCATCAATCACCCTTTGGGCCCGTCATAAGTCCCCGTGCACCCGCATTCATAAGAACAGATCATAAACCGCAGTGAGAATTTTGGCGTCCCGTCAACCTTGATCCAATTCTGCAAGGACTTGCAAAATTGAAACAAGGGGAGCCATCTGTAGACACCAAAAATTCTCACCCCATAAAGCAAATTCCAGAATAAGAAGTACAATAAGAGGGGTCGTCGCCTTTCTTTTTCAAAACGTATTGACGTGCGTGCCAAAATGAAACCATCGTTTTCTTAACAAAATTCTTAATCATTTTTTCAAAGCGTTTCCGAAAAACCCAATTTTCAAAAATGAGTTTTCAAACAATAATATGTCTTAACCTACCCTTTTGTTTAGTTACTTATTTAATATTGTCAATTAAATTTCCGTAGTTGTGAGCTTGTCATTTTTCATGATGATATTTTTACTATCTCATTTTAGTCAGACAGGCCTGGTTTTAATCTAGTCTTCAGCTGAACCCAACTCAGCCCAATATCCAAGGCCCATATGATCACTTGCTCCATTTGACAAACACAGCCCACATCCAAAGGCTGCCTTTTAAAAACAAAAAAACCCTACTGTTCCCTGTAGATCCATCCACGGTAGCCTCCTCACGACCTCGGCTCCGAAAAAATGATCTCAAAAGCTACCGTCTTCCTCCCTCGATCGGCCGGAACGTGAATTTTCGTTTCTCTATCACTGAAATCTTCTCCTCCTTCCCTCATATATTGCCAAAATAATCCCAAAGCTGCTCCTGTTCATTTTGAACGGCGTCATTCTTTTCTCCCTCTGCTCTGCTTCTTCCTGGTCCGTCTCCATCTCGATTAACCACCACTCTCTCCCTCTTCCTGTTTGACCTCTATTTATCCTCTTCTTCAAGAAGAAGAGCCGATCGAGACCAGTGCCTATTCTTCATCTTCTTGCCAATGCGAACCCGACCGGCGAACGAGGAGCATTCACCTCCATCATTTTCCTCACTTCGGTAATTTAGCAAACCTTACTGGCGTACATGCTCTTGCCCGTTCCTTCAATTTCGCAACCCTAACGGGCGAAAAGAAACCTCCATGTTTTGCGCCTACCTTTTTCTCTCCCGATTGAAATCTCTCTTCTCTCCACTTCTTATCCCTCTGAGTTTCCCAACTCAAAAAACCAAAGAACCCAGTTCATGGCCACTACTATGCACCTAGATCCCCCGTTAATCTTTGTCGCCTCCACTGCCACCGCTGCCAATATGAATCGATGTTACTTGCCTCCGGCCTCTCTAAACTTGTCGTCGGTCTCAACCCCCATCTCCACATTCCGCGACTTCCGGCCTTGTCGTTTGGTTTGTGTTGTTTGCAATGGCCCTTGAAGGTTTGATTCTTCAGTACTTCATGAACAGACCATTAGAGGGTTGTACCTCTCCATTACTCTTTCGGTTTGGATTTGATTTGAATGCCACTTCTCTTTTATGAATTTGATGATTATCGGCTGGCTAGAGAACTCGTATGTGTATCCTTTGACTCTTTTTCTGAATCGTGACTTGTTTCCTCTCGGTTAATATTGGTTGAATCCTTGGCGGTGGAACCAATCTCCGCTGATGACCGGCTCTCTCGCCACCATGCTTCGATTGTGACGGTATGAGCTTCCTTTATTTTATGAGTCCTATTGAGTTCTTTCGGTTTGAAGTACCATCTTAGTAACAGTCCCTATTCTCTGGTGATATACATGTTTCCTCACTTTGTTCGAGGGTATAAGCAGACCTTTAAGACCTTCGAAATGTTCTGTTGGCCTCTCAATGAAGTCGGTTATGTGAAATTAAGCTTAGCCTGTCTTTGATTACTGGTCTATGTTATCAAGCTTCTGTAAAATCACTTGCTGGCTCTGGTTTTAGGGAAAGATTTGAATCTGTTCGAAACGTATCCCACTTCTGGCGTTCCGGTCCGTGCACTGGTTTCGTCGTGTTGCTGATTAATACGTTCAGGCCTTTTAATTAATTTTTGGTCCATTTGGATGTTTTTGTGTCTCGGTTGTTTTGCTTTGGGCCCACTGTCAACTACGTCCATCGATGTATTAGTCTGGATGCCGACCCAATTTGACCCGTCATGGATTGTCTGAAATAAATTTGTGATATGGACTCGATTTCATTCTGCCCAAAATTGTGCTCTGTTCAATTTGAGTTGTCCCTTACACTTCGGCTTCCTTTTGTGACCGAGGTACGCATATGCTTAACCGGATATGGACCGCTCCTTGCTTTGTTTGGGCTGCGCGGTGCTTGACTTGGACTCTGCATCCGTGTTACGATGACATTCGGCTTAAACCTTCTCATTGGGTTTGGAAATTCTATCTTCTCACCTTTACTAGAATTCAATCACGTTCGATATTTAATTGCCCCTCGTGCATTGATATGGTTTGGAAATTAGTTTGAGACTAGCATGAAACTGGTTCCAAAGCGCTTAGATAAGAACATGAATAGAGTTATAGTTGCCCTATGCTATGGTTGTTGAGATAAAGCACTCACTGGCTGGATGGTCCTTATTAACTCTTCATCTTAGAGGGAAGTGATATAAACCCTTCTAGGTATGATCCCACATGACTCACAACCCATCTTTGATACTACACTTTGTTTGAGTCATAATCTAAGATGACGGATTAATTTGAGTAGCAACCCCAATGCTTGATTTATCTTACAATCTTAGCATTTGTTAGCAGCTTGTAACTCTTTTCTATGTTCTCGGTTGGGGCGTGGGAGATGATTAGATTGCCCCCTTTCCTCCCATTGAGAGGGGCCGTATGATCCCATTGCACACACCCCAACCCTCTTACATTTCATTACTAACTACTCTCGTATATTTTTGTCTTTGTTCCTTGACATGTACATAATGCTCGTGGAACGGGAAATCGCTATAAGACTGAAAAATGGGACTTTGGGCTTGGACTACCAGGGTCTCCACTTCAAACACATGTAACGGTTGGTGCACTTCTTGCTGATCCTTTCAGCTCAAGTGAGGCGGCGTCGATGCGACCCCCCATAGCAGCTTTAGATTTAAACTTTTCACTTGTATTTGTATCAATTTGTAATTCGTTTGTTTTCACTTTCGGTTGTAGTGTTGTGACTTATTCATTTTTGTGACTTCATCCCATAACCGTTACATTATTCCCTTGCTTGCAACCTTTGATTGACTTTTGAGAGATAGTAAATAGGATAAGACTAACAATTGGTTAGCAACCCATACAGTAGGACTCATCTTGTTAGTTTTGAGAGTTTTAGATTTAAATAATTCTGATTCGTTACCTAGATAGCTTTGATGATTCGTTCTTGTATATACATTTCTCGTACTACCTCTGAAATTCATTTCATACGTACATTAGCTTAAATTTTTAAAACCCATGTCCACATGTATGTAATTACTCAGACAGATTCCGAATTCTTTTCTCACATATATTTGTTTTATTCGGATAGCTCTTGAAATCCATGTTTGTATGTATATTTGTTTATATAGCCTTGGAAATTCATCTCCACATATCATTTGCTCATCATTCCTTGCCTATGATTTTGTAAGTGTATGGACTGATCCTGTTTGGGCCCATGTAACTCTTGGTCCAAATATAATTTTGTTCAGGTTCGGTCCATAACCAGCCAAACGGGCTGGAACAGGTGGCCCTAGAAAGCCAATCAGGTTGCCCTCTTAGTGCATTTTAGAAAAGCCCTAGGTTTGGGGTATCCTTAATGCATACGGGTCCTAGACACGGTCCATGTGAGGAATACCCGTTTCCCTTAAAATTTTCCAAATCATCCTCTAAAGTCAGAATAAAATTCACAATCAATCGATCATCCAATTCCAAATCAATTTAAAGATCCAATGAGTCAAATTCCACTTCAAAATCATTCTCTTTCATACTCTCTCACCAAACACACTCCCAAGTCAATCCCTCCCACACTCTCCCATCAAACACACTCTAAAATCAATCCCTCTCATACTCACTCATCAAACACACTTCAAAATCAATCCCTTTCATACTCGCTCATCAAACACGCTTCAAAATCAATCCCTTTCATACTCACTCATCATACGCTCTCCAAAATCAATCCTCTCATACTCCAAAACCAGATATCCTTCATGAATTCTTCGGAATCAAAGCTCTTTGCACTCAACATTAAATACTCTTCATACACTCATTAGACACACTTCAACCTCACAAAGCATTTGAAATACTTCCAAAAGTTCTAAGATCAAACTTCAAACTCCTTCCAAACTCCAATTGTCTCATAGATTCAAATCATCTTCCAATCTCAATTTCAAAGGCCAAACCAAGCCCAATTCTAAGCCCCAAATCCAGCTCATTCATAGGGTCCAACCCGGCCCAATTTCAAAGGTCCAATCCGGCCCACATTTCAAGGCCCAAGTCCGGCTCATTACCTCCATTCGATCCCGGTTTAGTTTCAAATCCAGTTCAACTTCAATTCCAAATCAATTCAATTTCAATCCAATTCAATCCAATTCCGATCCAGAATCAATTCAATTTCAATCCAATTCAATCCAATTCCGATCCAGAATCAATTCGATTTCAATCCAATTCAATTCAAAATTCTTTTCATTCCCAATTCAATTCAACTTCATTTCAATCCCGAATATTTCTAAACATCATGAATCTCAAAGTCCGGAAAACTTCAATCTCCTTGAAGTCAAGCATCTCGAATCTCTAACCGTCTCAACAGCTCAACAGACTCGACCGTCTCAATAGCTCAGCAGACTCGACCGTCTCAGCAGCTCAACAGACTCGACCGTCTCAATAGCTCAGCAGACTCGAACGTCTCAGCAGCTCAACAGACTCGACGTCTCAGCAGCTCAACAGACTCGACCGTCTCAGCAGCTCAACAGTCTCTACCGTCTAACAGCTCAACAGACTCGAATGTCTCGCAGTTCAACAGATTCAAACAGTTCAATAGACTCATCAAATTCAAACACCTCGAAAACCCTCAGCTCCTCAAAAAGCCGAACCCCTTAAAATTTGGTAATCCTTTCAAGCCCCAAATGTCTCACAGACGTCATCATTTTAGGATTTCGAATATCTCACAGAGTCGAGCACCTCAAACTCCAAAACAAACTCGACAATCCATCAAGCCCCACGAAATGGCCACAAAACCCCATTGACCCCTCAAAGACCCAAAAGGTCAAAATCCTAATTCCTTCAAAAACCCAAAACTACCAAATCCCCAAAGGCACTGAACTACGTAAGGTCTGATCTCAACAGGGAGTTGAGTACGTAGGCAACCCACACAGGGTGCGACCCCACATCAATCAAAATACCCTTTTGCACTCGACTATCTCCCCTCCAAACAACCACTTCTAACCCTCGACCACCTCAAAAAGTTCAGCCATCCTAAAGGTCCTGAACTACGTAAGGTCTGATCTCAACAGGGAGTTGAGTACGTAGGCAGCCCATCTAGGGTGCGACCCCATTCCAAACAAAAAACCCCTTTTCCCCTTTAAGGTGGCTCTCATATCTTTCAAAACGCTCAAACCTTCTTTGGCTTCCATAAACTTCAAACCACCAGACTCCAAGTTTTGTCAATGCACTCGAGCTCAGACTTTTCCCAAATCTCCCATCATACACTCATCCGAATTCATCTATTCCTCTTCTTGACGCTAGCTTGGCAGAAAATCTCGCCTCATCCACTCGTTTTCTCTCCTTCTGTCCTAGTCCCTATCCTTTGGCTTTAGTTGAATCTCTCTAATAGGTTTTGAAAGAAGGTAATCCGACAATTGGAGACTGAGGTTTTCCTCGGGCACCAATCCGAAGTCGGGTCGTTGCCACCTCTAAGGGTGTAACCCATGCGAACCCACACAGAATCTTTGGTATGACCAGATAAGTCCAATCCATTTGCAAATCTCAGAGTCAATTAACGGTTCTTAGAACCCTTCTCCTTCCTTCCTAGTTATCATAGGTCAAACTAGGTGGCGACTCTAGTCAATTCCGCCCTTAGGGCATAAGTCCGCGTGGGGCCCATCGAGAGCGGGTTAGTGTTCACTTACACTCCCCTTATGCTTTCTGGGAAAGACGGACGATTTAGTAGGTATTTGAGGGTTGCCAGAATAACAGGTTTCCACCCTCCACAGAATGGCAATTTCTAGGATCTCGATTTTTCAGTCAGACCATATTTAGATAGACCCCCCTCATACCGAAAAATCACCCTCCACAGGACGCATAGCCTGCCATTCAACCGAATCATACCATCTTCATGTAGCTTAAAATCATACTTTTTCTTCTCAAATGTACCGTTCTCGATCTTGTGTCTGATTTCGGTTAGGTAAGGGTCGCTCAACTGAGCGTCTCGCACCTCGTCAACCAAGCTAGAAGAAGAAAGTAGCGAATGGAGCGAGTGTGCTCGACGGCTCAGGGCGTCGGCTACAATGTTTGCCTTCCCTTCCTTATATTGCAAGTTGATGTCAAAGTCTGAAAGAAATTCCATCCATCTTCTCTGTCTCAAGTTCAGTTCTTTCTGTGTGAATACATACTGTAAGCTCTTATGGTCGGAGTAGATGGTGATGCTTACCCCATAGAGATAGTGTCGCCATATCTTCAAGGCGAAGACAATGGCTCCTAACTCTAAGTCGTGAGTCGGGTAATTCTCCTCATGCTTTTTCAGCTGGCGGGAGGCATAAGCAACAACCTTGCCATGCTGCATGAGTACGCATCCCATTCCTTTGCCTGATGCATCACAGTACACCTCAAATCCCTCTGTGCCCTCTGGAAGAGTAAGGACGGGCGCTGAGGTCAATGAGTCCTTTAGTTTCTGAAATGATAACTCGCACTCGTGTGTCCATACAAACGGTGCATCTTTCTTCATTAGTGTAGTCATGGGCTTAGCGACTTTCGAGAAGTCCCTTACAAATCTCCGGTAGTAACCGCTAGACCAAGGAAGCTCCTAATGTCGGTAACAGTCTTGGGTCTAGGCCATGATGGTACAGCTTCTATCTTAGAAGGGTCAACCGAGATACCTGCGCTCGAGATGACATGTCCAAGGAATGATACTTGATCAAGCCAAAACTCGCATTTGGAGAACTTCGCATATAGCTGGTTCTCGCGCAGTGTCTCAAGCACTTTCCTCAAGTGAGTTTCATGTTCCTCTGCTGATTTGGAATATACAAGGATGTCGTCGATGAAGACCACAACCGAAGTGTCCAACTGCTCACTGAATAATCGATTCATGAGGTCCATGAATTTAGCTGGTGCGTTTGACAAACCGAATGGCATCACCGTGAATTTGTAGTGGCCATATCTGGTACGGAATGCCGTTTTCTCGATGTCTTGTTCTTTGATTGCAATCTGGTGATACCCTGAACGGAGGTCGATCTTGGAGAAGACTGAGGCTCCTTTCAACTGGTCGAATAGGTCGTCGATACGTGGTAGTGGGTATTTATTTTTGACTGTGACCGCATTCAACTCGCGGTAGTCAATGCAAAGTCGGAGACTACCGTCCTTCTTCTTCACGAAGAGAACCGGTGCTCCCCAGGGTGATACGCTCGGGCGTATAAACCCTTTGTCTAGAAGATCTCTTAACTGTTCTTTTAGTTCGGTCATTTCTGCGGGTGCCAAGCGGTACGGTGCCCTAGCAATGGGACCGGTACCTGGCAATAGATCAATTTCAAATTCCACTGCTCTCGGTGGTGGCATGCCGGGTAGTTCCTTAGGGAATACATCGGGATATTCAGATACAATGGGTACTTCATCACTGAACCCTGGATCTCGCTCCAGGTCTTGTACATAGCACAGATACACCTCTTGGCCCTTTCTGAGCTCCCGGTACATAGCCATGGCAGATATGAGTGTGGTCGAAGGCTCTCTCGGTCTCTGGCGGTAAGATACAGTAACCCCAGAAGGACTCTTGAGCAGCAGTCGATGCTCGGCGCAGAGGATTCTATCCTTGTGCCGCTCCAACCAATTCATTCCGATGATTAAGTCGAATCCCAATCCATTGAATTCGATGAAGGAAATGGGAAACGATTCGCCTTTGATTTGGATTGTGGCAGATTGATAATACTTGGTGCACTTTACACGCTCCTTCGATGGGAGAGTAACCATGAAGTTCGGTAGCTCATCCGCATCTAGCTTCAACCTCTTCACGAAAGATGGTGATACGAAGGTGTGAGAGGCGCCGGAGTCGAATAATACATTGGCATCGATGCCATTTACTGGGAATGTTCCCGTTAAGATGGTGCCGCTTCTGCCGGCTTGTGCTTCGGTGAGGATGCTCATGTTACCTTCGGTACCGAGTCCACAACCTATTGGATTCACAATTGGATAAGTATTGATGGTGGACACAAGTAGAATTAAATCAACACTGATCTTTATTGATAAACCAACCATCATACATACCGTGTCTCTAATACACGTTACTAATAGATTACATGATACTAGGAATTTAATACTTTCTAAAGGTAAGGTTCAGGCATCCTGGTTTCATGTGTGTGGCATTGATTATTGCCGGCGGTGCCGTATTCAACTTGATCTTGTTGATCCCGTGATACAGCATCCTAGAGTTTCCACCCATGATTAGGACATCTCCTGATCTCAATACCAGTTTCTGTGCGAGGTCCACACGCTTCTGCTTGCTATACAGGAATACAGCGTCATCACCAATGGACCAAGACACTACGGGCACTCCTTGTTCAAGAGATTCCGCTGTCTCGTCCTTGTCTTGGTGTAACCCAAGTCCTCCTTCTTTCTCATAGAAGTTGACGATACAGAGGTCCGCTTCAAGTGCGGGGATCGGTTCATGTTCGCATTGTCGTGCAAGTTCCACTGTTTGTGTGATGAGTGTTTGAAACTCTGGTGGTATTGTCGGTGGCGTCGCTCCATCTTGTGTTCGTGTCTCCTGGTATGTCTTGGTATAAGGATTCCAGTCCTTTCCCAAACACATCATTTTTAGCTTCATCTTCGCTCCACCGGGGAATTCGGGTGTGTAAAATCCACCTTGACCCGTTCCTAGCTCGTTGCATCGCCGGATGATTGAAATTTGTGCTTCGGGTGTCAGGTATCCCTTTAATAAAATCATACCTGGTCGGATGACCTGACACTGTTTGTTGGTGTAGTCGTGGTTGGTGATGTCGATCTCTTCTTGATTCAAGTTTACCAGTATCGGGTAACAGATACTAAAGCTTCCTATGGTTACAAATTTCATCTACGGTGAGTACTAGTTTCAACTACTTCATTTCATGCTTAATACACACTTCATTTTATTTACTCATGCATTCACTCATACAGTTACTCCAATACTTAGACATGCTTCTCAAGGATTAAAGGTTTAGATTATTACCTGGGCCGGACTTAGAACCGGACCCATCACGGTCAATCACATGAAGGACAGGCTGCCTCTGAGGTGCACCCCGCAGAGGTCCCCGGGATCCCTGTCCCTGTGGTGCCTGCTGGGTCGGTGCATCGCCAGATGCAACCTCTTTGCCTTCCCTTTGCTTGTAGTTTTGGAAGTTCCCCTTTGGCTTGGTGCTCTCTGGGCATCTGTTGGCCGTGTGTCCTAGCTTCTGGCAATTGTAGCACTTGATGTCCCTCCCATAACAGTCCTTACCAGGATGGTCCTGGTTGCATTTCCTGCACACATAGGTGCGGCCATCGGAGAAGGTTTTGGCGGTACCGGAGCTAGAACCTGAGGTTAGAGGGTTAGCACATGTGTGTGTGGATATACTAGATACATTACTTATACGAATACAGATTGGATTAGGAATTTACCCTTAGGTGGGTGTGATCTCAGTGGCTTGGCTGCCACCGGTGCAGAATAACCAAGTTAAAGAAGCTCAACTGGTTTGCCCTGCTCAGCATGGGCACTGCTCTCACCCTGGGATTTCTTTTGGGATTGCTGAAAGAAATTCCCTTTCTTCTTTTTCCAGCTCTTCCCCTGGTTCTGCTCCTCAGTGCTGGTGTTTTTGTTGTTGGCTTTGCGCTTCAGCGCGGTTTCTTCATCCCTTAATTGGCAAGTGATTTCAACGCGAGAAGCCGCGTGATAACACTCCTGAAATCTCAGGTATTAGCCGGGATTCTCATTTAAGGAGGAATAAGGAAAGATTCAAAGAATTCAAGGAATTTAAGGAATTGAAATGATACTAAGGGTTAACCGATATTTACCTGAAGGGAGGTAAATCTGGTGTAGCCCATACCGTACCGTAGGCGATGGCTCAGACCGCCATAGAAGCGATCGACCAACACCTGGCCGGTGTATCCTAGATCAGGGAGAAGACAGAGAATGGAAGTGAAGGTGCGGTAGTACTCATCCACAGACATCTTGTCTGTCATCTTAAAGGCATCTAGCTCGAGCCTTTTCTTAGTCTTTACGTGCTCTGGATAGTACTTGGATCGGAGGAGTGATGCAAAAGACTCCCAATCGAATGTGGGGTCGCTGACGTGCTCATGCTTGATTAGCTTCCACCAATCCATTGCAGCATCCTTCAGATAATAAGCAGCAACTCTGACTCGAACTCCAGCAGGAGCTTCGAGGGTTTCAAAGGCTGTCTCCATCTCGGAGATGTAGGCCTCTAGCTTAGCCGGATCACTCTCGCCCCTAAAGCAAGGAGGGCGGAGTTCCGCTACAGCTTTTACCCAGTTCGCTTCTCTGGGTGGCGGGGGAGGGATTGGCCCCGCTTGAGTTTGTTGGTTCTGTTGGGTTTGTTGCACGGCTTGGATTACTTGTGGTAGCATCTGTGCTACCGTGGCGGCGACGATCTCAACTATCGTCTGCGCGCCGGGTCCGTCATTGGCCCCTCCTCTAGGGCGACCTGGACCTCTTCCTGACATCTGAATATTTAACAGTTACATTAGGCTCCGCAAGATATGACTCAAAGGTCTTGGAATTTAAGCAAGGTATCGTTCCAAAGAACGTTAAGGGTATCCGTTGTTAACAACGGTAGTTCCTAGTTAGGTTTCTAAGTATCCGTCTTAAGACGGTTGAAATCCTAACTCGGTAATCCCCTATGCTCGGTAACTAAGGACATTAGAGCGTTACTACGCTCTGATACCACTTTTTGTAACACCCCAGCCGCTAATCCTATGCTTACCGTCTAATCGTTCTGTTAATCCCACGAGTTCACAGCGGAATATTACTACTTACTACGGTGGGTGATACAACGCCGCTAACCGCCCATACGGCTAGCTAGGCTATGCTACTTACAGTAACGGTCTGATGAACATAATATACCGAGCTACTAAAACATTGCTTACCATTACCGACACATAACACACTTACAATTCTTGGATCACCGAGTATTTAAAGTGCATACTTACATCCCAATTCAAGCTTCCCAAAATAATGAGTTTCCACTAGCTACTCATCTATACCAATTCCCATTCTATCAATATCCCAAAAAGGTGTACCCCATGGTACACCGGCTAATCAAAAGTACAGCCATGTACTACTCAGTACACCCATCATAATTCAATGTTTACATCCAAAAAGAAGATAAAGAAATAAAATTGAGTCTTCACATCTTCATCACTCTCGAGTACCTGCGTGTAGTAAAAATGGTGCCCCAAGGGGCTCAGCAAACGCTGTGTATAAACTCCGCATATACCGCGTGCTAGCTAGGGCGCGCCGACTATTTGACGTCCACTAAACATGCAGTTCATTATTTTCATACATACATGCTTTACAAACAACATACATGCTTATACAATTCATTACACAAATCAAGGCAACAACACGATAGCACACATCTTACTTACCTTCACAGGGTTAGCCAAATTATGCATCCGGGTTAATCGGAATGCTTTTACTCTTTTACTCATTACTTACTTTTTCTTACTTACATTTACTTACTTTCATTTACTTTACTTACTCATTCTTACTTATTTCATACTCAAGTTAAGTCGTCGGGACCTCCGGCCCTGGGGACTACGCCGTCCCACCTCCGGGATTTACTTGACTCACCAATCCGGGATGCTACCCACTTAAGGGATTTGGGCCGCGGACCAGTTTAAGAGTCAGGAATTGGAGCCAACCTCTCGTGACTCCGCATCCTCACACGTGGCCGAAACTATATCGGACTTCTACTCATTCCAATTTAATTACCAATTTAAGTTAGGATGGTTAGCTTGTTAGGAATAAGTTAGAAGTCCATTCAAACAAGTAATCGGTCACGATGCAATACAACATACATACACACATTCATCAACATCCATACATTTCATGAATTATACAAACTAAAATTTAAGAGAATATTCACAACATACAACACTACATATTCACAAGTATGCATATTAACTCCGATTCGTGCATTTATCTTATTTGGTGATCAATTAGCGCACAACACACAAATCAGAGTAACCAAGATAGCATACGGGGCATGAGGAATCCATACCGTTCACCGTTGTACGTGATTCCAAACGTCCTTCGGTGTCACAAATCAAACCCTATTATATATATACAATTGAATGATTAATATGACTATCATTAATTTAACTCAACTACTTTCGTGCCTACTAATCCATACTTACTAAGGCTTTACATTTCTTACACTTATATTTCATTTTTCTTACTTTCCATTACTTGTCCATGGTTTACATACATATATATATACATATGTATAGGTGGGTATACATATGTACACATATATACTAGTTATAAGCTTACTGTTTTTTTTTGTAAGTATTGGGCCGTCCGACCCACCGTCCGACCCAAACCCTGGGTCGGACCATCCCAGTGGAGTTCGTCCTCTGAAATTTACCCTGTCCGACCCAGCACTATTCCGTCCGACCCATACTCTCTGGGTCGGACCATTCCAGAAGGTTTTGGTCCTGTCGTCCAAGCTCCGTCCGACCCACGTCCGACTCATCGTCTGGGTCGGACGAAGTCAGAAACTTCGACATTGTAAAAATTTGCATGTCCGACCCATGTCCGACTCTATGGGTCGGACCATTCCAGAAGGTTTTGGTCCTGTCGTCCAAGCTCCGTCCGACCCACGTCCGACTCATCGTCTGGGTCGGACGAAGTCAGAAACTTCGACATTGTAAAAATTTGCATGTCCGACCCATGTCCGACTCACGGTCCTGGGTCGGACCATTCCAAAAAGTTCATGGTTCGTTGTTTAAGCCATGTCCAACCCACGTCCGACTCACGGCCCTGGGTCGGACCATTCCAGAAAGATTGATTTTCGTTTCTCAAGCCCCGTCCGACCCACGTCCGGCTCACCGTCTAGGTCGGACGAAGTCAGAACCTTGCTACAGATTTTATTTTTCTTTCCCAATTTCACCCATTGTTTCCCCAATCTTCCTACCTACATCCTAACATGTTTTTGTACAATTTAGACCCCCTAAATCATGCTAATTCATTTCTTAACTCATTACACAATTCTATACTAACTTACACACCTAATTTCTAAGTTCTCATTTAACACTCACATTGTTTTCCTCCTTAATGTGCTTTTGCTACAGATTTTATCCTAGCTCTTTCCCAACCATAGCTCCCTCTTCTAATGTCATTTTTAACCCCTCTAGTACATTACAACTACATTAACTGTCTCTCCTAATCCACCCTCTAACTAACTAAACCAAAATCTGTTACAAGCACAATTTAGTCACCTAGTTTCTAATTCACTAAGTGTTCTAATTCTAGATAAATTTTGCCATGGTCTCCCCTATATTTTTACACTCTCACCACATATTCTAGTTCACAATTCAACACTCATTTCACCTGTTTCAATAGACATCAATATACAAACCTTCATACACAATTCCTAAACATTAAACACTACTAAAAATTCCTGCACATAAACACTAATCCCCAATCTGTTTGTAACAGTTTTTAAAATGTCATTTAAGGTTCTACAATCTTGTTTTCTCCTACACATTACACTACCAATGCATTACTATTTTACATTACATATTTTCATTTCTCAAAATCTGTTACACATTCATTTACAAGGCTACACAAGGAAGAGTGCAATTACCTTGTTCCTTTACTAGCTTCTCCTTTCTTCTTCTTGCTTCTTCTTTTCCTCTTCATCTCCTCTTCTTACCGGTTATAAACCAACTCTAACACTACAACCCATACATATACATATTTCAATACACCACTTTAATACTAAAACTAACCCTAACCATTATTCAAGCTCTAATGTAGGTTTTAGGGTTTATAATTTATATTACCTTCCAAGAGTGTAAACAAAGCTTGGAGTGGCTCAAAAACGAGATTCCAACTCCACCAATGAGGCCAAAATTGGCTTAAGCACAAGGAGTAACAAGAGCTTAGTCTCTAGATTTCGTTTTGCCCACAAGGGCTAGAAAAAGATGGAGTTTTGAGAATATTTTTACCTCAAAAGAACAAGGAGAAGGAGGGCCTTCTAATGGTGGTGTTGAAGCTCCAAATGGGACATACCCAATAAAATGAAAATGCTCCTTTTCAATTTTTGGAAAGAGGGAAATGTTGCTCTTGAGGAGAGGATGACAATGGTGTAATTTTTACAATTTTTGGAGGAAGTTTAAGGGAATAACAAGATGAGAGAAGTAGAGTTTTGTGAGTGGTTCTTCAAACCTCCATAGATGTCGTTGGGAAGGAGAGGGAAGAAAGAAAAAAGAGTGAGGGAGGAGGTGAGTACGTGAGTGAGGAGAATGAAATAGAGGAGAGAGAGTGGTAAAGTGAGTGGTGGTTTACTTTATGATTTTTGTTTGTTTGTAAATAAGAGAGTGTGAGTGAGTGTGTGAGAGAGGGGAAAAAGGGGGGCCGGCTGGCACTACATACACACTCACAATTTTTGCTTTTTATTTTAAAAGTGGACACATAAGTTTGGTCTATTTATATTTCTACCCCACAACTTCCCGTTTTTGACAGTTTTTACTAATCTCTCGTTTTCTTGATTTTATTGGTCCTAAAGCTTCACTAATTTTTTTATTAATGATTATTTAGTTGACCAAAATTGTTACGAGTCTATTTGACCCGCTTAAAGACACGTTTTCCCGGTTACCTCGAAAAACGCGCTTTAATGTTCGTTAGTGATTTTAATCCATTTTAAGGATCCGTTTTCTTCGGGATTTGTTCCCTTATGATTATTTATACTTAATTAAGCCTCTAAATTACTTATTAGCCTAATTAATCACTATTTTTAATTACGGGGTATTTCAGTAGGAATCTCCCTTGTATGTTTAACTCAGTTGTAATAATGTATGGTGTGTAGATGTGATAGACTCCATAGTGGGGTTCTAACTAATATTTAAAAGTAAGTATGTACTAACAGTGGTGAGGAATCCGGTTTGGCCGGTCGCGCGTTGTTTGGGAGTGGGTATCCTTCTTAGCCTTACCCTTCTCTCTGTTATGGTTGTTTCCCTCATGGGTTATGATCTCCCATTAGCTTATTCCAAAGCTTAGCTATTCTGACTTATGATCGGTTTAGGGGGAACATGTGTTTGTGTGGTGTGTTCGGGCCTCCAAACCCGAACCATCTTAACTTAAGTTACTCGTCCGACTATTAGGACGGTAATGAGTGTTGTTGTTGTTGTATAACGAGCTTACCATGAGGGTGACACCAATCTCTAGGCTCACCAGTGAATTAACTATGTTTGGGTCGGTTCCTAAGAGGACCGTTCCCGTTATGTTATGTGATGTTGTTGTAATGCAGTTCCTATTGCGATGTTATCATGTGCACGTCAAAACGTGAAAAGTGTTGTTATGTTTTGTTATGTGAGGAATGTTATATGTTGTAAGATATGGAGTGTGTGGATCATGGAAATGAATCCCAGTTGTGATAAGAGGCGTTTAAGGATAACCCGATTTAAGGGTAAGTGTCGTCTGTTAAGGAAGTAGCTCCATTAGAGGAGGAACACTCTAGGGATAATGAATACCATGAATGACTTATCAAGTAAGGATGTATTATCCGTTTGTTGAGCCCATTGAGGCGAAATGTTATGTGTTGTGTGTTTACAGTTCCATGCATGAGTTAAATATAATCAACCGCATGCTAAGACGACAAATAGTTGTTCGTGGTCCGGTAGCATGTGGGCTGCGGGATTACCATACCAGCAAAGGTGCTGAGCCCCTTGGGGGCCACCCTTTCTCTTCTTTTCTTATTTCAGGTACACAGAGCAGGAAGCCGTTCGAGAGTAGGACGGGGTAGTCGTTGTACATGGGTAATCTTTTAAGTTGTACATGTACAGTAGGTGTAGTAAGACCGAGATTGTTATCGGCATCAGTTTGTGAATACTCGGTACAGTTGAAAGGTGTATGTTGTTGTTGTTGTTAATGGGAAGGGATAGTAATGTGTAGTCGCTCGGGAATTTAGCCCATCAGACCGGTACAATGTATATGTATTAGCCTTGTTAGCCACGTGGGTGGTTAACGGCGTGTAACACCAAGAAGTTAAGTAATGTGTTGAAGTTTGTTTTCCGCTGCGGTTTGTTGTTAAGTGCGTTAATGTTGGATGGGGTGTTACATAAACTCTCCACAAAACCTAATCCCATCCCAATCACTCGTTCTCACTAGTACAAAAAACGTCTATTTCGTCGCCCCTATTTCGGCGGTTGTAGATAAAACCGCCGAAATAGGGGCCCGAAATATATACCGTATGTAAAGAAGGGGTCTATTTCGGCGGTTCCTAACAAAGAACCGCCGAAATAGGCCCTTTTTAATAATAAAAAAATTAAATAGACCTATTTCGGCGGTTCCTTACACGAAACCGCCGAAATAGGTGTTTCTATTTTTCCTTTTTTTTTAATTTAATCATCTATTTCGGCGGTTCTTGTTAGGAACAGCCGACATAGGTCTCTTTAATTTATTTAATAATTAAAAAGGGCCTATTTCGGTGGTTCTTTGTTAGGAACCGCCGAAATAGGTCCTTTTAATTAGCCCCCCAGCCCGATTCGAAACAATTACAGATCATTAGGGCTAATTAACCCCCTCTTCTCATCTCTCTGTTCAGCGGCGATTTCGAACCCACCACCGCCACCACAGCCGTCGACCGCCCGCCCTCCTCCTCCTCTTGCTTTCGCCGGTGTCGCGCCGTCGGTGTGGTCTTCGGTTGGTGTCGCCGGCCTCAATCCGCCACTCAACAGAGGCGAACAGAGGTGAGAACAAACACTCACGATTGTTTCGGTTTTGTTTTATAAATTGTTAATGTGTTGTTAAAATTGTTAGATTGTTGTCACATTGTGATTGTGGATGCTGATATTTATTGTGTGTGTGAAATCTTTGCAAGATTTGGTTGTTAAACTAATAAATTTATGTATGCACACAAGGTGTTCGACGAAATGTCCGAGTGAATTTTTGTGCTGTTTTTGGCCCTTCTTTAAGTATAGTTAGGTTAGCTTATTTGGGCTAAATTTATTATGCTTATAAACGTATGAATGAGTGTTGTAATATGTGCAATAAATATAAGTATAGTGATTGCGAGTAAAAGATATGTTGTTAATTAAGATGAGCATTAAGTATGAGTAGTTTGTTTCTTATATATTTAAAAGTATTGTGTGTGTGGAGAATTAGAGTAGTGTTAAGTGGTAAACAATTATATGTGCAGCACATGAAAGATGTAATGTAAGTGTAGAACGTTTCGTAGTGTATAATTGAATAAGAGCGTGAACAAGCAGTCATAGTATAGAAAAATATTGTAGTAGGTGAGGTATTAGCAGTTTTAGTAGCGGTTTGAAGTAGAGGTGTGAGAATGTATTTATATATATATATATATGAGTATTGTATAGTCGTTAAGTTTAATATAAAATTATTCTAATTGATCTGAATGTTGTTCAATCTTTATGCGTTGCCTCTGTAGAGATTGGCGTTGCTACACAAGTCTCGCACGCCCGATTGAGAAGAGGGGCTGAAAACAATTCATTTATGAACCGGTTTTTTTTTAATTTAACTCTTCATTCTCTTCATTCTCTTCACTCACTGTAATATAATCTAACTTATCATTTTTCTCTTTTGTGTCTCTACAGATAAATACTTAAGGAGCTTCTTTACCATTTGATGGTAGATTGAAAGCGGAGCGGAGAGCAATTCATTTTCGAACCGGTAATATAATCTAACTTATCATTTTTCTCTTTTGTACTTTGTATTTGATTTCCACAAATTATTGGAATTTCGTTTGATGAATGAATTTGGTATATATTAGTTTGGTTTATGATTGAAATTTGTGTTGTTGAATAATTGGTGAATGCTTAATAATAGGCATAGTTGTGTCTTTATTTTACTTTGTATTTGATTTCCACAAATTATTAAAATTTGGTTTGATGGATAAAGTTGGTATTAGTTTGATTTGTGATGGAAATTTGTGTTGATGAATGGTTGGTGAATGCTTAATAATAAGCATGGGATAGGTAAAATTATGCAAAAGTCATGCCATTTTTTTTAAAATCTCTTTGTAATTAATATTGTTTGATGTATGTGTATATGTCTAACAATATCTAATTTTTTTTATCAGGTCCGTGAATCACCTCTCTTGTTTCCCGCCTTCTTCCATTACTGTTCCTCTTTCCTCCTCTGTGCACAAGTAAGTAACTAAACCTTATTTTTTGTTTAATAAATGCAATTATGTATTTAAATATAAGTGCTAGTACATAATTTAGCTTCATTCCCTATTTGTTGATGCATTTTTTTTTAATTTATTTTTTGTTGCTCCCTTGCAGAGACATATCAGAAGTGGTATTGCTGCATCTCTCGCACAGAAGCCTACCTCTCAGGCACCAGTCTCCCCTGTCCATAAATCCTTAAAAAACAAGTACGTATTCTAACTCTCGATTCTTTGGTAATCTCTAAACCGGTTTGAACTTATACAGTGGAGAATTGAAAGCGTTGATTTGATGATCTGAATTTGCAATTGGTTTTCAGTTAGCTAGTAAAGAATTGATTTATTTTAATTGTTGGTTGCTGCCATTGTTGGAATGTTTGTGGTTGTGATGACTTTGGTGAGTGCTGAATAATAAGCACGGGATGTGTACAATTATGCAAAGGTCATGCCAAATTTTTTGTAGAAAAAGTATTCGTAATATTGTTTTAAACACCGGTTTCTGTTTTAGAAGTGCAACAATTTCTTAAATTTAAAATGGTAGTTTATTTTGTGTTTGCAACCTTAGAGTTAGGCTAGACTAATTGACAATCATCCCAGTCATGCTCCATTAGGAAATAAACATGTGCAACTTAATACAGGCCATATTCTACAAAGGATCTAACTCACACCTGTGATCTGTTGCACATGTAGTATGGAGCGTGACTGGATGTATGGTGATAGAGGCGAACATTTTGACAAAATGCTGAAAGAGTTTTGCAAAGCTGCAGTGCAACACAAGGACAGGACAAAGGCGGAGAAAATTCCATGTCCTTGTGTTGATTGTGGTGTGGTTAGACATTATTCAAGCATCAACCTCGTACAACTCCATGTGAAGACCCGTGGTTACCATGCACGAGTGCTTCTAGACGAATTTGTTGCAGAGCATGCTGATGTCGGTTTACCGGTGCCGATCACACAAAGACCTACCGTGCGTTCTGCACAAACTGCGACAGTGCAGTGGCCTGCACGATTGGTCAGACTCCCTGGGCAGGTATTACTCTTAACTGTTGCTATAAAACTATTGGTGTACCACCTTGCATCCATATACTTAATTAGACTAATATCATAGGATATGACCCCACCGAAGACTGATAAGGGCAAAGGAAAAAGAATTGCCACACCTGTGCAATCAAAGGCATCCACAAATTTTGTGCTTAGACCTGCTTTGGTGGAGAAGAAATATTGGCCGGCTTGTCGACCAATATGCAGATTCTGCATTCCTCGTTGTTGGTGCTACCACCGGATAGTGATTCCCTCATTGTGGAAGATCCCGAGCGGATATTTCACTATATAGTTCAAGGAGAAGATATACATCGATTTGGGATGTATAAGTCCGACTTCGAGGAGTGCTTCAGGAGGGATTGGTTGAATGTGTCGATTATCAAGTCGGCCGCCATGTGAGTGACTTCTACCTTTTATATTTTGAATTTATTAATTGGTGATGAATTAGATGTTTGAATAAAAAGTTAATGACTAATGATATTGCCTCATAGGTGGGTGCATGATAAGGCGATCAATGTCTTTGAAGATCGAAGATTTGGATTCCTGTGTCCTGCTATGTGCAGTGAAGTCCAGATGACAAGTGATCCGCAAAGCCTTATGCAATATATGACGAATGCCCTCTATGAATGTTCGAACAAGTCATTTATTATGCTGCCATATCATTCAGAGTATGATATTTGACTATTTCTCTTAGTATTATCTAAAACATATAGTTTGTGTTAGTTGCTTAATGATTTCAACACATTGTGTAATTTGTGGACAGTTGACATTGGTCATTGCTTGTGCTGGTGATGGGGAAGCACCCACGAATCTTGCAATTTGACTCACTTGGTAAGGCTGCCAAGAGACCGAAGATCTCCACCGCAATACTGGGGTAATTATTTTGTTATCGTAAACAACAATTATTTTACTTAACGTTAACTGTTTCATAACTTGCTACTGATGCTTAAAACTATATATATTGCTGATGTATATAGTTCCATGAGAGCTGCATTAAGACTCCAGGGTATAACAATGAAGAGTAACATCCCTTGGAACACTGTCAAGGTACTCTATTAATTGATAAATTTGTGTGATAATGTTTAAACTTGTTTATAACTGTCAATATGTGTGTTTGTATAGTGTCCGGTGCAGCCTGGGGGGTCAGAATGTGGATACTATGTCATGAGATTCATGAGTGACATAGTAGGAGCGGCGAACCTTTTACCAGAGCACTCGTTAGACATGGTAACATTCTTTGAAAGTTTCAGTTATGCTCTTTACATGTTGTTAGACTTGTACGTTTTAGATTAATGTTCATTTTTTTTCAAGGCTTACGAACAAGTGTTCAAAGATGGTCAGTATGATGATGCTCAAATTGTTGAGATGCTTGAGGAATGGTCGGAGTTCGTCTGCACAAGTTTAATGAATTGATGATCATGAAGATGTTTTGCTAACTTTTTCGAGTATGTAAATATAACTCTGTACACTTGTGGATGGTGTAATGGTAGATTTGAATTGTAATGGTGTTTTTTATTTGTATTGAAAGTGTGAAAGTAAGTATAATTGCATTGGTTTTGTTAACTCTCAAATTGTGGTGCGTCGTTGGTATTAATTGGGAGCTTTTATAACTTTTTAAATGTGTGCTGGAGCTCCCTGTATGGATGAAGCATTATTACAGGTCTGATTGAATCAAATGTGGTGAATATATATATATATATATAAGCTGGGATGGAAAAAAACAAAAAAAAATATACCTATCTCGGCGGTTCTTAGAGAACAACCGCCGAGATAGGCCCCTGGGATTGACCGTGTGTGAGATTGACCATGGGTCTATATCGGCGGTTGTTCTCTAACAACCGCCGAGATAGACTCATGGTCAATCTCACACCCGGTCAATCCCAGGGGCCTATCTCGGCGGTTGTTCTCTAAGAACCGCCGAGATAGGTACATCTAGTTCGGCGGTTTACAACCGCCGAAATAGGTGCTCACACCTATTTCGGCGGTGCTCATTTCGGCGGTTCACAACCGCCGAAATAGGCCCATTGGAACCGCCGAAATAGGCCTTTTTTCTACTAGTGTCTCTTCATGGCCACCTGTAAAATAACTCGTACCTGCAAGATAAAACCAAGCAGCCCACCCTAGGAGGGGTGAGTCAGTTCCGTGGAATGGAACTGGTACAATTCTCCAAAAACAAACTTATAAAACATAACTCTTCAAAATAAACAGTAACTTGAAATCAAACTCTTGAAAGTAAAACAGGGAAAGGAGGCACTTCAAAACAATCAATCATAGAGAAAAGAGGACAAGGTAAGGATAGAGACAAAGAACTTAAAAACCAAGTCAACCACTTAAGAAGTCGCACCATATAGTTAGTAAGCATCCATTATTGATGTTAGAACCAATTGTGGTTAAGAAGAGAAAGACTCAGGTAGTCACAAAGGACTATGAATGATATGAATACCCATAACCCGTGGTAGATAGTTTATGTCCCCACCATTTCAGAAAGCTGATTCCCATAAACAAAATATACTCAAGAGTGGAATAAATTCAACTGGGAGAGATGGCCCCCACCGCCAAGTACGTCCTTTTAGGACAAGGGATATACAGCCTCTCACTGTCTACTACGTCCCATTTGGGACAGGGGATATACAGCCCCTCACTGTTACCATTGAAGACGCGCGCACGTCGAAACAACAAGACCCAGCTCATGGATGAAACGATATCCAGAGTCAAAAGAAGAATTTGCCAAAATTGACCTTCTCCACATTCCCACTAGATCACTAACTACCCAGAGCAATACCAAAACACTCAGTCCTACAGAGTGTAGAAGCGTAAACCCTAAGCAGTTAATGTCTAATGGAACAACCAAATAGAAGGAACCAAAACCCATGTAAGTTTCACATTCAAGGCTCAGTTAGTCACACAAGCTGAGTTAGTCACACAACCATTTCCTTTTAGAAATCCACTTTACCTCAGTTAGTGTTTGTCACAAACATCCCTTAAGTGTTGTTAGCAAAGCATAATAGTACGAGAAATCATACCTGGGTAATGCTGTAGCAGTTCTAGTCAACTTGTGCAAACAATCAACAGTACTCTGAAGAATATTAAAGGTAGTCTATCATCAATCACTTGTAGCCTACGTTAAGCTTAAATAAACTCCTCACTCTTATTTCTAAGTCTCAATTGTCTTTTAATGAAATACCCCAAACCTTGATATGTTGTTTAAATGTTAAACTATGGTATTTAAAGGCTAAAAAGTGCCTTAGAAACATCAGTGTACAATTTAAACCATAGTAAAAACAATAAAGTACCATAAACACAGTTGAGCAAAAACATGCTCTAAGCTTGGATTGAACTTGGTTACGACCCAAAGAGCCTAACAAGACTAAATAATATTCAATTATGATTTGATAAGGCCAATTAAGTCTTTAGGAAACTTTGGTAGACAATTAAACCAAACAAAACACAAGAAAACACCTTAAAGTCAATTTAAGCAAATACTTGCTCTAGACTTGGTGTAACCTTGTATAAGACCTAAAGGTCATACCAAGACCTTATTTATAGGTTAATGAACATATTAAATCAATTACTAAAGAAAAACAAGCTTGAAAACAAGTTAAAACACAAAATGTGCTTAAGGAGTTTTGAGTGGCTAAATGACCATCATTACTCTTTAATTAATATGTGTACTACTTAGTATCATATAGGAAGTCTAAATCAATGGGAAATCAAAAATTTCACAATTATGTGCCTTGTTTTGTGAATAGTAACTAAATTAAGCTAGTTTATAACATAAGTCAATTTAAGTGAGTTAGTGGGTCAACAAAGACCATGATATGACCTAGTATGTAAAGGGGGCCGGTTTTCCAAGTGTGACTCATCACACTTAACTAATGAATTAAATAAGAAAGGAAAAAGCAAGTAAATTCACTATTTACTTTACAACTTAAAATATCTTCTAAATTTACCTCTCACCTCACCTTTCTTCATTCCTTCTCATCCCCACCGATTTCTTCATCTTCTCCCAAGCTCCAACTGGCTTTGCAACAACAACTATACCATCTCCAACTTCCATTGCTTGTAACTTCTAGCTCCATTGTCCAAATTCAATTTCAAGACCACCATTCTTCTAGTTGGAACAAGCTCTTCATTTCCCTCTTTTCAAATCATCAAAAGCTCCATTTTGGTGCCATGGAGATTCACCATTGAAGGAGCATGAGCTCATCTTTTCATGCCTTGTCATTCTCCTTGGCTTCAAGGTAAGGAAAATCAAAGAAAAACTCCATTTCCTCTTGTTCTTATGTTGGCCGAAAATTCATGCACCATGTAATGGTGTCTTCTTTTGGTTCTTTCATAGCTTCATTCCAAACTTCAAAGGACTAGGTGGATTCCTCTCTTGCTACTTTGTCAAACTCTCTTCCAATTCCAAGGTAAAACATTCATTGTTGTGTTTTAAGACAATATATATAACCTAGGGTTTGTAAATGAGTTAAAGCATGAAGCTTGAATGCTCATTGGCTTTACTTGTGTATTGATTAGAACATTGACAAGTAACCAAGTCCTCTTGCCGATTTCCAAACAAGGAAGAACAAGAGTGTTCAAGTAAAAATCTTGAAGAAAAGAGGTAAATGTGCTAACCTAATGTAATTTAATGCCTAAGGAAAAATGAGCTTGTATTGCTTAATAAAATACCTAAGGAGCCAATGGCAAATGAGCTAGTAAAGTACTCATAAGGAGGTTGTTAAAGGCATATGAGATGTTGTGTGTATTTGTATGTCAAAGGCAATATATATGTGGGAAATTCAGTGTTTAAGTTTAATGCAATTTAAGGGCCTAAGAGCCATGAAATTTAAGGGCCTAAGAGCCAAGCAATTTAAGATTATGCACTATATTGCTATGTAGTGTAGTTTAAGGGTTTTGTTGTGTGTAAAGAACATTCTTTGTGAAGATGAATGTATTGGATGGTTAAAGGAGGAAAAACAAAATGTTTGTGTGTAAGGAATGTGTATTAAGTGATTAAGTTTTTTTGGTTGTGAAAAGGTGAAAACCTAAGTGTTTGGGTGTGAGAATATACAAGAGAAGCTATGGCAAAATTTAGTTGATAAACAAAGGAGTTTATGTGTTGTAATGAGATTTTATGACCTAGAAAGTACTAGGAAATTGTTAAGTGTTAAGATGGTGAAAGAAAGTGAATTATGATGTTTTAGGTGTTAAGATGCCATGGGCATTGTCTTGGAGGACTTAGAGATCAATGGGTGTTTTCACACCAAGGTTATGTTATGTGAAGTGCTAAGTCTTGTGCAAGTTTTGGTGATCAAAGGAAAAATAATGCCTTGTGGAGATCTAAGTGTGAACTAGTGGAAAATAGAAGGAGTTTGTGTATGGGAGGTGTATGTGTGAAATAATGCCCTTGGAGTAGTGGTGATGGTGGTAAGGTAACATTTTGGTTAGTGGAGTTATAGGCATGAAACTACCACTTAGAAAACTTAAGGAAAAACATTACAAGTGTTAAGAGATGTTGTAAGGAAATTGAGTAACAACTTTGGACAATGTTTTAGGGAGGTTCAAAGTGATATTTTGGTATTAGAATATGCCTAAGTACACGTGTGAAGTTTGGGTAAACAATGGGTGAAGAGAACAAGTTGAACAAAGCTTGAAATTGCATAATATGGAATTCTGTAGCTTTGGTCCGGGACTTGCTTCCAGGACAAGGTCCCGGACCACATACCAAAAACAGGCCGAGAGTTGCATACATGTCTTGGTCCGGGACTAGGGGTCAGTACAAGGTCCCGGACCACCTTGTAAAAACCAGCCGAGAGTTTCTTAAGTACTGGTTCGGGACTTAAGGTAAGTACCAAGTCCCGGACCACTCTAAAAATGTGATTTAAGGTTGGAAAATGATATCTAATGATGGGGATTGATAAGTGATGATGTTATAAGGTTGTTAAGGACATGTTATGTGGTTATAAACAATTAAGTGGGTGAAAAGTTGTAATAAAATGTGAAAATAAAACAAGTTAAAAATGTCAAGCTATTTAACTAATTAGCAGGGGTAAGTTATGAGCATTAGACTTTAAACAATCATGTTACCCCAATGTTAATGAATGTAATTGTGATGTTACCAGTTGTACGAGATTTTGAGAACCTAGGAGGACACATATAGTGGACCGTGGTGACAGGTTATGGTTTTCTTGCAACCTGTGTCCTACCGGATTACACCGGCTTGTATGTCAATGTGTTTTTCTGTATGTTTGCCACGTTATAAGATAAAACATGAAACGAGTTTACAGTCGTTATTGTTGTTGTGTGTTTGCGTACTGATACCGGTAACCTCGAATGCGTAAGAAAGGCTAGTTAACCATTATTAGGTAAACATAAGAGAACGGTATCTGGTAATAACGTTTCCAACCTAAGGAACGTTCTAACCACGGCTATGCGTGAGTTAGTTATGTGATGTTTGTGTGTGATGTTTGTGTGTGAATGTATGAACCTCCCTTGTGTGTCTAAACCAGTTGTAATACTGTAAGGTATATGGATGTGATAGGTTCCACAGTGGAGCCCTTAACTATGTTTATATATATATATATTATGGGGGGTGAGGAATCCGGTTGTTTCGGTCGCGCGTTGTTTGGGAGCTGATGTATACAGTTTCTTCAGCTTCCTCTCGGTTGGTTGTTCTCCTTCGTTGGTCTTCAATCACCCCTGAGCTTAACCAAGGCTTTTGACTCACGTCTGTTGGGGATATGTACGGAGTGTTCGGATCACTATATCCGATCCATCTTTAAGTTAAGTTCTCGTCCGACTAATAACGGTAATGAGTGTTGTATAACGAGCTTATGAGGGTGATATCATTCTCTAGGCTCACAAGTGAATTAACTATGTTTGGGTCGGTTCCTAAAGAGAACCGTTCCCGTTATGTTATGTGTTATTGTTGTACTGCAATTCCTATTGCGATGTTATGTTATATGTACGTTGAAACGTGAAATGTGTTGTTATGTGGAGTATGTGGATCATGGATATGATCCAGGTTATTATAAGACGAATTTGTGTATAACCCGACTAGTGGGTAAGTGTCGTCTATTAAGGAAATAGCTCCATTAGAGGAGAAACCCTCAAGGGTTAAGGAACAAAATGAGTGAGCTAACGAGTTTTGTGTGTGTTGATTGATTTGTTGAACCCCGTTGTGGGTATGTAATGTGTGTGTGTTTATATAGTTTACATGCATGATTCAAATATAATCAACCGCATGCCTAGACGACAATTAGTTGTGCGTGGCCCGGTAGCATGCGGGCTGCGGGATTACCATACCAGCAAAGGTGCTGAGCCCCCTGGGGGGCCACCTTTTCTTCTCTTTCCTATTTCAGGTACAATGAGCTGGAAGCCGTTCAAGAGTAGGACGGGGTAGTCGTTTGTACATGGGTAGCCATTTTAACTGTGTATGTATTATAGGTGTAGTAAGACCGAAATTGTTATCGGCATCAGTTTGTAAATACTCGGTACAGTTGAAATGCTTATGTATGTTGGTTGTTGTTAATGGAAAGGTATAGTAACGTACAGTTGCTCGGGAATCTAGTCCATCAGACCGATACAATGTGTATGTATTAGCCTTGTTAGCCACGTAGGTGGTTAACGGCGTGTAACACCAAAGAGTTAAGTAATGTGATGAGTTAAGTTTTCCGCTGCAGTTTGTTGTTGAGTGTGTTGTTGTTAGTTGGGGTGTTACAAAAAGTGGTATCAGAGCGAAGTATCGCTCTGATGACTGAATTACCGAGCTTAGGAAGTACCGAGTTAGGATTTTAGTACTTTGGGTTAAGGGTTGAGTGATAGCGTGAGAGATACGCTAGTTAGGAATTACCAGTGTGTACTGGAAACCTACAATATCCATCCCGCCCTCCACAATCCCTGTTTTATAACTCGGGGAAGAACGCCAGAGAGATGAAAGTCCTCTCTTACTCGGGAATACCCGATCTGGCTGTTGTTAAGTATCTATAAGTACGGAGAACCTGTCATACGGTAGATTCCGAAAACTGGGAATCCCGGGAGACGGTTCCCATCTGAATAATGTTAACCGATTTAGTAGCGAAGAAAGAATCTTGTGTATTGAAGAAGGAAATTTCCGGCAACCTGGGTCGACATGCCGAGCATCGAGAACAACCAACTTGCAACGCACCAACCGTGCAACAGGCAAGAAGTGAAGTAATGGAACCCGGGACGAGAGTCTACAGAACCACAATTGTTAAATAATACACCAACGGTATACCAACCGACTAAGGAACTGCAACGTAGTACCCAAACAAGAGACAAGTCTCAGTAACCACGACGAATGCGTGGAATGGGCTACGAAGAAGACACAGTACTAAGTGAAAAGGGGTCTCCAAGGATGGGAAACACCCTAGTTAATGATTATCATGCGAAGACAGTGAGAAGTTGCCCGGAAGATTTATTGTTAAGACTGTAAGAACAAAGTAAGGGCCAAAAAGGCCACTGATTATGGTGCGGTTAAAGACAAAAATGCAACCGGTGTGTGTGTTGAACCGTCACCCAGTTAGCATGGCGCACTTGCCATGGCAAGTGCTGCTATAACAGGGATGTTCGGGAAATTTTTTTAGCAAATACAAAGTACTTAGTAAAGTACCACGAAGTTAAGTGAGATCATCATAACCGTAGAAGGGCTTAACAGCCTAACCAATGTATGTGGGAATAAACCAGTCAGCAAGAAGCTAGACTTGGTTAAGGCAAGACGACGTTGTGAAACCACGAGAATTTTTCTTTCAAACTCAAATTATTTCACACTCCTTTCTTTCACAAAAAAAAAACCAAAATTTCTTTTAAACCTATACTTATTTCTAACCTTCTTTTAAACCAAACCGGTAGACCCAATGGTAACAACCCGGGGAGGAATGGAGTGAGTTCTAAATAATACAACAGTGGAGAGAAATTCCCTTGATTAAGTTCGGGAAGCACGAGATGCATATTGTCACAGGACAATATAAGGGAGTTGACAACAGAATACTTCACCTAGGCGTGTGACAGACACTACGGGTGTACCAACTGAAATGTGGGACGACCGCACTCCGATAGGAGCTTGTGGGCCTGACAGACCTACTTATGGGTTGGTTGGGTAAGTAGTAATGTATCAGTATGGTACCCCACATATGTACACGAGTAGAGTCTGGGACACGGGAAGTAGTCGACTCCATACTACGGACAGCAGTAAAAGTCAAGCAAGAGCAACTGATTACCATGAATGGTTAAAGTAAAGGAATTAGTGAATTCATTTCAAGGAAATGCTTAAGAGTCAGGAGGTGCGAAGTGCACTAACTGTTATGTAAAGACATAGCATGTCTTAAGGATCCTCAGGGATAACATGATAGCTGGAACGGTGACCCAGCCTGTGCATGGCAAGGCAGATGCCTAATGTGGACACATTAATGTGCAATGAACGGGATGACACTCCCGGAATGATCACCTGGACTACCAGGGAATATCGATCTTCACAGACGAGGATAGTAAACCCAGCTAAGAACGCAAAACGGCGTAGTTAACTAAACACACCAATAAGTACAAGCCAGATGTAATGGCATAACCTAGCAATACCCAGGAGCAATCCTTGAAGGTGTGTTTGCATCAACAGTTGTGTACGAAATGACATGACAGAAACACAAAAGTTGAAACTTATACTCAGTAAAACATAAGTCGTCAGGAGGAAGTCTAACATCCTTGAAGGGGCATCCCATGAAAGGAAGCGTGATGTAACCTTGTCATGGAGCCCAATACAACCTCGAGGCAGCAGGGCTTATAAGCCACAAGCAGATGTGTTATGTAAATTTGAATCGATTGCAGAAATTTATGTTATACAAGTAATAGAGCGGAGAACGAACCACTGCTAAAGAGCGGGGATACCTCTCGATATTGTGAAACCACAGGAGCGGTAGTTTTGTGAACCAAGTTAAAAAAAAAATATGTTAAGGAGGGACTATGTTGATGTTGCAAGAGAGCAGTTAGTTTAGTAGCAGGTGTGTATAAAGTGAAGCACCGGGCTGAATAACGCCGGCTTGTAACTCGAACAAGCAACGCTCAAGGAGCATTCTGTAGCCATCCAAATGAATGACGAACCATAATACGAATGATGTAAGTATATGTGTGGAAGTTAATGTGACAGTAAATACCATGTAAGTTAGTATTATACAAGGAGTAAGAGCACGGTGCGCTGTAAGCGACCGTTGTATAAGTATTGTTAAACTATAATATGGCAACTAAGCACAGTTACGAGTTAAAGCTAGTGGAGATACAACAGTAAGTGATACCAAACGAACCGGGCAGTAAGCCGGTAGCTAGCACTATGGGATAAGAATCTCAGTGAAACACAATGTAAATTCCTATTGCAATCGCATAAGAGATTTACTGCCAAGAGTTTACGCCTCTGCACTCTGTATGACTGAGTGTTTTGGTATTGCATTTGCGCAGTAATGATCGAGTGGGATAGTTAGGACTTGGGAAATGTCAATGGTGGTGGAAGTAGAAATAGACTTATAACGCTATAATGACCAATGCATAGGAAATGCAAGGTCGTACCAATGAAATGGTACTTGTACAGAACCAAATGTGGAGGCATGATTAGAAATAAGTGACTGCAGTAACACGGAATACTAGATATCGGTATGTGTTGATAGTTTTAAGATGGTGTTATTGAAAGCACATAAAAAAGGGCAAGTGAACCCTAGTCGGATGTAGTAGTAAAGATGTCGTTCCACTAGGAAATTGGTATGTCTTTCTCCCTAGTTTCGGTAGTCGGTTATAAAACAGTAAATAAGGGGGGGTTTAGCCGAAGGCAAGTGTATTGGTCTTGGTTCAAAGCGGAATTGTAAAATAAAAGCAGTAGATAAAATGTGATGTAATGAATTGGAATGGAAAGCACCTTTAGGATGGTTGTAAATCCCAAAATTCACCCCAACTATATTAGTAAACCCACTTTACTCAGGTTGTCTATCTGGACTAATATAAAGGTCTTTCAAATCATGAATAAACCAACTCTTACCTAGCTTGCTTCCAACTCTCTAATCAAGTAGAGTTCAAATCACTAGATAGCATTAACAACAAGTCCATATTAATAGCCTTAAATTTCACCAACTAATCAAGCTAGCCATAATCTAAGGTTCTCTCTTTTTTCGGTCACAACTCCCAACTCAAAATCATATGTTGTTGGAAATTACCACAAATGCTATAAATGATCAGGTTATAACATTAATGAAATAAAAGAGAGAAAACAACCGCAATAAATAAAGTGTAGGTTTTACAACATAGATGAGGGATTTAAGTTCATACCCCCATCCCAAAGTGCTAATAGAATTACTCAAGCATAATGATAAGTAAAACTAAAGAGGGATAGAAGAAGCCATGTTTATAGAGGTGGTTGAGCAATTCTTCCTTCTCTTCCCCTGCTTGGTCTATCTTCCGGTGGAAAATGGGATGATTAATGGAGGTGTGTGTGGGTGAATATTGTGTGGAGGAGTGAATGATGTTTTACGTAATGGAGGTGGTGGATAATGAGATGAAGGTGATTAGTAGTAGTAGTAAACTACTACGTACTATGGATATGTGGAGAATGTATGGAGGGAGAGATAGATGTGTAGAAAAATTGTGTGTTGAATGAGAAGGATTAGCACTCTATTTATAGTACTCTCGGGTGAGTACGATGCATGTGGTGATGAGCTGCATTTAGGTGAGTGATTAGATTTAGTGGAGTTCATAATGGAAAGTAGTGGACGTGGGCGGTGGTTAATCTAGAAAGTGAGCTTGAACTGGAAAGTAGCAGATTAATCGTGTTGGATGTAGTCTGGAACGGAGTATGGGGCGGGTGGTTAGTTGAAAAGAGAATAAACTCTCTTTTCTTCACGTTCGCAGCTCCAGATTTTTCGATTCCAGCATGTGGTCCGGGACTTAGGTCTTATCAAGTCCCGGACCACCCCATTAATTTGGTTCGAGAGCGGCCTTCTAGAGTGGTCCGGGTCTTCACTCCTGCCTTAAGTCCCGGACCAGAAACGATTTTTATAAGGGAAACGAGTCACATAGTGGTCCGGGTCTTGTTCTTCCACCAAGTACCGGACCACACATAGTTTCAATGCGAGATTTGAGTCACGTAGTAGTCCGGGACTAGGCTCCATAGTTAGGTCCCGGACCAAGCTTGGAGTTGTTCCGATGAAGAATTTTCCTTGGCTCTTTTAGCTTGTTTGAAAAACTATGATCTCCAACAATGACATGAAAATGCTTCTTTTGAGATTAAATACCTGAAAAAGCACACAAAAACCATAAAAGAAGACAATTGCAATAAAAACATAAAATTACTTATATAGACAGGAATTTAACGGTAAATGATGACAAATTGGGTCTCAAAAAGACCCTTAGAAATAGGTAAATTCCTGACTTATCAACGTCCCCACACTTAACCTTTGCTTGTCCTCAAGCAAATACTGCAAGCAAAATGTACCAGATTTTCAAAAGCGGGGATTTATCAGGTCGGGAAAAAGTTCAAGGAAATCTAATGCTGAGAAAACAGTCATAGAAACAATGACTAGTACTGCAAGTTTCTTAAACAGTGAAGCTAGAGTGTTTGACAAATGCATGAGATCATCATCATAACTGTTTAATCCAAACTAAACTCAGGGCTTTACTTTCCGTTTGATATCCACAATTCATTGGACGACAAGGGGCAAGAAGTAATGTCATATTCCACATTACCTTTCATTGCCACATACTCATAATCAAGGAAGAATTTGCAATAAACTGTTTCAGTGTGAAAGAACTTTCCTTCCAATTTTCCGAGTAAGCATTATTCATTTCATCCCTCAGACTTTTTCTCCCCATCCTTGTAGCGGTGTTGGGCCTTCTATCCCAGATCAAATGATCTTAGGTAGATGAGTGATGAGGCACTCCATGGGCTTAATTACCGAATGGGAGAGGCCTGTTCTGGTTCAGAGTAGATTAGAGGAGTACCTTGCCTTTGTCCTTTCCTTCCATTCATTCCAAAACTTTCCAAAGCCCCAAGTTAGTTCAAACAGAATAGTCACAAAATGGTCTCACCTTTTATTGAATGAAATAGATGAAAATTTTAACCAAAGCGGACAATCCAAGCAGTATAATCAAAGTTCTTATGACCGAAGTTTCAGATTAAATCTCAAAAATTGTCGCTACTCGTACGTTATTCCTGACTGATGCATCTGACCACCAAAGAAAACCCAGTGTGTCGAGTTAAAAATTTTTGTGGGGTCATCAAAGGTTAGTGAAGGGAGAATAAGTACTGCCAGGAGCCACAGAAAACAAGTAATTAGATATGCAACCCCCTTACTACATCCCCACACTTAGAGAACAGCAATGTCCTCATTGCTACGAGAAGGTGATTATAGTGCAAAAGAGAAAATAGGACTCCCCTGAATAATCGGTGAAGATGATGTCCCACACTCATTGACAAAGAATGGGAGACTTTAAGGAGGGTTGCGAAAATTTCGGCAGAGTCTCCTTTGTTTTCTTTCGATATCGCACACAAAAAAAAATGGCAGTCCTTTCGTAGATAATTTTGCGTTCTTTGGCCCGGAACCAATCCACGCAGCTCGGGAAAACGAATTCGGACAGCTCAGTTTCTTGGACCCGAAGTGGACCGGCGGCTGATGAAGAGGAGGCCCCGGCAGTGTTGGCACGTCGAGCTCGCTTCGGTGGCATTTGTAAATATTTGGATTTTCAAGGACGTGTTTGGATTTTTAGGGGGCGTTTGGATTTTTAGGGGGGCTGTTTGTTAGGAGCAAGTGACGGGTCGTGGTGGTGAAAGTGGAACAGGCGAGGCGGGGAGTGTAACAGAGGAGAGGAGTGAGGTCGGAAGTGGTGGCGACGGTTGGTGGATGGACCGGCGAGTTCGAGAGAGGGTCTGGGTGAAGGTGGTAGCGGCGGCTTAGGGAGTGGTGTGTCGGATGCTGGTGGGTTGGGGTGACAATGGTGAGGAGAGTGAGGTGGGGCGAGTGAAGTGGGCGATAGAGGATAGGTTGATTTTGTGGTGGTGCGGTGGGCCGGTGGTAGTGAGGGCCGTGAAGGTGTGGTTCGACTTTGGTGGTGCGACAAATGTGTTGTGTGGCGACAGAGGCGAGGCAAGAGAGTGGAGGCGACAGAGGAGAGGGGTGGTGTGCTGGGTGAGACGGAAAGGGGGAGGTTTAGGTTGTGTTTGGCGCGGCGAAGTCGAGAGCGAGAAGGAGTGGAGAGCTAGGGATTTTCAGGAGTTCGAGTGTGAGATAGAAGAATACGAATGAAGACGAGGGTGTGTTAGTGTATATTATATTTTTTTTTTCTGAGTGAGAGGTGGTCCGGGACTTAGGGTGTGTGTTCAAGTCCCGGACCGGGGTATTAAAATAGGTCGAAAGTTTCACTGATAATGGTCCGGGACTTAGGGTCTGTTTCAAGTCCCGGACCACCCCCTTTTTTTGTTCGAGAGTGCCTCTTGCTTTGGTCCGGGACTCAGGGTCTGTTTAAAGTCCCGGACCACTCTGTTTTATTCCACCGAAGGTTTGTCTTATAATGCTCTGTTTCTCCTCCTTCATCAAACCTACATTTTAACAACAAACAACCAAAGAAAAATAGCTAACAAAGGATTAGCACACTTAAACATGAATCAAACTAAAAGAAAGAAGATAAATGTAAGAAGATTGGGTTGCCTCCCAATGAGCTGCCCGTCTTTTCGGTCTTTGGCTAGACCATGTGAGGTTAGATCAAACCTGAGTTTCTTGTAAGTAAAGAGGATGTTCATCAACCTTCCCGATGTTTCCTCCGAGGTAATGCTTCAACCTGGACCCATTGACCATGAATGTTTCTCCCTTGATTTTTGAGCTCGATTGCACCATATGGAGTCACTTTGGTGATGGTGAATGGTCCAGACCAATGTGATTTTAGTTTTCCCGGAAAGAGTTTTAATCTTGAGTTGTAGAGCAACACTCGATCCCCTCATGGAACTCCCGCTTTAGGATCATTTTGTCATGCCATCTCTTAGTCTTTTCCTTGTAGATGCGATTGTTCTCATAGGCATCTTCCCTGAATTCTTCTAGTTCGGTGAGTTGAAACTTTCTCTTGTCAGCGGCACTCTTTAGGTCAAAGTTCAGGGCTTTCACAGCCCAATAGGATTTGTGTTCTAACTCGACGGGTAAGTGGCAAGCCTTTCCGAAGACAACGGTATGGAGACATCCCTATGGGGTCTTTGTATGCTGTTCGGTAAGCCCATAGTGCATCGTCGAGTTTTAAAGACCAATCTTTCCTGGATGAGTTCACGGTCTTTTGCAGTATCCATTTCAATTCTCTGTTGGTTACCTCGGCTTGTCCATTGGTTTGAGGGTGGTAGGGTAGGGATACCTTATGTCTCACTCCATATTTTTCCATTAATGCATCGAATTGTTTATTGCAGAAGTGAGATCCCCCATCACTGAGAATTGCTCGAGGCACCCCAAATCTTGTGAAGATGTTTTTCTTTAAGAACTTAGTTACCACCTTGGCATCATTGGTGGGGGATGCAATGGCTTCCACCCATTTGGTGACATAGTCAACTGCCACCAAGATGAAGAGATTGGAGTGAGAGGAGGGAAAAGGACCCATGAAGTCGATGCCCCATAGATCGAAGGGTTCAACCTCGATCATCACATTTAATGGCATCTCATGCTTTCGGGATATGTTCCCCAGCATTGGCAACGGTCACAAGCGGCTACAAAGGCATGGCAGTCTTTATGAAGCGTTTTCCAGAAGAATCCGGACTGTAGTACCTTGGCCTGTCCTCGCTGGTCCGTGGTGTCCTCCTGCTTCGAGGAGTGGCAGTGGTTGAGGATGTTGTGAACTTCATTTTGTGGTACACACTTCTGATCATCCCATCGGCACAGACTCGGAAAGGTAAGGGTCATCCCAAAAGTAGTTTGACGTCAGCGAAGAATTTCTTCCTCTGCTGGTATGTAGCTCAAATGGTATTACTCCTCTTACCAAGTAGTTTGCAATGTCGGCAAACCATGGATCTCCGGTCTCTCCAATGGTGAATACTGTTTCATCTGGAAAAAGTTCATTTATAGGAGTATTTTCTTCCGGTGTCTCCAAACGAGACAAGTGATCAGCAACAACATTTTGAGTGCCTGGCTTATCCCTAACTTCGATTTCAAATTCTTGCAACAACAGAATCCATCGCAAGAGCCTCGGTTTGGCGTCTCTTTGGTGAAGAGATATTTGAGAGCTGAATGGTCGGTATGTACAATTACCTTGCTACCCAAGAGATAAGAGCGGAACTTATCTAGTGCAAAGACGATCGCCAGAAGTTCCTTTTCGGTTGTAGAGTAGTTCTTCTGGGCGTCGTTCAAGGTCTTGCTAGCATAATAAATGGTTCTCAACACCTTGTCTCTCTTCTGACACAGAGCCGCCCCAACTGCGTAGTCACTGGCATCACACATGATTTCGAAAGGAAGATTCCAATCTGGTGACACCACAATAGGAGCTGAGATGAGGCATTCCTTCAAGGTATTAAAGGATTCAAGGCATTCCTGGGTGAAGTCAAATTTGGTATCCTTGGCTAGGAGGTCACAAAGGGTTTAGAGATTTTTGAGAAATCCTTTATAAACCTCCTGTAGATCCGGCATGCCCGAGGAACTTCTAATGTCTTTGACTGAGTTTGGTGGCGGGAGCTTCTCGATAACTTCTACCTTGGCTTTCAACTTCTATGCCTTTGGAGGAGATTTATGTCCCAAGGACAATCCCTTCCCTGACCATGAAGTGGCACTTCTCCCAGTTGAGCACCAAGTTTGTCTCTTCACATCGTGTCAGTATGGCATCCAAGTTTGCTAAACATGTTTCAAATGTGAGCCCGAAAACTGAGAAATCATCCATGAACACTTCGATGCTTTTCTCCAAGAACTCTGAGAATATGGCCATCATGCACCTTTGGAATGTGGCAGGTGCATTGCATAGACCAAATGGCATCCTTCGGTAGGCAAAAGTTCCATACGGGCAGGTGAAGGTTGTCTTTCTTGATCTTCAGGGGCTATGGGGATTTGAAAGTATCCCGAATAACCATCAAGGAAACAGTAGTAATCTTGACCTGCCAGCCTCTCGAGCATCTGATCAATGAATGGCAAGGGGAAATGATCCTTTGTGGCGGCATTGAGCTTTCTATAGTCTATACAGACTCTCCACCCTGTAATAGTTCGTTGGGGGACTAACTCACCCCTTTCATTAGGTACTACCGTAGTTCCTCCCTTCTTTGGCACCACTTGCACCGGACTCACCCACTTGCTATCAGAGATGGGGTAGATGATGTCGGAGTCCAGTAGTTTAAGCACCTCCTTTTTGACAACTTCTTTCATGTTCGGATTCAGCCTCCTTTGTGGTTGAACTAGTGGTTTGAAGCTATCCTCCATGAAGATTCGATGAGTGCAGAAGTTAGGATTGATACCCTTTATATCAGAAATGGACCACCCGATGGCTCTTTTGTGGCTTCGAAGCACTTTCAACAAACTGTCCTCCTGTGTACCTGTGAGAGAAGAGAGATAATGACAGGAAGATCACAGGGGTCAGTTAGGTAGACATATTTTAGATGAGAGGGAAGAGGCTTCAATTCTATGGTAGGTGGCTTCTCAATCGAGGTGAGGAGCTTTTGTGCAGTCCGTTCCAAGGGCTCCGGTGGTGGGTAGTATGATCGATAGGCATAGACCTCCTGTCTAATTCAGCCACCATCTCTTTTACTTCTGGTTCATCCTCCCGGTCTCCACAAGGATCAGTCAGAGCAGTGTCAAAGTATCACACTCAAAACAATTAGAGTAATTATCTTGTAAAAGAGATTCAACAATATCTATAGTGAAAGCAGCTTCCGCATGTGCGGGTTTCTTTACTACCTTGGACATGTCAAATTCAAGTTTCTCATCATGGAATCTTAAGATAATTTTTCCACTTTCCACATCTATCAGAGTCCTAGCAGTCTTAAGAAAGGACGACCTAAAATTAGCGGAACTCTAGCATCCTCCTCCATATCGATGACAATAAAATCTGCCGGAAAAACAAATGTCCCTACGGTCACTACCAAATCCTCGACTTTCCCTTTTGGGAAGACTAGAGACCTATCAGCTAGTTGTAATTGCATGGCAGTGGGTGCACATTCACCAATCCCAAGTTTATTGAAAATTGAAAGAGGCATGAGATTTATGCTTGCACCTAAATCACATAATCCACTACCACAATTTATATTACCGATAGAGCAAGGGATTATAGGCAAACCAGGATCTCCAAGTTTTGGAGGAGGGTTCCGTAGTAGGACTGCCGAGATCTCTTCAGTGAGCTGCACCGTCTCCGTTCCAAGCGTTGCTCTTTTATTAGCTAGGATGTCCTTCATGAACTTGGCGTAGATCGGCATTTGTTTCAGAGCATCTGCAAAAGGAAGATTGATTGTCAGTTTGTTAAAGATGCTTAAAAACTTCCCAAATTGTTCATCTAAGTTTCTCTTTTTAAGTCTATTTGGGAATGGAAGAGGAAGTGGAGGTCTAGCAAGAGTAGAAGGAGAAGATGATTCAGGAGCCTCTTTCTCCTTGGGAGTGTCTTTCGGTTGAGGAGGAACTTCCTCAACAATCTCTTGTTCTTCTTCTTGATGATCTTGACTTTCATTTTGGATCTCTTGGTTGTCTGGTGGGTAGGAGGGTTGAAGATCCCGGCCGCTTCTCAAGGTTATTGCTTTAGCTTCTTCCCTTGGATTGGGATTTGGTTGACTTGGAAGGGTGCCCGGTGGTCTTCGGGAGATTTGCTGAGATATCTGACTAAGCTGGGTTTCAATGTTTTGTTGAAAGCCTCTTGTTCTGAAAACTTGGTCTTTGTAGCGATGATAAAGTCAGCCATTAGGTTCTCTAACCTTGAAGTCCCGCTGGGGGCAGAAGATTGTGGCTCTTGTTGTTTTTGATTTTGGAAACCCGGAGGGGCTCCTTGTGGTCTATACCCTTGTTGAAGGTTTGAGATTGATTGGGTTTTGGGGTCTGTACCCTTGAGAGTTGTTGTAAGTTTGTCTCTGTCCTCCTTGGCCTTGGTCGTTCTCCACGAAAAATTTGGATGGTTTCTCCATGGCGCGTTGTTGTGTTGTATGCTTGGTTGCCGATGAAGTTTACATCCTCCTGTTGGTTCATCTCTCCCTCGCAGCATCTAGTGTCGTGGGGGCCCGCACAAATGGCACATCCCTCTGAGGTTTGGCTGGAAGATGAAGAAGCTATTGTCTTGACAATTTCAGTTTGTGCGGTAGCTAGCTTCTCTACCATCTTTGTGAGAGATGAGATCTGTGCTGAGAGATGATCGGTGGGTTGTACATGAAGAAGGCCGGCTGCTCTTGGTGCTCTCCCCTTTGCTCTGGACCATTGTCTTGTGTCACTCGTCATTGTCTCTAAGAGCTCCATTCCTTCTTCAGGAGACTTTGTCATGAAACTTCCTCCTGCAGAGGAGTTTACAAGAAGGCGGTTGGTGTCGTCTAGCCCGTTGAAGAATGACAAGCATAGTGATTGGTCGTCTAGGCCATGGTGTGAGCAGTTCAATAGCATCTCCTTGAACCGGTCCCAAGCATCGTATAAAGTCTCGCCTGGTTCTTGGTAGAAGGTGTTTATTTCGCCGATTAGTTGCCTCGTCCTGCTTGTGGGATAGTACTTGGCAAGAAACTTGCTAGCCATTTGCTCCCATGTTTGGATAGATCTTAACGGGAGGCTTCGATACCATCTTAGAGCTGAGTCGGATAGTGAATGTGGAAAGAGTTGTAGCCGGATCCTCTCGTTCAGATTGCCCGTTTTGCCGAATGAGTTGCAGAATTCCAAGAAGAGGCTCAAGTGATTTGGAGCATCATCCGGATTCGCCCCACTGAATTTTCCTTGCTCCCGAATTGCAGTGATAAAATGGGTTTTGAAGGCCCATTGAGAAGCTTCATTTGGTGTCAAGGTTGGAAGAACTATCGCTGATGGTCTTCCTTCGGTGTTCGGCCGGTGGTAGTCTTTGAGAGGTCGGTGTTGGGTTTCTGACTCGTGGTGATCGTCGGCCATGGTGTGATTGAATAAATTCCTTCTGATTCTCCTAAATGATCTTTCAGGCTCGGACCTTGGACTAGCTAGAGGAGAGTTGCTAGTTCGAGTACTTGGCATGCACAAGAGAAAAGAAAAATAAGAGTTAAAGGAAACTCAAAATAAATGAAACCGAAATTACCGAAACTGGGGAAAAGTGATAGGGACTATCAATTTCCCCGGCGGCGGCGCCAAAAACTTGTTGATAGTTTTAAGATGGTGTTATTGAAAGCACATAAAAAAGGGCAAGTGAACCCTAGTCGGATGTAGTAGTAAAGATGTCGTTCCACTAGGAAATTGGTATATCTTTCTCCCTAGTTTCGGTAGTCGGTTATAAAACAGTAAATAAGGGGGGGTTTAGCCGAAGGCAAGTGTATTGGTCTTGGTTCAAAGCGGAATTGTAAAATAAAAGCAGTAGATAAAATGTGATGTAATGAATTGGAATGGAAAGCACCTTTAGGATGGTTGTAAATCCCTAAATTCACCCCAACTATATTAGTAAACCCACTTTACTCAGGTTGTCTATCTGGACTAATATAAAGGTCTTTCAAATCATGAATAAACCAACTCTTACCTAGCTTGCTTCCAACTCTCTAATCAAGTAGAGTTCAAATCACTAGATAGCATTAACAACAAGTCCATATTAATAGCCTTAAATTTCACCAACTAATCAAGCTAGCCATAATCTAAGGTTTCTCTCTTTTTTCGGTCACAACTCCCAACTCAAAATCATATGTTGTTGGAAATTACCACAAATGCTATAAATGAAAACTTGTTGATAGTTTTAAGATGGTGTTATTGAAAGCACATAAAAAAGGGCAAGTGAACCCTAGTCGGATGTAGTAGTAAAGATGTCGTTCCACTAGGAAATTGGTATATCTTTCTCCCTAGTTTTGGTAGTCGGTTATAAAACAGTAAATAAGGGGGGGTTTAGCCGAAGGCAAGTGTATTGGTCTTGGTTCAAAGCGGAATTGTAAAATAAAAGCAGTAGATAAAATGTGATGTAATGAATTGGAATGGAAAGCACCTTTAGGATGGTTGTAAATCCCTAAATTCACCCCAACTATATTAGTAAACCCACTTTACTCAGGTTGTCTATCTGGACTAATATAAAGGTCTTTCAAATCATGAATAAACCAACTCTTACCTAGCTTGCTTCCAACTCTCTAATCAAGTAGAGTTCAAATCACTAGAAAGCATTAACAACAAGTCCATATTAATAGCCTTAAATTTCACCAACTAATCAAGCTAGCCATAATCTAAGGTTTCTCTCTTTTTTCGGTCACAACTCCCAACTCAAAATCATATGTTGTTGGAAATTACCACAAATGCTATAAATGATCAGGTTATAACATTAATGAAATAAAAGAGAGAAAACAACCGCAATAAATAAAGTGTAGGTTTTACAACATAGATGAGGGATTTAAGTTCATACCCCCATCCCAAAGTGCTAATAGAATTACTCAAGCATAATGATAAGTAAAACTAAGAGAGGGATAGAAGAAGCCATGTTTATAGAGGTGGTTGAGCAATTCTTCCTTCTCTTCTCCTGCTTGGTCTTCTATCTTCCGGTGGAAAATGGGATGATTAATGGAGGTGTGTGTGGGTGAATATTGTGTGGAGGAGTGAATGATGTTTTACGTAATGGAGGTGGTGGATATAATGAGATGAAGGTGATTAGTAGTAGTAGTAAAACTACTACGTACTAGATGGATATGTGGAGAATGTATGGAGGGAGAGATAGATGTGTAGAAAATTGTGTGTTGAATGAGAAGGATTAGCACTCTATTTATAGTACTCTCGGGTGAGTACGATGCATGTGGTGATGAGCTGCATTTAGGTGAGTGATTAGATTTAGTGGAGTTCATAATGGAAAGTAGTGGACGTGGGGCGGTGGTTAATCTGGAAAGTGAGCTTGAACTGGAAAGTAGCAGATTAATCGTGTTGGATGTAGTCTGGAACGGAGTATGGGGCGGTGGTTAGTTGAAAAGAGAATAAACTCTCTTTTCTTCACGTTCGCAGCTCTACAGATTTTTCGATTCCAGCATGTGGTCCGGGACTTAGGTCTTGTATCAAGTCCCGGACCACCCCATTAATTTGGTTCGAGAGCGGCCTTCTAGAGTGGTCCGGGTCTTCACTCCTGCCTTAAGTCCCGGACCAGAAACGATTTTTATAAGGGAAACGAGTCACATAGTGGTCCGGGTCTTTGTTCTTCCACCAAGTACCGGACCACACATAGTTTCAATGCAAGATTTGAGTCACGTAGTAGTCCGGGACTAGGCTCCATAGTTAGGTCCCGGACCAAGCTTGGAGTTGTTCCGATGAAGAATTTTCCTTGGCTCTTTTAGCTTGTTTGAAAAACTATGATCTCCAACAATGACATGAAAATGCTTCTTTTGAGATTAAATACCTGAAAAAGCACACAAAAACCATAAAAGAAGACAATTGCAATAAAAACATAAAATTACTTATAAGACAGGAATTTAACGGTAAATGATGACAAATTGGGTCTCAAAAAGACCCTTAGAAATAGGTAAATTCCTGACTTATCAGTATGGAATATACCTCAAGTGTGGGAAATAACTGAGAGAGCACTACACATTAGGTAGTAGCTCAACCTCAACCGACAGTAAGTCAGAAGAAATTAAGTCAATCATTGTGAAATACATAGTTGTATACACAGTTATAACACCCCAACTAACAACAACACACTTAACGACTAACTGCAGCGGAAAACATACTTCATCACATTACTTAACTTGTTGGTGTTACACGCCGTTAACCGCCCACGTGGCTAACAAGGCTATTACATATACATTGTATCGGTCTGATGGACTAGAATCCCGAGCGACTGCACATTCTATCCCTTTCCATTTACAACAACCAACATACATAAACATTCCAACTGTACCGAGTATTTACGAACTGACGCCGATAACAATTTCGGTCTTACTACACACATATACATATACAATTGAAATGGCTACCCATGTATAAACAACTACCCCGTCCTACTCTCGAACGGCTTCCAGCTCCTTGTACCTGAAATAGGAAAAAGAAGAAAGGGTGGCCCCCCAGGGGCTCAACACCTTTGCTGGTATGGTAATCCCGTAGCCCGCATGCTACCGGGCCACGCACGACTACTTGTCGTCTTAGCATACGGTTGATTATATTTTAACCATGCATGTAACCGTAAACACATAACACATTACATACACACAACAATAGAGCTCAACAAACAGACATCACATCTACACTTAATAAATCACTCATTGTGTTCTTTAACCCTAGAGTGTTTCTCCTCTAATGGAGCTACTTCCTTAATAGACGGCACTTACCCACTAATCGGGTTATCCTCAAACGCCTCTTATTATAAACTGGGATTCATATCCATGATCCACATACTCCACATTTTAATCAACATATAACATCACATCGCAATAAGCATTGTAGTACATCAATAACACATAACATAACGGGTACGGATCTCTTTAGGAACCGCCCCAAACATAGTTAGTTCACTGGAGAGCCTAGAGAATGCTGTCAAACTCATGCTAAGCTCGTTTACATAACTCGTTACCGTCCATTTAGACGAACGGATAACTTAACACAAAGATGGATCGGACATAGTGATCCGAACACACCGTACATAATCCCCAACAGACGTGAGTCAAAAGCCTTGGTTAAGCTCAGGGGTGATCGAAGACCAATGAAAGAAGACAACCAACAGGGAGGAAGCTGAAGAAACTGTATACAACATCTCCCAAACAACGCGCGACCGGAAATACCGGATTCCTCACCCCCCCATAATATATAAATATTCACAGATAAAGACTCCGTTGTGGAACCTATCACATCAGCACACAGTACAGTACTACAACTGAGTTAATCACACAAAGGAGGGTCATACATTTACAGCAACATCACACACAACATCACACAACTAACTCATGCATAGCCGCGGTTAGAACGTTCCTTAGATTGGAAACGTTATTACTGGATACCGTTCTCTTACGTTCACCTAATAATGGTTAACTACCCTTCCGTGCGCATTCGAGGTTACCGGTATCGGTACGCAACACATAACAACAATAATGACAGTAAACTTGTTTCATGATTTATCTTATAACGTGGCAAACATACAAAAAAACACATTGGCATACAAGCCGGTGTAATCTGGTAGGACACAGGTTGCAAGAAAACCATACCTGTCACCGGGGTTTCACTCTAACGTGCCATCACATGTTCCTCGTAACATCTTTGAACAACTGGTAACATTACATTTACTTTCATTAACACCGGGGTAACTTGTTTGTTTAAAGTCTAATTCTCATGACTTACTCCCGTTAATCAGTTAGACAACTTCACATTTTTAACTCGTTTTACTTTTTCATTTTAATACAACTTTTCACCCACTCAATTATCATTATAACTCACTTAACATGTCCTTAACAATCTCATAACATCATTACTTATCAATCCCCATCATTAGATGTCATTTTCTAACCTTAAACAAAGTTTTTGGTCAAAACAGCACCTTGTCCGAACTTGTGTCCGAGCTTTCGAAGTTCGGACCCAAGTCGAGACTCAAAAGGGTGTAAACTGACGACTGTCCGAACATGTGTCCGAGCTTCCCAAGTTCGGACACTGTTCGAGGCCAAAACAGAGAATAGAGATGGGTGTGTCCGAACTTCCAAATTTGGACGGTAGTTCGGACGTAGCTTTAAAACTCAGGAAACTTACGCGCAACAGGGCATGTCCGAACGTACAAGTTCGGACGGAAGTTCAGACGCGCCATAAACCTCATTTTCTACACTCTTAAACACTTACTCATTTCTTGCCAAAATGCTCAACACTTATAATGTTTCCTCCCTTAGGTTTATAACATGTTTCTACACATTATTTAGCCCACCAAAACACTTTATGTCCTTCCTAGAATTTTCTTCACAAGTTCAAACATCTTCCTTATAACACCTTACTTCCTCATTGTTACCAACCTTTGTATAGATCCTTAACACAATCTCACCTTGGCTTGAAGTATCCTTAACTCTCATTTGCATTCTAAATCCTCCAAGATAATGACCAAGACACTTTAACACTTAAGAACACCTTAATTCACCTTCTTTCACCAATTTAAACCTTAATCATTCCTAGTTCAACCTAGGTCACCACACATCATTTAGACACTTAAAACTCCTTGTTCATTAACCAAATTTCACCATTGCTTCTCTTGTATCACCTAACACCAAAACACATAGTTGTTCACTTTAATACAACCCAAGAACACTCAATGTTTTAATTCACATCCTTATACACAACACATGGCTTTTCATCCTTTAAACATCAAAGACACAACTTTACAAGGAACACCCTTTACACACAACTAAACCTCAAACTACACTACATCACAATATAGTGCATGAACTTAAATTGCTTGGCACTTAGGCCCTTAAATAACATGGCTCTTAGGCCCTTAAATTGCTTAAACCTTAAACACTGAATTTCCCACATATATATTGCCTTTAACCTGCAAATACACTCAACATCACATATGCCTTTTAATAATTCCCTTAAGAACAATTCACTAGCTCTTTTGCCATTGGCTCCTTAGGTATTTTATTAAGCAAATCAAGCTCATTTTTCCTAAGGCATTTAAACTACATTGAGTTAGTTTGTTTACCTCTTTTCTTCAAGACTTTTACTTGAACACCTTTGCTCTTCCTTGTTTGGAAATCGGCAAGAGGACTTGGTTACTTGTCAATGTTCTAATCAATACACAAGTAAAACCCATGAGCATTCAAGCCTCATGCTTAAACTCATTTACAAACCCTAGGTTATATATATTGTCTTAACACATTAGGATAGTTGTTTTACCTTGGAATAAAAAGAGAGCTTGAATAAGCATCCAGAGAGGACTCCACCTAGCTCTTTGAAGATTGAAATGGAGCTATGGAAGAACAAGAGAAGACACCATTAATGGTGAATTTCCGGACACATACAAAAAGAAGGGGAAATGTTGTTTTTCTTTGGTTTACCTTACCTTGAAGCAAAGGGGAATGACATGGTATGAAAATATGAGCTCAAGCTCCTTCAATGGTGAATCTCCATGGCACCAAAATGGAGCTTTTGAAGATTTGAAAACACAAAGTTGTAGAGCTTGGCCTAACTAGAAGAATGGTAGTCTTGAAATTGAATTTGGATCATGGAGCTAGAAGTTACAAGCATTCAAAGATGGAGATGGTATGGTTTGCTGTAGCAAACCGAGAATGGAGAAGAGAGGGAGGTTGGAGACGGTGGAAGTGAGTAGGAAAGGAAGAAATGAAATGAGGTGTTTGCTTTTACAAGATATTTATGTTATAAAGTAACTTTCTTCTTTTTACTTACTTTTCCTTCCTTTCTTTAATTGATTTTTACATGGTGGTGACTCACCTTATAAAAACCGGCCCCCATTATGTAGTAAGGGGGTATAATAGTCTTTGTTGACCAATTAACTTACTTATATTGACTTATGTTATAAACTAGCTTATTTTAGTTACTATTCACAAAACAAGGCACATAATTGTGAAATTTTTGATTTCCCATTGTTTTAGACTTCCAAATGTGATACTAAGTAGTACACATGTTAACTAAAGAGTAATGATGGACATTTAGCCACTCAAAACCCATTTACAAGACAATTTTTCAAAAATGTGCTTTAAGACTCCTTAAAGCACATTTTGTGTTTTAACTTGTTTTCAAGCTTGGATTTCTTTGGTAATTGGTTTAATATGTTCATTAACATACAAATAAGGTCTTGGTAAGCTTATTAGGTCTTAACCAAACTTATCCCAAGCTTAGAGCACATTTTCGCCCATATTGGCTTTATGGTATTTATTTGTGTTTTGTTTGGTTTAATTGCCTACCAAGGTTTCCTAAGGGCTTAATTAGCCATATCAAATCATAATTGAATGTTATAAAGTCTTGGTAGGCTCTTTGGGTCCTAACCAAGTTCACTCCAAGCTTAGAGCATGTTTTTGCTCAAACTGTGTCTTAGTGCTTTATTGTGTTTTACTATGGTTTAAATTGTTCACTGATCTTCCTAAGGCACTTTTTAGCCTTTACATACCATAGTTTAATGTTTAAACAACATATCAAGGTTTGGGGTATTTCAATCTACCCCCTTAAAAGAACTTCGTCCTCGAAGTTCACACTTCCCACGCATCATTTGGATTAGAACATAGGGATTACTTGCAATTAAAACTTCCATAACCAAACATACTTTACATCACACCCTCGGACTTAACGGTCCGGGTAACATATACACATCCATACATAACTTAACATACTTACATGATAACCTCGGACTTAACGGTCCGGGTATCTTAACAACATTGTACTTACATAACAGCCCTTAGACTCCCAGGTCTGGATAACATAACAACATTTAGGCACATAGGTCTAGGTAACATAACAACATTTTGACACATAGGTCTAGGTAACATCACAACTTTCAGAACTCAACCACATTAGGACTCAAGGTCAAAATAATATTTATTACACATACCACACAACATGTCTTAGCATGTACAGCAACCAAAAATACCATTTTATATACATTGTGATCCCGCGAAACCCGGTCGCGATGGACACCTTCTGGTCCCCGTTCCTTTGGAAGATCAAAACAATCACTTAAATTTTAACACATATACTTCTCATGTCACCGGTCCAAAGACAAAGGCTCATACGTCCTCGGCTCGTGAGCAAGTACTACAAAAATATTCTTTACTAGGTTAAGTATAAGAGAATCCTTTATTCAAAATGTTAACCAACTGTTTTGAAAATACCAATTGAAAATCCTTTGAAAACGCAACACAACTCCAAGTCCAACTTATGCTCTTTGCATCTTTCTTAGCCTGGTTATTTGTGACCACTTATAGGGAGCTTCAAGAATCATCCAACCCTGATGTGATCAACATCAGTGTTGAACTATCCTTCCACCCCAATTTGTGTTCGGTTTCCCTTGATCTCATGAAAATCAAGTTTCACCTCCCACTTCATTTTCAAGCATCAAATAATACACTCATTTCCAATTTCCTATCTTGTTGGTCATTCTATTCATAATCATTACATCTCCAAGGGATAGAACTCCATCTATCAGTTATCTCCATTCACTTTAATCCTATTACCTAAGGAATCTTATTCTCACTAGGTTCTATGTCGGTTTCATACCCTTTCATGAATCACTATATTGTATATATATACATATATTTTATCAAAATACAACACAGTTTCACATTTAGTGTCATATGAACATATAATGTCGGGGTTTTAGTTCCCCGGGAGTTTCTCTACTCCCCACACTTGTACTATCACACAACTGTTAAAAATAAACACACTTATCACAATGGTATTCGCATCTTCTGTGCGCAATTACCACAATAAAACCATGAATGAATGCGCATGTTTACGTAACACACACACACCAATCATCAAAACAGATTATTTTGTGCTATGCACACCATAGGTCACGTACACTTGTACGGTAATACACACTAAGTGGTTTTGCGCTCTACCCCCCTTAAAAGGGATTACGCCCACGTAATCAATCACTTAATCATTGGTTTAAAACATTCTGCCGTCGTGAAGTACTTTAACTTCCACGCGGTCAGTTATACAATGCATGCCGATTAGAGAATCTTAACCATATTGGCGGTTTAGTTCCTAAATCAAGAATTTTCATTAGAGTTTATTTAACTCATAACTGGTTTCGGTTCTGGCCTGTGAGGCTTCTAGGCATTAATAATTAGCCATTTATTCATATTCATAATGCATATTCGGTATCTGAAGCATGGTTTCATTGGCCTCTATTACAGAACTCTGATAACTTTAGAGCTTAGTTTGCCCCATTCGTTATTCTTGCAGTATTCTACATCTCCCATTTATCACCTTTATCTTGGTAATAATGGTTTCTCAACCGACGCGTGTTATCTCTTACCGTGAGCGAATTCGGTGAGTTACAAACTTTTTATCCACTTCTCTAATGACTTATTGCGTAAACTGCTACGCATTTCACAATGATTGACTTGATTCCTTCCGACTTAGTGTCGGTTGAGGTTGAGCTACTACCCAATGTGTAGTGCTCTCACGGTTATTTCCCATACTTAAGGTATATTGCATACCGGCTTTTGGTATTCCTTGTTACTACAGTCACTTTTGCTAATCATGGCTCCACATTTGGTTCTGTACAAGTACTCTTTCACTGGTACGACCTTGCATTTCCTATGCATCGGTCACTATGGCATTATAAGCCGCTTTCTACTTCCACCACAATTAACATTTCCAGAATCCTATCTATCGCACTCGATCATTACTGTACAAATGCAATACCAAAACACTCAGTCATACAGAGTGCAGAGGCGTAAACTCTTGACAGTAAATCTCTTATTAGCAACGGAATCCACACTAAGTTCCATATCACATAGTACCAACTACTGGCTTATTGCCCAGTCTGTTTATCATCACTTACCTTGCATTTCCACTGAGTTTAACTCATAACTGGTCTTATCTGCCATATTATTATTTAACAACACTTATACAACGGTCGCTTACTGCGCACCGTGCTCTTTCTCATTGTATAACATCAACTTATATGGTATTCACTGTCATATTAGCTTCCACACATATACTTACATCACTCGTATTATGGTTCGCCACTCATTTGGCTGATTGTTGAATATTCTAGTCTTTGAGTCTTAATGCTCTATGAGCATTGTCCATTACACATTTAGCGTGACACATCTATGGTGGTTGCTATAGACTTATTACTCTTCCGGTCTCCACAAGTGGTATAAACACTACTTTTCTATCATTCCCATTTAAATCCTCCTCCGGTAATAACCATATGGTCCACCCTTAACATATTCCCTGAACTTAGTTCACCTAACTACCGCTGTTGCGGTCTCACAATATTAAGAGGTATCCCCACTCTCTTAGCAGTGGTTCGTTATCCGCTTTACTTACTTATATAACATAAATTTTTACAATCGATTAAATTTATATAACATATCTTGTTTGTGGCATATAAGCCTTATTGTCTTGAGCTCCGCTCATTGTGGGTTGTCCACACATACGTACTTCTCTGTACCACATTACATGGTTAGAGGTTGTATTGGGCTCCATGACAAGGTCGTTGCATCACGTTCCTTTCATGGGATGCCCCTTAGGATTGTCAGTCCGTCTCCTGACAACTTATGTCTAAACTGGGTGTTAGTTTCATCCCTTGTGTTTCTGTCACGTTATTTCGTTCAACTATCGTTGATGCGAACACCCTTCAAGGATTGCTCCTGGGTGTTGCTAAGTTATGCCATTACATCTGGTTCGCACTTATTGGTATATTCAGTTAGCCATGCCGTTTTGCGTTCTTAACTAGCTTATTATCTTCTTCTGTGAAGATCAACATTTCCTGGTAGTGTAGGTACTCATTCTGGGAGTTTCATCCCGTTCATTGCACATTAATGTGTCCACATTAGGCATCTGCTTGCCATGCACAGGCTAGGTCACCATTCCAGCTATCATGTTTATCCCTGGGATCCTTAAGACATATGTTATGTCTTTACATAACAGTTAGTGCACTTCGCACCTCCTGACTCTTAAACATTTCCTTGAAATGAATTCACTAATTCCTTTAGTCTCGTTAACTTAACTGAGTTCCTTTACTTTAACCATTCATGGTAATCAGTTGCTCTTGCTTGACTTTTACTGCTGACCGTAGTATGGAGTCGACTACTTCCAGTGTTCTGGACTCTACTCGTATACATATGTGGGGTACCATGCTGATACAATGCTACTTACCCAACTAACCCATAAGTAGGTCTGTCAGGCCCACAAGCTCCTATCGGAGTGCGGTCGTCCCATATTACAGTTGGTAAACTCGTAGTGTCCGTCACACGCCTAGGTGAAGTATTCTGTTGTCAACTCCCTTATATTGTCCTATGACAACATGCATTCCGTGCTTCCCGAACTTAATCGAGGGAAAGTTTATCCACTGTTGTATCTTTATCAACTACCCTTGGGTTTACTGGTTTGGTTTAAAAGAAGGTTAGAAAGAAGTATTGGTTTGAAAGAAAACTTTGGTTTTGAAAAAGGGTTGGGAAATGGTTCTAAGTTTGAAAGAAAAATTCTCGTGGTTTCACAATGTTTTCTTGCCTTAACCAAGTCTAGCTTCCTGCTGACTGGTGTATTTCCAATTACAAAGGTTAGGCTATCAAGCCCTTCCACGGTTATGATGATTCCCTTTAACTTCGTGGTACTTTACTAAGTACTTTGTATTTGTTAAAAATTTTCCCGAACATCCCTGTTATAGCAGCACTTGCCATGGCAAGTGCGCCATGCTAACTGGCTCTCGGTTAAACACACACCGGTTGCGGTATTGTTCTCACCCGCACTGTTATCAGTGGCCCTGTTGGCCCTTACTTGACCTTACAGTCCAGACAATAATTCCTCTGGGTGGCTTCCCACTGTCTTCACATGACAATTATTAACTGGGGTGTTCCCCATTCTTGGAGTCCCCTTTTTACTTAGTACTGTATTCTCTTCGTAGCCCGTTCCACGCATTTGTCGTGGTTACTGAGACTTGTCTCTTGTTTGGGTACTACGTTGTAGTTCCTTCGTTGGTTGGTATACCGTTGGTGTATTATTTTCCCGTAGGCATGTGTCTCGGGTTCCGTTACTTTACTTCTTGCTTGTTGCACAGTTGGTGCGTTGCAAGCTGGTTATTCTTGACTGCTCGGCATGTCGACCTAGGTTGCCGGAAATTCTATTCTCCTAGGCATAGGTTTCTTCATTCTTTGCTATCAAATGCGGTTAACATTGTTCAGATGGAAACCGTCTCCGGGATTCCCAGTTTTCGGGATCTACCGTATGACAGGTTCTCCGTACCTTTAGAGGTACTTAATAACAGCCAGATCGGGTTTCCCGAGTATGAGAGGACTTCCATCTCTCTGGCGTTGTTTCCCAAGTTATAAAACAGGGATTGTGGAGGGCGGGAAGGATATAGTAGGTTTCCAGTATTCACTGGTAGTTCCTAACTAGCGTATCACTCACGCTATCACTCAACCTTTAACCCCAAGTACTAAAATCCTAACTTGGTACTTCCTAACCTCGGTAATTCAGTCATCAGAGCGATACTTCGCTCTGATACCACTTTTTGTAACACCCCAACTAACAACAACACACTTAACGACTAACTGCAGCGGAAAACATACTTCATCACATTACTTAACTCGTTGGTGTTACACGCCGTTAACCACCCACATAGACTAAATTCCCGAGCGACTGCACATTCTATCCCTTTCCATTTACAACAACCAACATAGATAAACATTTCAACTGTACCGAGTATTTACGAACTGACGCCGATAACAATTTCGGTCTTACTACACCTACAATACATATACAATTGAAATGGCTACCCATGTATAAACAACTACCCCATCCTACTCTTGAACGGCTTCTAGCTCCTTGTACCTGAAATAGGAAAAAGAAGAAAGGGTGGCCCCCTAGGGGCTCAGCACCTTTGCTAGTATGGTAATCCCGCAGCCAGCATGCTACCGGGCCACGCACGACTACTTGTCGTCTTAGCATGCGGTTGATTATATTTTAACCATGCATGTAACCGTAAACACATAACACATTACATACACACAACAATAGGGCTCAACAAACAGACATCACATCTACACTTAATAAATCACTCATTGTGTTCTTTAACCCTAGAGTGTTTTTCCTCTAATGGAGCTACTTCCTTAATAGACGGCACTTACCCACTAATCGGGTTATCCTCAAACGCCTCTTATTATAAACTGGGATTAATATCCATGATCCACATACTCCACATTTTAATCAACATATAACATCACATCACAATAAGCATTGCAGTACATCAATAACACATAACATAACGGGTACGGATCTCTTTAGGAACCGCCCCAAACATAGTTAGTTCACTGGAGAGCCTAGAGAATGCTGTGAAACTCATGCTAAGCTCGTTTACATAACTCGTTACCGTCCTTTTAGACGAACGGATAACTTAACACAAAGATGGATTGGACATAGTGATCCGAACACACCGTACATAATCCCTAACAGACGTGAGTCAAAAGCCTTGGTTAAGCTCAGGGGTGATCGTGGACCAATGAAGGAAGACAACCAACAGGGAGGAAGCTGAAGAAACTGTATACAACATCTCCCAAACAAAGCGCGACCGGAAATAGCGGATTCCTCACCCCCCATTATATATATATTCACAGATAAAGACTCCGCTGTGGAACCTATCACATCAGCACACAGTACAGTACTACAACTGAGTTAATCACACAAATGAGGGTCATACATTTACAGCAACATCACACACAACATCACACAACTAACTTGTTATGCCCCAGAATTTTTTTTTTATTTTATCATATTCCTTCTGATTCGAAAAGGGAGTTCGAATTAATTTGTACCTTATACTAGAGTGTTATGACATCTAAATATTATTGTCATAGCTTGAGAAAGGAGATTTACATTGTTCTTTTCTTCCTTTCGTTATTTAATTATTAGCAGGAGATGATAGTTATTAATAACTCTATATTCCATTTTGTTATTTATTCTTTGGTTAGTAAAAGGACTACTAACCTTCCTTTTCCTTCTTTTTACGTTATGCTATTATTCATAAAGGAAGGAAATTCCAAATCTAATTTAATTTCCTCTCTCCTTCTTTCCTGACGACATTCACGTCAGTTTCTTCTCACCCAAAGAAGAAACTTCCGCTCTGCAAAGTTCTCCTCTTCCTCTTCCTCAATTCCTCTCTTCTTCACAATTCTTCCATCCTGCGAATTAATTAGCCTGGTGTCTAACTTCAGCATCGAGGATTCCAATCCGTAGAGTCGGAGTGTGCGTTGCTGTTCGTCAGTCAAGATTCTGCTTCCCTCGGTTGGTCCTTTCGATTTGTGCAAGCGTTTGTGATTTCGGGATGGATTCGAGTAGAGATTGTTGTCGGGTCCGCAGAGATGGCTTTGCGTCGGATGTGAGGTAGGTGGTAGATGGATTCAGTTGTGTGTGTTCACCCACGGGGGTTTCGAGCAATGTTTCCGTATATGTTTATTTGACTCTCTGATTTGTGGTGATTTGGGTGATTTCTGATTTGCGTTTTTAATGCGTTAAAACCCCGTGGGTAGTATTTTGATTCGCGTATTTTGGTTATGTAAGTATTGCTTTGACAATGGTGAATTTACATCTGTAAATTTCCTCTGTTTTGTGAATTCTGAGTGCCGCTGATTTGGGTTTTATAAAGATTGTTCATTGATTATGTGTGAGATTTAATGCGTTGTGTTTGCGTTTTTGGATGGCAAAAACCCCATGGTTCCTCTGTTTATGTCTGATTTGGTGTGGGTAATACTTTGGTATAGATTGGTGAAGTTTTGGTAATGTTCTGTTCTGTTCGAGGCTCTGTTCTGCGTTTTCGTGCTGTCCGAACTTCTGTCCTAACTTCGAAGTTCGGACAGCATGTTTTGAACTTCTGGATTATCGAGTTTTGGGCGTGTCCGAACTTCAGTCCGAACTTTGAAGTTCGGACATTTTCTGAAATCACCGAGCTTCGAAGCTCGGACTCCACCTCGTAACTTTTTCCGAAAAACCGTCCGAACATCAGTCCGAACTTCGATGTTCGGACACTGTGTATTTCCCTTCTGTTTCCAAATCGACTTGTGTCCTAACTTCGAAGTTAGGACACAAGTTCGGACGTCTCGCTGTTTTGACCATAACTCCTTCGTTTGAGCTCCGTTTTGAGTGCCGTTTGCGGCGTTGGATTTCTTTTCTCGAGTACTATCTGTTCTGATATGTTTTGTCACATGTATATGTGTAATTTAATTTGAAAGCCTTAGATAAGCCTTTGAACTCTGATTTGCTTAGAAAGAGTGTTTGAGCTTCTACGCTTCTGGTTGCTAGTCAGTGTATGACTTTTGTTTTGATAAAGGTTTATGATCCGTTTGATGTGCTTTGGCCCTCTGTTCTGTTCTGTTCTGTTAAAGGCTTCTGCTTCGTTTTGTAAAGCTTCTGTTTTGGGACCTAGATGTTTAGCTTCTGAGCCTTGGATAGTCGGGTCTGGCTGTCCCGTAGCATGCTACACAGGAATTCCTTCTGTGTTTCCCTTGGTTCCCTTCTGTTATATCTCTCAGGGTCCCTTGGATGTTTAGTGACCGACGGGTCCATAGCTGTCTCTACGGCTTCTGTTGTGGGATCTTCGGATCCATGGGACGTTATATGAGTCCTTCTGATGTGTCAGCTGGTGTCTAGTGTCCCACCTCTGTTTTGATTGAGCTTCTGTTATGAACTTCTGAGTTTGTGGTTTGCTTTGTTCTGATTTAAACTTCTGTTCGGTTTGCTCAGTTCCTGCTTCTTCTCTGATTTGACAACTTCTATTTCGGTTCTGGCTTGTCACTCCTCTGATTGTGAGAAAGCTTCATTCTCTATCTGATTTATGTTACAACTTCCAGTCTGATTTTCTAAGCTTATGTATTAGTATATGATTATGTTTAGTATATGTTTTTGAGCATGCCACTGATGAAGTTTATCACCTGCTGAGCTATAGTTTGGCTCACCCCTATTTCCATCTGATTTGCAGGTTTAAGTTTCCTTTGAAGACTCCGCTCTGCTTTCTGCTTCGTCGTTCACTTGTAATTGTAGTTGTGGCTTAAGGCCCTTGTAATTTGATTCGTTATGTAATGAAGTTGGGCTTTCGCATGTAATGTCAATAGACCTTGTAATCTGTTTCTAGTTAATAAAGTGTACTTTGTTTCAGTTTTGGGTTTCTTTTGTTAGAGCCTTGCGTTATTAGGTAATAGATACGCGGCGTGTAACGGCCCTAACTCCCTGGCCGGTTTTGGGGTCGTTACATTTAGTGGTATCAGAGCCAGGTTTGGCTTCTTTGGGTTTTGTGGGTGTCTGCATGCCTACGCTTCCGTGTCCTTGCCTGTTATGTGCTGTGTACTGCCTACTGCGTATTTGACTACTGTTTGCTATATGATTTGCTTGTTTCTTGGAGTCTATTGAGTGCGTCTGCTCTGTGGTTATCCACTATCAGAGTAGCGCAGCGGAAGCGTAGTGTCTGATTGTCTGTGTGCTTTTTGTGCTTGAGTCTGAATCCGAGGGAGTCGGCCCTTTGGAAAAGGGTGACCGAATGCAAGTTTTGGTTTGTTGAGTTGTGTGCTTCGTTGTGTGCTGGTGACGTAGGTTTGTGTTGTGTTCTGGGCGTGAGTTAGTGCATCGTGATCGGGCTGTGAGATGTGTGTGAATCAGATGAGTTTGGCTAAGGTGATGAGTGGTGATGTGGGCTCAGGGTGTCTTAGTTAGGTCTCTGACTAGGCGGTGTGCTTTAGCCGGTGTTGAATGTGCTATTAGATGGGCTACGAGTTGAGAAAGGTGATGCGTGTGATGTAGGTTCGGGTTTGCGCTTGGTCTATATGCTCTGTGTTTAGGATGGGTTGGATTGCGAGGTCTGAGTTGTGTGATGGGAGCAATGGTGCTTCAGTGGGTGTTTCAGAGGTGTGTTGAGCTTTGGTTCTAAGTGGCTTGAGGTGTGGGTTTGATAGATTTGTTTGGTTGGTCCTTTGTCGCAGGACATCTTCTGGGAGAGTTGAGCATTCATTCTGTGTCTCTAGGCTGAGCTTTATTACTTCAGTTATGTTCCTTCAGTTTGTCAGTCAGCAGCTGATGTGACTACTGCCCTAAGCCTTTAAGCTTTTCCTTCTGTGATCTTGTGTTTCGCTCATTCTGATAGTGAATTTGCCTGTGAGGTTGTGTGTTAGCTCGAGCGAGGTGAACTCTTAGACGAGTGGTCATCTTTTCTATGCTTCCTGAGCCTCGTTGCCTAGCCTTCAGTAATCATCTGTTTCGCTTCTTTTGTCAGTGAGCCAGCCAGTAAACTCTGAGCGCTAGCTCTTTGAGGATAGAGCTTCTGAAATGAGTAAGTGTTGTTCCTGTGCCAACAAGTTAGCCATCAGTAATCTTGTGCTTAGTTCCTCAGGCAGTGTGTTCGGCGTGTCAGCTCATGTGTGGGAAAGCTTCTGAGCTATGTCACGTTCCTTCTGTGCCTTTGTGTTGCGCCGTCAGTGATCTTCTGCTTTGCTTCCTCTATCATCGAATCGCTAGTATTCTGAGTGATAGCTTGTGAGTGTCCTTTCGTGCCTTAGAGCTATGTGTTTGTGATTATTTTCACGTTCTTCTGTCAGTCAATCAGTAGTGAGTTCGTTTCTGAGCGTTAGCTCTTGGTTCATGTTCGTAGCGTTCCTACATTTGAAGTGCATCTGCTAGTATTCTGGGTTTCGTCGAATTTCGAGGACGAATTCTTTTAAGGGGGGTATTTTTATGCCCCAGATTTTTTTTATTTTATCATATTCCTTCTGATTCGAAAGGGAGTTCGAATTAATTTGTACCTTATACTAGAGTGTTATGACATTTAAATATTATTGTCATAGCTTGAGAAAGGAGATTTACATTGTTCTTTTCTTCCTTTCGTTATTTAATTATTAGCAGGAGAGGATAGTTATTAATAACTCTTTATTCCTTTTTGTTATTTATCTTTGGTTAGTAAAAGGACTACTAACCCCTTTTCCTTCTTTTTACGTTATGCTATTATTCATAAAGGAAGGAAATTCCAAATCTAATTCAATTTCCTCTCTCCTTCTTTCCTGACGACATTCACGTCAGTTTCTTCTCACCCAAAGAAGAAACTTCCGCTCTGCAAAGTTCTCCCTTCCTCTTCCTCAATTCCTCTCTTCTTCACAATTCTCCATCCTGCGATTAATTAGCCTGTGTCTAACTTCAGCATCGAGGATTCCAATCCGTAGAGTCGGAGTGTGCGTTGCTGTTCATCAGTCAAGATTCTGGCTTCTCCTATCGGTGTGGTCCCTCTTTGATTTGTGCAAGCGTTTGTGATTTCGGGATGGGATTCGAGTAGAGATTGTTGTCAGGTCCGCAGAGATGGCTTTGCGTCGGATGTGAGGTAGGTGGTAATGGATTCAGTTGTGTGTGTTCACCCACGGGGTTTCGAGCAATGTTTCCGTATATGTTTATTTGACTCTCTGATTTGTGGTGATTTGGGTGATTTCTGATTTGCGTTTTTAATGCGTTAAAACCCCGTGGGTAGTATTTTGATTCGCGTATTTTGGTTATGTAAGTATTGCTTTGACAATGGTGAATTTACATCTGTAAATTTCCCTCTGTTTTGTGAATTCTAAGTGCCGTTGATTTGGGTTTTATAAAGATTGTTCATTGATTTATGTGTGAGATTTAATGCGTTGTGTTTGCGTTTTTGGATGGCAAAAACCCCATGGTTCCTCTGTATTTATGTCTGATTTGGTGTGGGTAATACTTTGGTATAGATTGGTGAAGTTTTGGTAATGTTTCTGTTCTGTTCGAGGCTTCTGTTCTGCCGTTTTCGTGCTGTCCGAACTTCTGTCCTAACTTCGAAGTTCGGACAGCATGTTTTGAACTTCTGGATTATCGAGTTTTGGGCGTGTCCGAACTTCAGTCCGAACTTTGAAGTTCGGACACCCCGTTTTTCTGAAACCACCGAGCTTCGAAGCTCGGACTCCACCTCGTAACTTTTTCCGAAAAACCGTCTGAACATCAGTCTGAACTTCGATGTTTGGACACTGTGTATTTCCCTTCTGTTTCCAAATCGACTTGTGTCCTAACTTCGAAGTTAGGACACAACTTCGGACGTCTCACTGTTTTGACCATAACTCCTTCGTTTGAGCTCTGTTTTGAGTGCCGTTTGCGGCGTTGGATTTCTTTTCTCGAGTACTATCTGTTCTGATATGTTTTGGCACATGTATATGTGTACTTTAATTTGAAAGCCTTAGATTAGCCTTTGAACTCTGATTTGCTCAGAAAGAGTGTTTGAGCTTCTATGCTTCTGGTTGCTTGTCAGTGTTTGACTTTTGTTTTGATAAAGGTTTATGACCCGTTTGATGTGCTTTGGCCCTCTGTTCTGTTCTGTTCTGTTCTATTCTGTTCTGTTAAAGGCTTCTGCTTCGTTTTGTAAAGCTTCTGTTTTGGGACCTAGATGTTTAGCTTCTGAGCCTTGGATAGTCGGGTCTGGCTGTCCCGTAGCATGCTGCGCAGGAATTCCTTTTGTTTTTCCCTTGGGTTCCCTTCTGTTATATCTCTCAGGGTCCCTTGGATGTTTAGTGACCGACGGGTCCATAGCTGTCTCTACGGCTTCTGTTGTGGGATCTTCGGATCCATAGGACGTTATATGAGTCCTTCTGATGTGTCAGCTGGTGTCTAGTGTCCCACCTCTGTTTTGATTGAGCTTCTGTTATGAACTTCTGAGTTTGTGGTTTGCTTTGTTCTGATTTAAGACTTCTGTTCGGTTTGCTCAGTTCCTGCTTCTTTGCTCTGATTTGACAAACTTCTATTTCGGTTCTGGCTTGTCACTCCTCTGATTTGAGAAAGCTTCATTCTCTATCTGATTTATGTTACAACTTCCAGTCTGATTTGCTAAGCTTATGTATTAGTATATGATTATGTTCAGTATATGTTTTGAGCATGCTCAGCTGATGAAGTTTATCACCTGCTGAGCTATAGTTTGGCTCACCCCTATTTCCGTCTGATTTGCAGGTTTAAGTTTCCTTTGAAGACTCCGCTCTGCTTTCTGCTTCGTCGTTCACTTTGTAATTATAGTTGTGGCTTAAGGCCCTTTGTAATTTGATTCTGTTATGTAATGAAGTTGGGCTTTCGCATGTAATGTCAGATAGACCTTGTAATCTGTTTCTAGTTAATAAAAGTGTACTTTGTTTCAGTTTTGGGTTTCGTCTGTTAGAGCCTTGCGTTATTAGGTAATAGATACGCGGCGTGTAACGGCCCTAACTCCCAGGCCGGTTTTGGGGTCGTTACATAACTCATGCATAGCCGCGGTTAGAACGTTCCTTAGATTGGAAACGTTATTACCGGATACCGTTCTCTTACGTTCACCTAATAATGGTTAACTAGCCTTCCATGCGCATTCGAGGTTACCGGTATCGGTACGCAACACATAACAACAATAATGACTGTAAACATGTTTCATGATTTATCTTATAACGTGGCAAACATACAGAAAAACACATTGGCATACAAGCCGGTGTAACCCGGTAGGACATAGGTTGCAAGAAAACCATACCTGTCACCGCGGTTTCACTCTAACGTGCCATCACATGTTCCTCGTAACATCTTTGAACAACTAGTAACATTACATTTACTTTCATTAACACCGGAGTAACTTGTTTGTTTAAAGTCTAATGCTCATGACTTACTCCCGTTAATCAGTTAGACAACTTCACATTTTTAACTCGTTTTACTTTTTCATTTTAATACAACTTTTCACCCACTCAATTATCATTATAACTCACTTAACATGTCCTTAACAATCTCATAACATCATTACTTATCAATCCTCATCATTAGATGTCATTTTCTAACCTTAAACAAAGTTTTTGGTCAAAACAGCACCTTGTCCGAACTTGTGTCCGAGCTTCCGAATTTCGGACGCAAGTCAAGACTCAAAAGGGTGTAAACTGACGACTGTCCGAACATGTGTCCGAGCTTCCCAAGTCCGGACACTGTTTGAGGCCAAAACAGAGAATAGAGATGGGTGTGTCCGAACTTCCAAATTCGGACAGTAGTTCGGACGTAGCTTTAAAACTTAGAAAACTTACGCGCAACAGGGCATGTCCGAACGTCCAAGTTCGGACGGAAGTTCGGACGCGCCATAAACCTCATTTTCTACACTCTTAAACACTTACTCATTTCTTGCCAAAATGCTCAACACTTATAATGTTTCCTCCCTTAGGTTTATAACATGTTTCTACACATTATTTAGCCCACCAAAACACTTTGTCCTTCCTAGAATTTTCTTCACAAGTTCAAAACATCTTCCTTATAACACCTTACTTCCTCATTGTTACCAACCTTTGTATAGATCTTAACCAATCTCACCATGGCTTGAAGTATCCTTAACTCTCATTTGCATTCTAAATCCTCCAAGATAATGACCAAGACACTTTAACACTTAAGAACACCTTAATTCACCTTCTTTTACCAATTTAAACCTTAATCATTCCTAGTTCAACCTAGGTCACCACACATCATTTAGACACTTAAAACTCCTTGTTCATTAACCAAATTTCGCCATAGCTTCTCTTGTATCACCTAACACCAAAACACATAGTTGTTCACTTTAATACAACCCAAGAACACTCAATGTTTTAATTCACATCCTTATACACAACACATGGCTTTTCATCCTTTAAACATCAAAGACACAACTTTACAAGGAACACCCTTTACACACAACTGAACCTTAAACTACACTACATCACAATATAGTGCATGAACTTAAATTGCTTGGCACTTAGGCCCTTAAATAACATGGCTCTTAGGACCTTAAATTGCTTAAACCTTAAACACTGAATTTCCCATATATATATTGCCTTTGACCTGCAAATACCTCAACATCACATATGCCTTTTAATAATTCCCTTAAGAACAATTCACTAGCTCTTTTGCTATTGGCTCATTAGGTATTTTATTAAGCAAATCAAGCTCATTTTTCCTAAGGCATTTAAACTACATTGAGTTAGTTTGTTTACCTCTTTTCTTCAAGACTTTTACTTGAACACCTTTGCTCTTCTTTGTTTGGAAATCGGCAAGAGGACTTGGTTACTTGTCAATGTTCTAATCAATACACAAGTAAAACCCATGAGCATTCAAGCCTCATGCTTAAACTAATTTACAAACCCTAGGTTATATATTTTGTCTTAACACATTAGGATAGTTGGTTTACCTTGGAATAAAAAGAAAGCTTGAATAAGCATCCAGAGAGGACTCCACCTAGCTCTTTGAAGATTGAAATGGAGCTATGGAAGAACAAAAGAAGACACCATTAATGGTGAATTTCCGGACACATACAAAAACAAGGGGAAATGTTGTTTTTCTTTGGTTTTCCTTACCTTGAAGCAAAGGGGAATGACAAGGTATGAAAATATGAGCTCAAGCTCCTTCAATGGTGAATCTCCATGGCACCAAAATGGAGCTTTTTTAGATTTGAAAAGACAAAGTTGTAAAGCTTGGCCTAACTAGAAGAATGGTAGTCTTGAAATTGAATTTGGATCATGGAGCTAGAAGTTACAAGCATTCAAATATGGAGATGGTATGGTTTGCTGTAGCAAACCGATAATGGAGAAGAGATGGAGGTTGGAGACGGTGGAAGTGAGTGGGAAAGGAAGAAATGAAATGAGGTGTTTGCTTTTACAAGATATTTATGTTATAAAGTAACTTTCTTCTTTTTACTTACTTTTCCTTCCTTTCTTTAATTGATTTTTACATGGTGGTGACTCACCTTATAAAAACCGGCCCCCATTATGTAGTAAGGGGTATAATAGTCTTTGTTGACCAATTAACTTACTTATATTGACTTATGTTATATACTAGCTTATTTAGTTACTATTCACAAAAAGGCACATAATTGTGAAATTTTTGATTTCCCATTGTTTTAGACTTCCAAATGTGATACTAAGTAGTACACATGTTAACTAAAGAGTAATGATGGACATTTAGCCACTCAAAACCCATTTACAAGACAATTTTTCAAAAATGTGCTTTAAGACTCCTTAAAGCACATTTTGTGTTTTAACTTTTTTTCAAGCTTGGTTTTCTTTGGTAATTGGTTTAATATGTTCATTAACATACAAATAAGGTCTTGGTAAGCTTATAGGTCTTAACCAAACTTATCCCAAGCTTAGAGCACATTTTCGCCCATATTGGCTTTATGGTATTTATTTGTGTTTTGTTTGGTTTAATTGCCTACCAAGGTTTCCTAAGGGCTTAATTAGCCTTATAAAATCTTAATTGAATGTTATAAAGTCTTGGTAGGCTCTTTGGGTCCTAACCAAGTTCCCTCCAAGCTTAGAGCATGTTTTTGCTCAAACTGTGTCTTAGTGCTTTATTGTGTTTTACAATGGTTTAAATTGTTCACTGATGTTCGTAAGGCACTTTTTAGCCTTTACATACCATAGTTTAATGTTTAAACAACATATCAAGGTTTGGGGTATTTCAATCTACCCCCCTTAAAAGAACTTCGTCCTCGAAGTTCACACTTCCCACGCATCATTTGGATTAGAACATAGGGATTACTTGCAATTAAAACTTCCATAACCAAACATACTTTACATCACTCCCTTGGACTTAACGGTCTGGGTAACATATACACATCCATACATAGCACAACATACTTACATGATAACCTCGGACTCAACGGTCCGGGTATCTTAACAGCATTGTACTTACATAACAACCCTTAGACTCTCAGGTCTGGGTAACATAACAACATTTAGACACATAGGTCTAGGTAACATAACAACATTTAGACACATAGGTCTAGGTAACATCACAACTTTCGGAACTCAACCACATTAGGACTCAAGGTCAAAATTAATATTTATTACACATACCACACAACATGTCTTAGCATGTACAACAACCAAAAATACCTTTTTATATACATTGTGATCCCGCAGAACCCGGTCGCGATGGACACCTTCTGGTCCCCATTCCTTTGGAAGATCAAAACAATCACTTAAATTTTAACATATTTACTTCTCATGTCACTGGTCCGAAGATAAAGGCTCATACGTCCTTGGCTCGTGAGCAAGTACTACAAAAATATTCTTTACTAGGTTAAGTATAAGAGAATCCTTTATTCAAAATGTTAACCGACTGTTTTGAAAATACCAATTGAAAATCCTTTGAAAACGCAACACAACTCCAAGTCTCCAAGTCCAACTTATGCTCTTGCATCTTTCATCTTTCTTAGCCTGGTTATTGTGACCACTTATAGGGAGCTTCAAGAATCATCCAACCCTGATGTGATCAACATCAGTGTTGAACTATCCTTCTACCCCAATTTGTGTTCGGTTTCCCTTGATCTCATGAAAATCAAGTTTCACCTCCCACTTCATTTTCAAGCATCACATAATACACTCATTTCCAATTTCCTATCTTGTTGGTCATTCTAGTCATAATCATTACATCTCCAAGGGATAGAACTCCATCTATCAGTTATCTCCATTCACTTTAATCCTGTTACCTAAGGAATCTTTTCTCACTAGGTTCTATGTCGGTTTCATACCCTTTCATGAATCACTATATTGTATATATATACATATATTTTATCAAAATACAACACAGTTTCACATTTAGTGTCATATGAACATATAATGTCGGGGTTTTAGTTCCCCGGGAGTTTCTCTACTCCCCACACTTGTACTATCACAGACAACTGTTAACAAATAAACACACTTATCATAATGGTATTCGCATCTTCTGTGCGCAATTACCACAATTAAACCATGAATGAATGCGTATGTTTACGTAACACACACACCAATCATCAAAACAGATTATTTTGTGCTATGCGCACCATAGGTCACGTACACTTGTACGGTAATACACACTAAGTGGTTTTGCGTTCTACCCCCCTTAAAAGGGATTACGCCCACGTAATCAATCACTTAATCATTGGTTTAAAACGTTCTGCCGTCATGAAGTACTTTAACTTCCACGCGGTCTATTATACAATGCATTCCGATTAGAGAATCTTAACCATATTGGCGGTTTAGTTCCTAAATCAAGAATTTTCATTAGAGTTTATTTAACTCATAACCGGTTTCGGTTCTGGCCTGTGAGGCTTCTAGGCATTAATAATTAGCCATTTATTCATATTCACAATGCATATTCGGTATCTGAAGAATGGTTTCATTGGCCTCTACTGCAGAACTCTGATAACTTTAGAGCTTAGTTTGCCCCATTCATTATTCTTGCAGTATTCTACATCTCCCATTTATCACCTTTATCTTGGTAATAATGGTTTCTCAACCGACGCGTGTTATCTCTTACCGTGAGCGAATTCGGTGAGTTACAAACTTTTTATCCACTTCTCTAATGACTTATTGCGTAAACTGCTACACATTTCACTATGATTGACTTGATTCCTTCCGACTTACTGTCAGTTAGGGTTGAGCTACTACCCAATGTGTACTGCTCTCTTGGTTATTTCCCATACTTTAGGTATATTGCATACCGGATTTTGGTATTCCTTGTTACTACAGTCACTTTTGCTAATCATGGCTCCACATTTGGTTCTGTACAAGTACTCTTTCACTGGTACGACCTTGCATTTCCTATGCATCGGTCACTATGGCGTTATAAGCCGCTTTCTACTTCCACCACGATTAACATTTCCAGAATCCTATCTATCGCACTCGATCATTACTGTATGTTGGGGTAAAACCTAACGGTAAATTGTGCTGGGGGTTTAACCTAACGGCAAGTGTACCGGTCGATTATAGCAAGTTTAAATCTCGGAGTATTCCCTGAGTATCGAATCCAAGGAGGCAGTAGCTAGTTTAATTTCTACTTTCACACAAAACAAGGAAAACTATAAATAACAGGAAATTGGGGGTTTTTGTTTGTGATGGTGAATGTTTGTAAAAGAGTTCACTAAACAATAAATAACATGTAAACAATTTGTTTTTGGTTTTGTTTGATAAAGGAAATTCCGGTTTACTACTTCTCTCTAGATTGCAATTTCTTCCCCTAAGTGATTTCTGCAATATTCTGAATAAAACCCTAGAATAAGGATAACTCGTATTCGGTCTCCCGCTCCACGAATTCTAATTAGCAAAGACCGAATCCTAACTCTCGTTATGAATCCACTGTTTACTAATCGCTTTAAGCATAGTCTAGATCAATGGTCAGCTAGTGTTTTTAGAGGAATTACCATCTCTATACTAACCGGTTCTTTCCCTGTAGTCAATTGATAGCCGCAGTTCTCACTTATAAGCTAACAAACTGATAGACTCAATTAATTGATCAGATAAAGTCTAAGAATTCATAAGGGTAAAGAACTTTATTGTACTGCAGAAAATCACAAAGGTTCAGAAATAATTATTCTAGAGATACATAGTAAACCGAAATTAAAAGCGACTACTCAGCCATAGACAAAATAACAATGCTCAGTATAAACAGCATAAGGATAGAGGGATTTAGCAGAAAAACTGGTTTTAGAAGCCGTCGAGACGATTCTGCAAATTCCACTCTTGTCCGGCTGTCTTGGGTCGGACGCAATCCGGACACGTTCTGTCCGGATCCGGACGTGGGTCGGACAAGGGTAAATGAAGCACAGTGAGCAGGGTTGTCTGTGAGTGAGGGTGAATGTTTACGGAGAAAGATTTATGAATGGAGATGGATGGTTTTATCGTGGAAGAGAGGGTGGTATGTAGAGAGGATGAAGAGAGGATTAGACTCTGAGAGTCTGGGACGATTTCAAATGAAGGCTCAAGGACTCTTAAATAGGCTGAGGAAATAGACAGACGTTGGTGGAAGTTTGGTGTCCTGCATTAATTGAGTATGGCTTCTGCTTAATATAAGCTGAGGTCTGATAATTGCGCCGCCCGTCTGATAATTGCGCCGAAAGCCCAATTATCAGTACGAGTGCGTTTTTATTTTTCATCGCTGTGTGACGTCCGGATTGTGTCCGGGTTGTGTCCTGGTCCGGACGTGACACAGAACCTCTAGATCTGAAACTCGAAACATGTCCGGATCGTGTCCGGATCCGGACGTGAGACAGCGGTTTTGGATCTGAATCTCGGAATATGTCCGGATCGCTGTCCGGATCCGGACAGGGCACATAATTCTCGTTTGGGTCACGTCCGGCTATTACGACCCGGACACAGATCCGGACGTGAGACGTCCGGTTCTGCGTCCGGCCAGGTTGACCCGGACACGACCAATTTTTGTGTCTCTTTCCCTGATTTGTTCCCCGTTTGTTGCGTTGTAATCCTTATGATGTAAAATCTTCATTTCCCTGGGTTTTTTCCTATATTTAACATATAAAGTGCATTAGTTCATATCAAAACATCAATCTTAGGAAAAACACAGAATAAGTGGGAAACATTGCTTAAATTATAGCAGATTATAAGGTAATTAAACCTTTAAAAGCCTATATGTTTCACACTTATCAACTTCCTCACACTTAAGCTTTTGCTTGTCCTCAAGCAATTAAAGAATAAGAATATCTCTAAAACCGTCACATAATCTCAAGATTAAACAGATGCAGAGGGAAATCAAGCAAAGTGACAAATGAATAATCTTGCTCTTTAGAGGTAGGTTTTCACAAACAGTGAAAGAAGAACAATTTTGTAAAAGCATAGAGAAACTAGATTGTAGAAAACAAGTTAGTTTAGCTTGGGACTTTCCACCAATTTTCATTCCTCTAACCTTTGGATGACAAGGGGTGTGAAGTAATGCCTTATTCCGCAATACCTTTCAACACCACGCACTCATGATCAAAAATTTAAACTGCAATTTTCCTTTGTGAACATTTTTTCAAGAGATATAAAACAATTGAATATTGCGAATTGTGAGTTATTCCATAACCCAGACTTTTCTCTCTATCCATGTAATGGTGTTGGGCCAACTATCCCAGATCCTGAGACCTTAGGTAGATAGGTGTTAAGGCACCCTTAAGACTTAATAACCGGATAGACGAGGCCTGCTATTGTAGGAAAATTTTTGATCAGTGGAGTACCTTGCCTTATCCTTTTCATTCCAAACATTCACTTCATTTCCAAAATCCCAAGCTAAAATAATCTGGTTTCCACAACTAGCCAATCTACCTATTTTAGTGAAAAAAAGTATTTTTAATAAAATTATTTATCAAACCTCATTAGCAAAAAGATTCTCGTTTCACTTGGTTTAATTTCACTTGTTTAATTTGGTGTGCACAGTATTAGAGCAGCAAAAAGCAAGTGTGGCATTAAAGAACAACTAGCATGTTTTCAGGGAAAGGTCTTTCCTTCCTCACACTTAAGAGGAGCAATGTCCTCATTGTTCATAGAAAAAGCAGTGAAAAGAGCTTTCAAAACATGCTATACTCATAATAGATGCATATGCAATAATTAACCCTCAACGCAAAAAGGTGGAACATCAATAAGTAAATTAGGAACTGAGACTCCCCTGGTGTTATAGATTGAGGAAGATGTTCTTCCTCACACTTGAAGTTTCAGGGGTCGAGATATTCCTCATGAGTCACAGACAGTATGCGTGTCGTCCAGAGCAAAAGTTGCGAGTTTCTAATCGATAAACAAATGCAGTGAGAAACCTAAACAGCAAGAAAAGAGAAGCAAATAATGCACCAATACCCGAAACCGATCGAGCAGCATGTTCTATTTGAACATATTCTGGCACATAGTTGTTCTATGAGAACCAAGGCATTAAAACATCCAAACATGGCAAATAACAATAAACAGTAGAACATTAACCTAGAAAACAATCGCAATTTTTTTTTTGTGTGTCCGGATCAACTTGGCCGGACGCAGAACCGGACGTCTCATGTCCGGATTTGCGTCCGGCTGGATTTAGCCGGACACGTTGAAAACTTTTTTTTTTATATTATATATATATATATATTATTAAATTAAACCATTAATCTAAAACACCTCATTATTTTAAAAATAAAAACATTTCCAAAAATAATTAAATAAAACAAACACAAGAAATGCAGAAATGAAATAGCAAGAGTGTTAAGGGACTCCCTGATCCGTGATGAACATTGCCATGATATTTCCTCACACTTGAGTTCAGTGTAGCATTAGAATGAAGTACCTGAAAGATTAAATCTGCCAAACCAGAAGAACTCAAGTGGAACCAGGCAGAGTTTATTTATTAAAATCGGGGAGTCGGGGCTCATGCTAAAAATTATAAAAACTCTCAATAGATTAAAAGTAAAGTATAGCAGGTAAAAGGAAAGTGTAAAAAGAAAATAGAGAGAAGTTTTATACTGGTGGGCTGCCTCCCACCAAGCTGCCCGTCTTTTCGGTCTTTGGCTAGACCTTGGTGCATCAGTTTGAAGAGTCAGGATCCCGGAGCCAAAGTGTTGAATGAACCATATCAACATCGCTCCCTTGGTACAACTTCAGCTGTGATCCATTAACCTTGAATGCTTCCCCTTTCTCGTTGACCACACCAATGACTCCATAAGGGGAAACATCTGTAACTGTGAATGGACCGGACCAGCGAGATTTCAGCTTCCCCGGAAATAGTTTCAGTCTTGAATTGAACATTAGCACTCGGTCACCAATTTGAAATTCTCGTTTCACAAGCAATTTATCATGCCATCTCTTAGTCCGTTCCTTGTAAATCTTGGCATTTTCATAGGCCTCTTCTCTGAATTCATCCAGTTCACACAACTGTAGTTTCCTTTCCTCACCGGCCTTCTGAAGATCACAATTCAGAACTTTAAGTGCCCAAAAAGATTTATGTTCCAGTTCCACCGGAAGATGACATGCTTTTCCAAATACCAACTTGTAAGGAGACATTCCCAAAGGTGTCTTATAAGCTGTCCGGTAGGCCCACAAGGCATCATCCAATTTCATAGACCAATCCTTACGGGATGAACTAACAGATTTCTGTAGAATCCACTTAATCTCCCTGTTAGTTACCTCAGCTTGCCCATTGGTCTGTGGATGATAGGGTAAGGATACCTTATGTCTCACTCCATACTTTTGCAGCAAGGCTTCAAACTGCTTGTTACAAAAGTGAGATCCTCCATCACTTATGATTGCCCGTGGTACACCAAACCTAGTGAAAATGTTTTTCTTCAAAAATCTCAGCACAACCTTTGCATCATTAGTAGGTGCAGCCACTGCTTCAGCCCATTTAGTCACATAATCTACAGCTACCAAAATATAGAGGTTCGAATGTGAAGAAGGAAATGGCCCCATGAAGTCAATCCCCCATAGATCGAATGGTTCAACCTCCAAGATGTAATTCAAAGGCATCTCAAGCTTACGTGAAAGGTTACCTTGGCGCTGACAGCTATCACATGTGGACACAAATGCATGGCAGTCTTTATGTAGCGTCTTCCAAAAGAAACCTGCCTCCAATACCTTAGCTGCTGTCTTGGCTGGCCCGAAGTGTCCTCCAGCTTCTCTTGAATGACAGTGGATGAGGATGTCACGAATCTCAGTCTCTGGAACACACCGACGAATAATTCCATCACCACACACCTTGAATAAGAATGGATCATCCCACCGGTACTGCTTAACAGTAGAAAAGAATTTCTTCCGCTGCTGATACGACATTTCTTGTGGTAAAATCTGCTTAGCAAGGTAATTCGCAATATCGGCATACCAAGGGTCCTCCTTAAAACCAATTGCATACACTAGTTCATGAGGAAAATATTCATTAATTGGTATACCGTTATCTGGAACTTGCATCCGTGATAAATGATCAGCAACTCCGTTCTGCACTCCGGGCTTGTCTCTCACCTCAATGTCAAACTCCTGTAAGAGTAGGATCCATCTGATCAACCGGGGCTTAGCATCAGCTTTCTGGAACAAATATCTTAAAGCAGAATGATCAGTATGTATGATGACTTTGCTCCCGATGATATATGGTCTGAACTTGTCACAAGCAAAGACAATGGCCAACAACTCCTTTTCTGTGGTGGCATAGTTTTTCTGGGCGTCATTGAGTGTCTTGCTGGCATAATAAACAACTCGCAGTACCTTCTCGTGCCTTTGACCGAGGACCGCTCCCACAGCAAAGTCACTCGCATCACACATGATCTCGAAGGGTAAGGACCAATCAGGAGCAATAACTACAGGGGCAGTCACCAACTTTTCCTTTATTGTGTTGAATGCGTCAAGACAGACCTGCGTAAACTCAAACTTTGCATCTTTCATTAGTAAATCACACAGAGGTTTTGAGATTTTCGAAAAGTCCTTTATGAATCTTCTATAGAACCCTGCATGACCTAGGAAGCTTCTAACATCTTTTACTGAGGCTGGTGGTGGTAACTTCTCAATGACCTCAATTTTGGCTTTATCGACCTCAATACCTTTGCTTGATATCTTGTGACCCAACACAATGCCCTCTTGCACCATGAAGTGGCACTTCTCCCAGTTCAGTACTAGATGAGTCTCTCTGCACCTGGCTAGAATTTGATCTAAATTTTCTAAACATGAATCAAACGTTAGTCCAAACACAGAGAAATCATCCATAAATACCTCGATACATTTCTCAAGATAATCAGAGAATATGGCAGTCATGCATCGCTGGAAGGTAGCTGGCGCATTGCACAATCCAAAAGGCATGCGTCGGTAGGCATATGTTCCATAGGGGCATGTAAACGTGGTCTTCTCCTGGTCCTCTATGGCAATAGGAATTTGAAAATAACCAGAATAACCATCCAAGAAACAATAATACTTATGCCCTGAAAGCCTTTCCAACATTTGGTCAATGAAAGGAAGAAAAAGTGGTCTTTCCTAGTTGCAGCATTTAATTTCCTGTAATCAATACATACCCTATGCCCTGTAATAGTCCTTTGAGGGACTAGTTCACCTTTTTCATTGGGGATGACAGTAAATCCCCCTTTCTTTGGTACAACCTGTGTAGGACTCACCCATTCACTATCTGAAATAGCATAGATGATACCTGCATCCAAAAGTTTGATTACCTCGTTCTTCACCACTTCTTTCATGTTAGGATTCAAACGTCGTTGAGGTTGAACCATTGGCTTGCAGTTTTCCTCCAAGTGAATGCGGTGGGTACAGAAATTTCCTGATATCCCCTTGATATCAGCAACAGACCATCCAATTGCTTCCTTATTTTCCTGAGTACCTGCAAAAGTTGCTCCTCCTGCGAATGTGTTAGATCTGCAGAGATAATAACAGGTAAACCAGAGGGCTCAACTAAAAAGACATATTTTAAATGACTAGGAGAGGTTTTAGCTCTAAGGTGGGTGGTGCTTTGATGGAAGGAATCAACTCCTTAGGTCTCGCTCTAATCTCTCCTTCTCCATATGAGCACCCCTGCGAAATGGCTACCAGCTGATAAATGGAATGCAACCTCAGCAATCTCTGGATCCTCATGAGCTCCATCAAAAGAATTAATTAAACATTTTCTAACTCATCTAATTCAGCTGGACCAAAGATATATTCCTGCATCAAAGAGTCAATAGCATCTAGACTAAAACAGGCATGTACGTCAGAAGGATGTTTAGTAACCTTGGACATGTCAAAGACTAACTGCTCATCATGCATTCTCAAAATAATCTTACCACCCTCAACATCAATGAGGGTCCTAGCTGTTCGCATGAAAGGGCGTCCAAGAATTAAGGGTACTTCCTTGTCTTCCTCCATATCTAGAATCACAAAATCAGCGGAAAAACAAAGTACCAACAGAAACAACCAAATCTCTAACCACACCCTTTGGAAAGATAATAGATCTATCTGCTAATTGTAAAGTAATGCGAGTAGGGTTACACTCTCCTAATCCAAGTTAAGATACATGGATAAAGGCATCAAATTATGCTAGCTCCCAAATCACAGAGACCCTTACCACAATCGACATTACCTATTGAGCATGGAATGATTGGCAAGCCGGATCATCGAGCTTTGGTGGAGGTTCTTGCTAAGCACTGCAGAAACTTTTTCTGTCAATTGCACCGTCTCCTTCTCAACTAATGACCTTCTATTTGAAAGGATGTCCTTCAAGAACTTCGCATAGATGGGCATCTGCGTCAAAGCATCTGAAAAGGGAATATTAATTGTTAGTTTCTTAAAGATGCTAAGAAACTTACCAAACTGCTCGTCGAGGTCTCTCTTTTTCAATCGATTTGGGAATGGCACTGGGAGCTCAGGGACCGCTCGTCGTGATGATCTAGAAGACTGGACAACTTCGCCGGTCAGCTCACCATCTTTTGTGCACTATTATCAACTGGAGTATTTTCTGACTCTGTCTTGATTTCTCTACCTCTTTACTACAACTTTGTCTTTTTCAGCCGGAGTGCTTTCAGCCTCAGGGATCGAGGGATCAAGCTGCTTGCCACTCCTCAAAGTCACTGCTTTAGCATATTCGCGAGGATTCTTCTCTGGCTGGCTAGGTAGAGCCCCTGCAGGTCTATCAGAAAAATTTTCATTCAGCTGGGCAATCTGAGTCTCAAGATGTTTGTTGAAGGCTTTCTGCTCCAAGATGAATGTCTTGTTCTCATGATTTGTCTCTTGCTGTTCGAGTTTCTTATTGGTCGACAGAATAAACTCTCGCATCATATCCTCCAAGCTTGAACTCACACCAACTGGTTGTTTCTGTGCCTGCTTGTTCTGTATTTGCTGATTTTGATGAGGTCTCTGAAAATGCTGAGTGTTCTGCTGTGGAGGCCTCTGACTGTAGTTATTTCCCTGGAACCTCTGCTGCTGATATCCTTGGTTATTTTGATTGTTGTAGAAGTTCCCTTGCCTATTTCCTAGATAGTTTACCTCTTCGTTTTGCTGAGAAGTACACTGACACATGTTGGAACTTCTACCACAATACTCACACTGTGGGAAAGAATCGGTAACAACAGCTGCACTTGACTGAGGATTCATCATTGCACACATCTTCTCAAATTGCTTAGACATGCTGTCCATCCTAGCAGCTAAAAGAGTGTTCGAATCTACCTCATAGATTCCAGCGGTCTTCCTTGGGGGAACCTCAGTAGATGCCCTAGTACCTCCCCACTGATTAGCCGAGTTGGAAAGAGTTTCCAACAGCTCCTTTATCCTAGTGATTGGAAGCTCCATGAGACTTCCTCCTGCACAAGTATCTACCAAAAGACGGCTCTGGGGATCAAGATCTTTGTAGAAGGATTGTAGCACGACTTCCTCTCCCAGACCGTGGTGCGGTACTCTTCGAACAATTCCCTTGAATCTCTCCCAAGCCTCTGAAAGAGTCTCCCCACTGTATTTCTTGAAGTTGGTGATCTCACCTCTCATGGTCAGCATGCGAGATGGTGGGAAGTATTTTGCCAGGAATGTGTTTGCTAGCTCGGTCCAGGAGGTGATACTATTTGGAGATAGGGAGTTCAACCACTCTGCAGCCCTGTCTCTGAGTGAAAAAGGAAATAAAGTTAGTCTGGCTACCTCTTGAGAAGCTGGTGTTGAACATGCTCCAACCAATCGCAGGAAGGAGATGAGGTGAACATTTGGATCTTCAGTGACTGTTCCACTGAACTGCGGCGCATTTAGGACCATTGTGACATAATGGGTCTTGAATTGCCATTCTACCCCTTCCGGCAGTGCAGGGATTACTATTGGTGATGTGAGTCCCTCCACATTCGGACGAGTGTAGTCGTTCATCCTTCCCTCTCTGCTGATACCATCCATAAGATTTTCTTCTTCGGAATCAAAGGTATCCCCTGGTGAGTCCTTGAGAAACACCTCTGGTTCAATTGCAGGCTCCAGTACTAGTCCCTGGCGACTTCTTCTCGCAAATCGTTCTATCTCGGGTTCCAGATCAAATTCAGGAGTTCCTTCAGAACGAGTTTTAACCATAAACCAAAATCAGATAACTGACAGTAAAGTAGTTGTAAAAGTGAACTCAATCGGGTAAAATCAAAAATAATACTTAGAACCAAAAATAAGAAATAAATTGCACAAAGCTAAGAAAATAAACAAGGGAAAATAAAATAAAACAAAACAAAACAAAATTAAATGAGACAATACCAAAAAAATTAAACTACGCAACCGTGCCTCCCCGGCAGCGGCGCCATAAACTTGTTGGGGTAAAACCTAACGGTAAATTGTGCTGGGGGTTTAACCTAACGGCAAGTGTACCGGTCGATTATAGCAAGTTTAAATCTCGGAGTATTCCCTGAGTATCGAATCCAAGGAGGCAGCAGCTAGTTTAATTTCTACTTTCACACAAACAAGGAAAACTATAAATAACAAGAAATTGGGGGTTTTTGTTTGTGATGGTGAATGTTTGTAAAAGAGTTCACTAAACAATAAATAACAGGTAAACAATTGTTTTTGGTTTTGTTTGATAAAGGAAATTCCGGTTTACTACTTCTCTCTAGATTGCAATTTCCCCTAAGTGATTTCTGCAATATTCTGAATAAAACCCTAGAATAAGGATAACTCGTATTCGGTCTCCCGCTCCACGAATTCTAATTAGCAAAGACCGAATCCTAACTCTCGTTATGAATCCACTGTTTACTAATCGCTTTAAGCATAGTCTAGATCAATGGTCAGCTAGTGTTTTTAGAGGAATTACCATCTCTATACTAACCGGTTTTTTCCCTGTAGTCAATTGATAGCCGCAGTTCTCACTTATAAGCTAACAAACTGATAGACTCAATTAATTGATCAGATTAACAAGTCTAAGAATTCATAAGGGTAAAGAACTTTATTGTACTGCAGAAAATCACAAAGGTTCAGAAATAATTATTCTAGAGATACATAGTAAACCGAAATTAAAAGCGACTACTCAGCCATAGACAAAATAACAATGCTCAGTATAAACAGCATAAGGATAGAGGGATTTAGCAGAAAAACTGGTTTTAGAAGCCTTCGAAACGATTCTGCAAATTCCACTCTTGTCCGGCTGTCTTGGGTCGAACGCAATCCGGACACGTTCTGTCCTGATCCAGACGTGGGTCGGACAAGGGTAAATGAAGCACAGTGAGCAGGGTTCTGTTGTGAGTGAGGGTGAATGTTTACGGAGAAAGATTTGTGAATGGAGATGGATGGTTTTATCGTGGAAGAGAGGGTGGTATGTAGAGAGGATGAAGAGAGGATTAGACTCTGAGAGTCTGGGACGATTTCAAATGAAGGCTCAAGGACTCTTTAAATAGGCTGAGGAAATAGACAGACGTTGGTGGAAGTTTGGTGTCCACTGCATTAATTGAGTATGGCTTCTGCTTAATATAAGCTGAGGTATGATAATTGCGCCGCCCGTCTGATAATTACGCCGAAAGCCCAAATATCAGTACGAGTGCGTTTTTATTTTTCATCGCTGTGTGACGTCCAGATTGTGTCCGGGTTGTGTCCTGGTCCGGACGTGACACAAAACCTCTAGATCTGAAACTCGAAACATGTCCGGATCGTGTCCGGATCCAGACGTGAGACAACGGTTTTGGATCTGAATCTCGGAATATGTCCGGATCGCTGTCCGGATCCGGACAGGGCACATAATTCTCGTTTGGGTCACGTCCGGCTGAGTTGACCCGGACACAGATCCGGACGTAAGACGTCCGGTTCTGCGTCCGGCCAGGTTGACCCGGACACGACCAATTTTTGTGTCTCTTTCCCAGATTTGTTCCCCGTTTGTTGCGTTGTAATCCTTATGATGTAAAATCTTCATTTCCCTGGGTTTTTCCTATATTTAACATATAAAGTGCATCAGTTCATATCAAAACATCAATCTTAGGAAAAACACAGAATAAGTGGGAAACATTGCTTAAATTATAGCAGATTATAAGGTAATTAAACCTTTAAAAGCCTATATGTATCACACTTATCACTGTACAAATGCAATACCAAAACACTCAGTCATACAGAGTGCAGAGGCGTAAACTCTTGACAGTAAATCTCTTATTAGCAACAGAATCCACACTGAGTTCCTTATCACATAGTACCAACTACTGGCTTATTGCCTAGTCTGTTTATCATCACTTACCTTGCATCTCCACTGAGTTTAACTCATAACTGGTCTTATCTGCCATATTATTATTTAACAACACTTATACAACGGTCGCTTACTGCACACCGTGCTCTTTCTCATTGTATAACATCAACTTATATGGTATTCACTATCATATTAGCTTCCACACATATACTTACATCACTCGTATTATGGTACGCCACTCATTTGGCTGATTGTTGAATATTCTAGTCTTCGAGTCTTAATGCTCTTTGAGCATTGTCCATTACACATTTAGCGTGACACATCTATGGTGGTTGCTATTAGACTTATTACTCTTCCGGTCTCCACAAGTGGTATAAACACTACTTTTTGTATCATTCCCATTTAAATCCTCCTCCGGTAATAAACATATGGTCCACCCTTAACATATTCCCTGAACTTAGTTCACCTAACTACCGCTGTTGCGGTCTCACAATATTAAGAGGTATCCCCACTCTCTTAGCAGTGGTTCGTTATCCGCTTTACTTACTTATATAACATAAACTTTTACAATCGATTAAATTTATATAACATATCTTGTTTGTGGCATATAAGCCTTATTGTCTTGAGCTCCGCTCATTGTAGGCTGTCCACACACATGTACTTCTCTGTACCACATTACATGGTTAGAGGTTGTATTGGGCTCCATGACAAGGTCGTTGAATCACGTTCCTTTCATGGGATGCCCCTTAGGATTGTCAGTCTGTATCCTGACAACTTATGTCTAAACTGGGTGTTAGTTTCAACCCTTGTGTTTCTGTCACGTTATTTCGTTGAACTATCGTTGATGCGAACACCCTTCAAGGATTTCTCCTGGGTGTTGCTAAGTTATGCCATTACATCTGGTTCGCACTTATTGGTATATTCAGTTAGCCACGCCGTTTTGCGTTCTTAACTGGCTTATTATCTTCTTCTGTGAAGATCAACATTTCCTGGTAGTGTAGGTACTGATTCTGGGAGTTTCATCCCGTTCATTGCACATTAATGTGTTCACATTAGGCATCTGCTTGCCATGCACAGGCTGGGTCACCATTCCAGCTATCATGTTTATCCCTGGGATCCTTAAGACATATGCTATGTCTTTACATAATAGTTAGTGCACTTCGCACCTCCTGACTCTTAAACATTTCCTTGAAATGAATTCACTAATTCCTTTAGTCTCGTTAACTTAACTGAGTTCCTTTACTTTAACCATTCATGGTAATCAGTTGCTCTTGCTTGACTTTTACTGCTGACCGTAGTATGGAGTCGACTACTTCCCGTGTTCCGGACTCTACTCGTATACATATGTGGGGTACCATGCTGATACATTGCTATTTACCCAACTAACCCATAAGTAGGTCTGTCAGGCCCACAAGCTCCTATCGGAGTGCGGTCGTCCCACATTATAGTTGGTACACTCGTAGTGTCCGTCACACGCCTAGGTGAAGTATTCTGTTGTCAACTCCCTTATATTGTCCTATGACAACATGCATTCCGTGCTTCCCGAACTTAATCGAGGGAAAGTTTATCCACTGTTGTATCTTTATCAACTACCCTTGGGTTTACTGGGTTGGTTTAAAAGAAGTATTGGTTTGAAAGAAAACTTTGGTTTTGAAAAAGGGTTTGGAAATGGTTCTAAGTTTGAAAGAAAAATTCTCGTGGTTTCACAACGTTTTCTTGCCTTAACCAAGTCTAGCTTCCTGCTGACTGGTGTATTTCCAATTACAAAGGTTAGGCTATCAAGCCCTTCCACGGTTATGATGATTCCCTTTAACTTTGTGGTACTTTACTAAGTACTTTGTATTTGTTAAAAATTTTCCCGAACATCCCTGTTATAGCATCACTTGCCATGGCAAGTGCGCCATGCTAACTGGCTCTCGGTTAAACACACACCGGTTGCGGTATTGTTCTCACCCGCACTGTTATCAGTGGCCCTGTTGGCTCTTACTTGACCTTACAGTCTTGACAATAATTCATCTAGGTGGCTTCCCACTATCTTCACATGACAATTATTAACTGGGGTGTTCCCCATTCTTGGAGTCCCCTTTTTACTTAGTACTGTATTCTCTTCGTAGCCCGTTCCTCGCATTTGTCGTGGTTACTAAGACTTGTCTCTTGTTTGGGTACTACGTTGTAGTTCCTTCGTCGGTTGGTATACCGTTGGTGTATTATTTTCCCGTAGGCATGTGTCTCGGGTTCCGTTACTTTACTTCTTGCCTGTTGCACAGTTGGTGCGTTGCACGCTGGTTTTTCTCGACTACTCGGCATGTTGACCCAGGTTGCCGGAAATTTTAATCTCCTAGCCATAGGTTTCTTCATTCTTTGCTATCAAATTCTGTTAACATTGTTCAGATGGAAACCGTCTCCGGGATTCCCAGTTTTCGGGATCTACCGTATGACAGGTTCTCCGTACCTTTAGAGGTACTTAATAACAACCAGATCAGGTTTCCCGAGTATGAGAGGACTTCCATTTCTCTGGTGTTGTTTCCCAAGTTATAAAACAGGGATTGTGGAGGGCGGGAAGGATATAGTAGGTTTCCAGTATTCACTGGTAGTTCCTAACTAGCGTATCACTCACGCTATCACTCAACCTTTAACCCCAAGTACTAAAATCCTAACTCGGTACTTCCTAAGCTCGGTAATTCAGTCATCAGAGCAATACTTCGCTCTGATACCACTTTTTGTAACACCCCAACTAACAACACACTTAACGACTAACTGCAGCGGAAAACATACTTCATCACATTACTTAACTCGTTAGTGTTACATGCCGTTAACCACCCACGTGGCTAACAAGGCTATTACATATACATTGTATCGGTCTGACGGACTAGATTCCCGAGCGACTGCACATTCTATCCCTTTCCATTTACAACAACCAACATACATAAACATTCCAACTGTACCGAGTATTTACGAACTGACGCCGATAACAATTTCGGTCTTACTACACCTACAATACATATACAATTGAAATGGCTACCCATGTATAAACAACTACCACGTCCTACTCTCGAACGGCTTCCAACTCCTTGTACCTGAAATAGGAAAAAGAAGAAAGGGTGGCCCCCCAGGGGCTCAGCACCTTTGCTGGTATGGTAATTCCGCAGCCCGCATGCTACCGGGCCACGCACGACTACTTGTCGTCTTAGCATGCGGTTGATTATATTTTAACCATGCATGTAACCGTAAACACATAACACATTACATACACACAACAATAGGGCTCAACAAACAGACATCACATCTACACTTAATAAATCACTCATTGTGTTCTTTAACCCTAGAGTGTTTCTCCTCTAATGGAGCTACTTCCTTAATAGACGGCACTTACCCACTAATCGGGTTATCCTCAAACGCCTCTTATTATAATCTGGGATTAATATCCATGATCCACATACTCCACATTTTAATCAACATATAACATCACATCGCAATAAGCATTGCAGTACATCAATAACACATAACATAACGGGTACGGATCTCTTTAGGGACCGCCCCAAACATAGTTAGTTCACTGGAGAGCCTAGAGAATGCTGTCAAACTCATGCTAAGCTCGTTTACATAACACGTTACCGTCCTTTTAGACGAACGGATAACTTAACACAAAGATGGATCGGACATAGTGATCCGAACACACCATACATAATCCCCAACAGACGTGAGTCAAAAGCCTTGGTTAAGCTCAGGGGTGATCGAAGACCAATGAAGGAAGACAAGCAACAGAGAGGAAGCTGAAGAAACTGTATACAACAACTCTCAAACAACGCGCGACAGGATATACCGGATTCCTCACCCCCCCCATAATATATAAATATTCACAGATAAAGACTCTACTATGGAACCTATCACATCAGCACACAGTACAGTACTACAACTGAGTTAATCACACAAAGGAGGGTCAAACATTTACAGCAACATCACACACAACATCACACAACTAACTCATGCATAGCCGCGGTTAGAACGTTCCTTAGATTGGAAACGTTATTACCGGATACCGTTCTCTTACGTTCACCTAATAATGGTTAACTAGCCTTCCATGCGCATTCGAGGTTACCGGTATCGGTACGCAACACATAACAACAATAACGACTGTAAACTCGTTTCATGATTTATCTTATAACGTGGCAAACATACAGAAAAACACATTGGCATACAAGCCGGTGTAATCCGGTAGGACACAGGTTGGAAGAAAACCATACCTGTCACCGGGGTTTCACTCTAACGTGCCATCACATGTTCCTCGTAACATCTTTGAACAACTGGTAACATTACATTTACTTTCATTAACACCGGGGTAACTTGTTTATTTAAAGTCTAATGCTCATGACTTACTCCCGTTAATCAGTTAGACAACTTCACATTTTTAACTCATTTTACATTTTCATTTTAATACAACTTTTCACCCACTCAATTATCATTATAACTCACTTAACATGTCCTTAACAATCTCATAACATCATTACTTATCAATCCCCATCATTAGATGTCATTTTCTAACCTTAAACAAAGTTTTTGGTCAAAACAGCACCTTGTCCAAACTTGTGTCCGAGCTTCCGAAGTTCGGACGCAAGTCGAGACTCAAAAGGGTGTAAACTGACCACTGTCCGAACATGTGTCCGAGCTTCCCAAGTTCGGACACTGTTCGAGGCCAAAACAGAGAATAGAGATGGGTGTGTCCGAACTTCCAAATTCGGACGGTAGTTCGGACGTAGCTTTAAAACTCAGGAAACTTACGCGCAACAGGGCATGTCCGAACATCCAAGTTCAGACGGATTTTTGGACGCGCCATAAACCTCATTTTCTACACTCTTAAACACTTACTCATTTCTTGCCAAAATGCTCAACACTTATAATGTTTCCTCCCTTAGGTTTATAACATGTTTCTACACATTATTTAGCCCACCAAAACACTTTATGTCCTTCCTAGAATTTTCTTCACAAGTTCAAACATCTTCCTTATAACACCTTACTTCCTCATTGTTACCAACCTTTGTATAGATCCTTAACACAATCTCACCATGGCTTGAAGTATCCTTAACTCTCATTTGCATTCTAAATCCTCCAAGATAAAGACCAAGACACTTTAACACTTAAGAACACCTTAATTCACCTTCTTTTACCAATTTAAACCTTAATCATTCCTAGTTCAACCTAGGTCACCACACATCATTTAGACACTTAAAACTCCTTGTTCATTAACCAAATTTCGCCATAGCTTCTCTTGTATCACCTAACACCAAAACACATAGTTTTTCACTTTAATACAACCCAAGAACACTCAATGTTTTAATTCACATCCTTATACACAACACATGGCTTTTCATCCTTTAAACATCAAAGACACAACTTTACAAGGAACACCCTTTACACACAACTAAACCTCAAACTACACTACATCACAATATAGTGCATGAACTTAAATTTCTTGGCACTTAGGCCCTTAAATAACATGGCTCTTAGGCCCTTAAATTGCTTAAACCTTAAACACTGAATTTCCCACATATATATTGCCTTTGACCTGCAAATACACTCAACATCACATATGCCTTATAATAATTCCCTTAAGAACAATTCACTAGCTCTTTTGCCATTGGCTCCTTAGGTATTTTATTAAGCAAACCAATCTCATTTTTCCTAAGGCATTTAAACTACATTGAGTTAGTTTGTTTACCTCTTTTCTTCAAGACTTTTACTTGAACACCTTTGCTCTTCCTTGTTTGGAAATCGGAAAGAGGACTTGGTTACTTGTCAATGTTCTAATCAATACACAAGTAAAACCCATGAGCATTTAAGCCTCATGCTTAAACTCATTTACAAACCCTAGGTTATATATATTGTCTTAACACATTAGGATAGTTGTTTTACCTTGGAATAAAAAGAGAGCTTGAATAAGCATCCAGAGAGGACTCCACCTAGCTCTTTGAAGATTGAAATGGAGCTATGGAAGAACAAGATAAGACACCATTAATGGTAAATTTCCGGACACATACAAAAACAAGGGGAAATGTTGTTTTTCTTTGGTTTTCCTTACCTCGAAGCAAAGGGGAATGCCAAGGTATGAAAATATGAGCTCAAGCTCCTTCAATGGTGAATCTCTATGGCACCGAAATGGAGCTTTTGAAGATTTGAAATGACAAAGTTGTAGAGCTTGGCCTAACTAGAAGAATGGTAGTCTTGAAATTGAATTTGGATCATGGAGCTAGAAGTTACAAGCATTCAAAGATGGAGATGGTATGGTTTGCTGTAGCAAACCGAGAATGGAGAAGAGAGTTAGGTTGGAGACGGTGGAAGTGAATGGGAAAGGAAGAAATGAAATGAGGTGTTTGCTTTTACAAGATATTTATGTTATAAAGTAACTTTCTTCTTTTTACTTACTTTTCCTTCCTTTCTTTAATTGATGTTTACATGGTGGTGACTCACCTTATAAAACCAGCCCTCATTATGTAGTAAGGGGTATAATAGTCTTTGTTGACCAATTAACTTACTTATATTGACTTATGTTATAAACTAGCTTATTTTAGTTACTATTCACAAAACAAGGCACATAATTGTGGAATTTTTGATTTCCCTTTTTTTTAGACTTCCAAATGTGATACTAAGTAGTACACATGTTAACTAAAGAGTAATGATGGACATTTAGCCACTCAAAACCCATTTACAAGACAATTTTTCAAAAATGTGCTTTAAGACTCCTTAAAGCACATTTTGTGTTTTAACTTGTTTTCAAGCTTGGTTTTCTTTGGTAATTGGTTTAATATGTTCATTAACATACAAATAAGGTCTTGGTAAGATTATTAGGTCTTAACCAAACTTATCCCAAGCTTAGAGCACATTTTTGCCCATATTGGCTTTAAGGTATTTATTTGTGTTTTGTTTGGTTTAATTGCCTACCAAGGTTTCCTAAGGGCTTAATTAGCCTTATCAAATCATAATTGAATTTTAAAAGTCTTGGTAGCTCTTGGGTCCTAACCAAGTTCACTCCAATCTTAGAGCATGTTTTTGCTCAAACTGTGTCTTAGTGCTTTATTGTGTTTTACTACGGTTTAAATTGTTCACTGATGTTCCTAAGGCACTTTTTAGCCTTTACATACCATAGTTTAATGTTTAAACAACATATCAAGGTTTGGGGTATTTCAAACAGTAATTGTCAGAGAAGTGGTAAAAAGTTTGTAACTCACCGAATTCGCTCACGGTAAGAGATACCATGCGTCGGTTGAGAAACCATTATTACAATAAATGGGAGATGTACAATACAGTAACAATAACGAATGGGGCAAACTAAACTCTAAGTTATCAGAGTTCTGCAGTAGAGGCCAGTGAACCCATGCTTCAGATACCGAATATGCATTGTGAATACGAATAAATGCCTAATTATCAATGCCTAGAAGCCTTACAGGTCAGGACTGAAACCGGTTATGAGTTAAATAAACTCCGATGAGAATTCTTGGTTTAGGGACTAAACCGCCAATATGGTTAAGATCCTCTAACCAGAACACATTCTATAACAGACCGCGTGGAAGTTAAAACAATTCACGACGGTAGAACGTTCTAAACCAATGTTCAGTGGTTGATTACGTGGGCGTAATCCCTTTTAAGGGGGGTAGAGCGTAAAACCGCTTAGTGTGCTTTACCGTACAAGTGTACGTGAACTACGTTGTGCATAGCACAAAATAATTTGTTTGGATGATTGGTGCGTGCGTTACATAAACATACACATTCATTCATGGTTTAATTGTGGTAATTGCGCACAGAAGATGCGAATACCATTGTGATAAGTGTTTTTATTTGTTAACAGTTGTGTGTGAGAGTACAAGTATAAGGGAGTAAAGAAACTCCCGGGGAACTAAAACCCCGACAGTATATGAATGTAAAACTGTGTGTTATAATTTGATAAAATATATGTATATATGTAATATAGTGATTCATGAAAGGGTATGAAACCAACATAGAACCTAGTGGGAATGAGATTCCCTAGGTAATTGGATTAAAGTGAATGGAGATAACTGATGGACGGAGTTCTATCCTTTGGAGATGTAATGATTATGACTAGAAAGACTAAAAGATAGAAAATGGGAAATGTGTGTATTATTTGATGCTTGAAAATGAAGTAGGAGGTGGAACTTGATTTGCATGTGATCAAGGGAAGCCAAACACAAATTGGGGTGGAAGGATAGTTCAACACTGATGCTGATCACATCAGGGTTGGATGATTCTTGAAGGTCCCTATAAGTGGTCACAAATAACCACGCGAAGGAAAAGAAATAAAGAGCATAAGTTGGGCTTGGAGTTGTATGTGTTTTCAAAAGGATTTTGAATCGGTATTTATAAAACGTTGATAGATACTTTACATAATGGAAGTCCTCTTACCTAACAAAGAATATTTTTGTAGTACTTGCTCACGAGCCGAGGACGTATGCATGAGAAGTACATATGTTTTTTTTAAAAAAAAAATTAAGTGAATGTTTGATCTCCCAAAGGAACGGGGACAGAAGGTGTCCATCGCGACCGGGTTCTGCGGGATCAAAGTGTATATAAAAGATATTTTTGGTTGCCATACATGCTAAGACATGTTGTGTGGTATGTGTAATAAATATTATTTTGACCTTGAGTCCTAATGTGGTTGAGTTCCAAAATTTGTTATGTTACTTAGAACTATGTGTCTAAAAGTTGTTATGTTACCGAGACCTGAGAGTCTAAGGGTTGTTATGTAAGTACAATGTTATTAAGGTACCCGGACCGTTAAGTCCGAGGTTATCATGTAAGTATGTTATGTTATGTATGGATGTGTATATGTTACCCGGACCGTTTAGTCCGAGGTTATGATGTGAAGTATGTTTGGTTATGGAAGCTTTATATTTGCAAGTAATCCCTGTGTTCTAATCCAAATGATGTGTGGGAAGTGTGAACTTCGAGGACGAAGTTCTTTTAAGGGGGGTAGATTGAAATACCCCAAACCTTGATATGTTGTTTAAATGTTAAACTATGGTATTTAAAGGCTAAAAAGTGCCTTAGAAACATCAGTGTACAATTTAAACCATAGTAAAAACAATAAAGTACCATAAACACAGTTGAGCAAAAACATGCTCTAAGCTTGGATTGAACTGGGTTAGGACCCAAAGAGCCTACCAAGACTAAATAATATTCAATTATGATTTGATAAGGCTAATTAAGTCCTTAGGAAACTTTGGTAGACAATTAAACCAAACAAAACATAAGAAAACACCTTAAAGTCAATTTAAGCAAATACTTGCTCTAGACTTGGTGTAACCTTGTATAAGACCTAAAGGTCATACCAAGACCTTATTTATAGGTTAATGAACATATTAGATCAATTACTAAAGAAAACCAAGCTTGAAAACAAGTTAAAACACAAAATGTGCTTTAAGGAGCCTTAAAGCACATTTTTGAAAAATTGTCTTGTAAATGAGTTTTGAGTGGCTAAATGACCATCATTACTCTTTAATTAATATGTGTACTACCTAGTATCACATTAGGAAGTCTAAATCAATGGGAAATCAAAAATTTCACAATTATGTGCCTTGTTTTGTGAATAGTAACTAAATTAAGCTAGTTTATAACATAAGTCAATATAAGTGAGTTAGTTGGTCAACAAAGACCATGATATGCCCTAGTATGTAAAGGGGGCCGGTTTTCCAAGTGTGACTCATCACACTTAACTAATGAATCAAAAAAGAAAGGAAAAAGCAAGTAAATTCACTATTTACTTTACAACTTAAAATATCTTCTAAATTTACCTCTCACCTCACCTTTCTTCATTCCTTCTCATCCCCACCGATTTCTTCATCTTCTCCCAAGCTCCAACCGGTTTTGCTACAGCAACTATACCATCTCCAACTTCCATTGCTTGTAACTTCTAGCTCCATGGTCCAAATTCAATTTCAAGACCACCATTCTTCTAGTTGGAACAAGCTCTTCATTTCCCTCTTTTCAAATCTTCAAAAGCTCCATTTCGGTGCCATGGAGATTCACCATTGAAGGAGCTTGAGCTCATCTTTTCATGCCTTGTCATTCTCCTTGGCTTCAAGGTAAGGAAAATCAAAGAAAAACTCCATGTCCTCTTGTTCTTATGTTGGCCGAAAATTCACCATGTAATGGTGTCTTCTTTTGGTTCTTTCATAGCTTCATTCCAAACTTCAAAGGACTAGGTGGAGTCCTCTCTTGCTACTTAGTCAAACTCTCTTCCAATTCCAAGGTAAAACATTCATTATTGTGTTTTAAGACGATATATATAACCTAGGGTTTGTAAATGAGTTAAAGCATGAAGCTTGAATGCTCATTGGCTTTACTTGTGTATTGATTAGAACATTGACAAGTAACCAAGTCCTCTTGCCGATTTCCAAACAAGGAAGAACAAGAGTGTTCAAGTAAAAATCTTGAAGAAAAGAGGTAAATGTGCTAACCTAATGTAATTTAATGCCTAAGGAAAAATGAGCTTGTATTGCTTAATAAAATACCTAAGGAGCCAATGGCAAATGAGCTAGTAAAGTACTCATAAGGAGGTTGTTAAAGGCATATGAGATTTTGTGTGTATTTGCAGGTCAAAGGCAATATATATGTGGAAATTCAGTGTTTAAGTTTAATGCAATTTAAGGGCCTAAGAGCCATGCAATTTAAGGGCCTAAGAGCCAAGCAATTTAAGATTATGCACTATATTGTTATATAGTGTAGTTTAAGGGTTTTGTTGTGTGTAAAGAACATTCTTTGTGAAGATGAATGTATTGGATGGTTAAAGGAGGAAAAACAATATGTTTGTGTGTAAGGAATGTGTATTAAGTGATTAAGTGTTTTTGGTTGTGAAAAGGTGAAAACCTAAGTGTTTGGGTTTGAGAATATACAAGAGAAGCTATGGCAAAATTTAGTTGATAAACAAAGGAGTTTATGTGTTGTAATGAGATTTTATGACCTAGAAAGTACTAGGAAATTGTTAAGTGTTAAGATGGTGAAAGAAAGTGATTATGATGTTTTAGGTGTTAAGATGCCATGGGCATTGTCTTGGAGGACTTAGAGATCAATGGGTGTTTTCACACCAAGGTTATGTTATGTGAAGTGCTAAGTCTTGTGCAAGTTTTGGTGATCAAAAGAAAAATAATGCCTTGTGGAGATCTAAGTGTGAACTAGTAGAAAATAGAAGGAGTTTGTGTATGGGAGGTGTATGTGTGAAATAATGCCCTTGGAGTAGTGGTGATGGTGGTAAGGTAACATTTTGGTTAGTGGAGTTATAGGCATGAAACTACCACTTAGAAAACTTAAGGAAAAACATTACAAGTGTTAAGAGATGTTGTAAGGAAATTGAGTAACAAGTTTGGACAATGTTTTAGGGAGGTTCAAAGTGATATTTTGGTATTAGAATATGCCTAAGTACACGTGTGAAGTTTGGGTAAACAATGGGTGAAGAGAACAAGTTGAACAAAGCTTGAAATTGCATAATATGGAATTCTGTAGCTTTGGTCCGGGACTTGCTTCCAGGACAAGGTCCCGGACCACACACCAAAAACAGGCCGAGAGTTGCATACATGTCTTGGTCCGGGACTAGGGGTCAGTACAAGGTCCCGGACCACCCTGTAAAACCAGCCGAGAGTTTCTTAAGTACTGGTCCGGGACTTAAGGTAAGTACCAAGTCCCGGACCACTCTAAAAATGTGATTTACGGTTGGAAAATGATATCTAATGATGGGGATTGATAAGTGATGATGTTATAAGGTTGTTAAGGACATGTTATGTGAGTTATAAAGACAATTAAGTGGGTGAAAAATTGTAATAAAATGTGAAAATAAAACAAGTTAAAAATGTCAAGCTATTTAACTAATTAGCAGGGGTAAGTTATGAGCATTAGACTTTAAACAATCATGTTACCCCAATGTTAATGAAAGTAATTGTGATGTTACCAGTTGTACGAGATTTGTTCGAGAAACCTAGGAGGACACAATATAGTGGACCGTGGTGACAGGTATGGTTTTCTTGCAACCTGTGTCCTACCGGATTACACCGGCTTGTATGCCAATGTGTTTTTCTGTATGTTTGCCACGTTATAAGATAAAACATGAAACAAGTTTATAGTCATTATTGTTGTTGTGTGTTTGCGTATCGATACCGGTAACCTCGAATGCGCATGAAAGGCTAGTTAACCATTATTAGGTAAACGTAAGAGAACGGTATCCGGTAATAACGCTTCCAACCTAAGGAACGTTCTAACCACGGCTATGCGTGAGTTAGTTATGTGATGTTTGTGTGTAAATGTATGAACCTCCCTTGTGTGTCTAAACCAGTTGTAATACTGTAAGGTGTATGGATGTGATAGGTTCCACAGTGGAGCCCTTAACTATGTTTATATATATATTATGGGGGGTGAGGAATCCGGTTGTTCCGGTCGCGCGTTGTTTGGGAGTTGATGTATACAGTTTCTTCAGCTTCCTCTCTGTTGGTTGTTCTCCTTCGTTGGTCTTCAATCACCCCTGAGCTTAACCAAGGCTTTTGACTCACATCTGTTGGGGATATGTACGGTGTGTTCGGATCACTATATCCGATCCATCTTTAAGTTAAGTTACTCATCCGACTAACAGGACGGTAATGAGTGTTGTATAACGAGCTTAACATGAGGGTGATATCATTCTCTAGGCTCACAAGTGAATTAACTATGTTTGGGTCGGTTCCTAAAGAGAACCGTTCCCGTTATGTTATGTGTTATTGTTGTACTGCAATTCCTATTGCGATGTTATGTTATATGTACGTTGAAACGTGAAATGTGTTGTTATGTGGAGTATGTGGATCATGGATATGAATCCAGGTTATTATAAGACGAATTTGTGTATAACCCGACTAGTGGGTTAGTGTCGTCTATTAAGGAAATAGCTCCATTAGAGGAGAAACCCTCAAGGGTTAAGGAACAAAATGAGTGAGCTATTGAGTTTTGTTGTGTTGATTGATTTGTTGAACCCCGTTGCTGTGGGTATGTAATGTGTTGTGTGTTTATAGTTTACATGCATGATTCAAATATAATCAACCGCATGCCTAGACGACAATTAGTTGTGCGTGGCCCGGTAGCATGCGAGCTGCGGGATTACCATACCAGCAAAGGTGCTGAGCCCCCTGGGGGGCCACCCTTTCTTCTCTTTCCTATTTCAGGTACAAGGAGCTGGAAGCCGTTCGAGAGTAGGACGGGGTAGTCGTTTGTACATGGGTAGCCATTTTAACTGTGTATGTATTGTAGGTGTAGTAAGACCGAAATTGTTATCGGCATCAGTTTGTAAATACTCGGTACAGTTGGAATGCTTATGTATGTTGGTTGTTGTTAATGAAAAGGTATAGTAATGTACAGTTGCTCGGGAATCTAGTCCATCAGACCGATACAATGTGTATGTATTAGCCTTGTTAGCCACGTAGGTGGTTAACGGCGTGTAACACCAAAGAGTTAAGTAATGTGATGAGTTAAGTTTTCCGCTGCAGTTTGTTGTTGAGTGTGTTGTTGTTAGTTGGGGTGTTACATTTAAGCTCTCACTTAAATGTTATGTATAACCTTTGACTTGTCTTAGAATGTTGTATAACTCAAGGTTGTAAGACCAAGGAATGTATTTTATTAACACTTGTTAATTGTTCCACTTATCCACTTTACCCATACTTAACCATAATTCTCCCATTTAAGACTTTTATAACATAAGTGCATTATATGTTATTCAATCAATCTTAGAATTCCAATAACAATTCTTAAGCTCAATACTTTTATTCTTAATTTAGAATAAACATCGTATTATGACCTATGATAGGTTTATCTTAGAATATTATACTATTACTTACAATGTACTGATTATGTATTTTATCAATACTACTAAATTATCCATTATGATTAAGTTTCCCCTTAACTTAATTAAGATCTACATCTTGTATATAGAAATCATAGTGTTGTAGAAGGATTAAAGAAAAGACCCAAAAACAGATTTTAAAACTGAAGTACTGGGCCGGACCGACCTTAGGACCGAACTTGCAAGGTCGGTCGAGCCCAGATTTACAAAGACGGGAAAGCTTCTGGAATCGACCGACCTTGCGACCGGACTTGCAAGTTCGGTCGGACCAGAAAATTCTCCCGTCTGAAACCTTCTGGAATGGACCGAACTTGCGACCGGACTTGCAAGTTCGGTCGGCCAGAAAAATTCCGCAGATGAAGGCTTCTGGAATGGACCGAACTTGCGACCGGACTTGCAAGTTCGGTCGGCCAGAAAAATTCCCGTAATGCAAGCTACTGGAATGGACCGACCTTGCGACCGGACTTGCAAGGTCGGTCGGGCTAAAATTTTCAAATACGAAACTTACTGGAATGGACCGACCTTGGGACCGGACTTGCAAGGTCGGTCGGCCCTGGAATTTTTACACGATGTAGCCTACTGGAATGGACCGGACTTGCAAGGTCGGTCGCAAGTCCGGTCGAGTAAAAAAAAAATGTTTTAATTATATGATTATAGTAATCATATATACATATATATGCCCATATACACATATGCATATATATATGTAGTAACACACCATTAATGAAGTAGTAATGGTAAGAAAGTAAGTAAATGAGTAAGGAAGCAAGCTTAAGAAGTAATAAGGAAAAGAATGGTTTTATAACCAAGTAAGAAAGTAATGAAGTAGTAAGTATACATTGAAAGTATCAATGAAGGAGTAAGTAGATCAATAATAGATCATTGATCATACTACTGCATGTATGTATAGGAATCCCATAGTTGGGCTCCAAAGGAACCGGTAGTACCCTACGACGGTGAACGGTATGATTTCTTCATGCCCTGTATCCTAACTTGGTTACCCCGATTTGTGTGCCTATGTGATCACCAATAAGATAAATGCACGAATCGGACTTATATTGCACTTAATTGTGTTTGAACTATATTGTTCTTGTTTTATGTTCTTGAACATTTAGTTTGTATAATTCATGAAAAGTATGAATGGAAATGAAGTGTATGTGTAAGTATGAGTACTTGCATATTGTATGTATGTATGGAAGTAAGTATGGACTTCTACTAATTCCGAACGATCTAACTCCTAACATGAGTAATGAGTAAAATGGAATGAGTAGAAGCCCGATATAGTTTCGGCCACGCGTAAGGATAAGGAGACACAAGAGGTTGAATCCGAATCCTGGCTATAATCTTTTCCTTGGACCAAATCCCTTGAATGGGTAGCATCCTGGATTAGTGGGCCACCTTAAAGCCCGGTGGTGGGATGTAGTAATCCCTGCCCGGAGGTCATACCGACTTAACTGGAAGTAGAGTATGTAAGAAGCAAGTATTGTATTTGTATTGGTCTTGACTATTGTAAGTCATTGACCCGGAGTAAAAGTAATGAACACCCGATTAACCCGGGTGTGTAATGAGACTAACAAGACCTTTGTATGTATTGGAGAATTGTATCTCTGTAATGCGGTGAGTATGGTAAGTATGAATGGATGACTTGTATTGTATTTCTTGTATGTAACGTATGTATGTATGCTTGTGAAATGAATGTATTGAACTGTATTGTATAAAGCATGTATGTATGTATGAATGAAACGAACCGCATGTACTCGACCAAATAGTTGGCGTACCCTCGCTAGTACGCGGGGTATGCGGTTATTTCCGCTGCGAGAAGGGTAAGTATGGGATTGATTAGAGGATAATGGACGGATTAGCGGTTGGGGTGTTACAGTAACATTTATAATATAAGAAGTATTCATTAAAAGAGAATGAATATATTATAAAGACTTACCATATAATAAATAGTCCCATAATACATGTACACAAATAAATATATGTTATGTAGTGGAAAAATATAATATGGTTTAATAACCATGTATTATCATAATTAAAATGATATAAGATAAAGGGAAAAGAATTACAAACATTAGATGTGGAAATTCTAATGTTAGGAGTATACATGAAATAATAAGGATTTATATAATTCAAAATATTTTTACGTATGAATTATACTACATTAAACTTGGGAAAAACAAACCTTAGGAAAATAAATACTAAGGTGAAATGTATAATATATGATAAAGAATTATACATGGAATATAGAAACAAACTATATAATATACAATAGTATATTGAATTACATGCGATAACAAGTTCAACGTTAAGTATATTAATATACGAGACAAGACTACGCATGTAATCTAACGTTTTTCCAATCCCGAGTTAAGCCGAAAACCCGACAAACGTTGACAGTTAGTAACGGGGGATTAACCGGGAGGTATTAGTGATGGTACGGGGCCGTAGAGTTATGTTATTATACGGGATTCTAATCAGTAGCGTTGTGTATTATTAGACTGTTAGAGACGACACGGGGAGCATCGGATCTAGTTGATTCATACTCCACGGTTATACATTCAGGGTGAACGGTATGTTGTTACGTGTCTCTGATTGTCTCTGAGGGCTTCCTCAGTTCAAACTTCTGTGTAATCTGTGATAAGATTGTTTGTCTGAATGTGTGAATAAATATGCATGAACTGTATATTTTTAGCTGTTTATTATTTACTGTTGTTGCGTTAACAGTATTGGTTCGTATATATGGACCTATATATATAAAACGAACTAGCGGCTATGGTGCTATCTTATATGCAATATAAGGGTCGTCAGAAAAACGTTGTAGCACTAGGATAATAAGATATACATATTATCCGAGACTTTAATACGGAGCACTGCCTTTCTAAACGCCGCTCTCGTATCTAACACTGGATCCCGAGTTTACAGACTCCAGATTGGACTAACGACGTTAGTCTGCTGTGTTAGAAAAAAATTGGTAATGCGATGCGATGGTATAAATAATTAACATAACAAAGCCAAGAGGATGTGGCTCTTGGTGCGCGCTGTGATCACAAAAACGATACCAGGATGTCCGCGTACGGGTCCGCAAGTATCAAGAAATTTCCCATGAGCTAGGATGGCTCGTTGGTCAGAGACTCTACCGCTGGAGTGGCTACTGCCGTGGGTGACCCGCCATAGTATATGGGTAATTTAGAGACACGTTGTTTTTAACGAGACGTTGTCACTAGGTATATATAACTGAACACTTATTATAGTTGAGACTTGTACATTGGTGAACAACATTGGTTTTTGTACCAAGGACCGGAGTTAATACTTGTTTAATATTCTCGTTGTTTCGCTTTGTGGTTCACTGGTTATACTGTGTGGTTTATATTATGTGTGTTGATGGTTATGTTATTGTATGGTTGTTACTGTTAAATGTTAAAATATTAAAACGGTATTGCATGTAACGAATCTCATGTTCTCGACCCATTAATTGAGGGGTTTGAGGAGGCATGATGGGGCATGTGATAACATACTCAGCAGGGGCTGATTCCATACCACAAACCATTTTTATTTCAGGAGACTAGATGGTGGGTCGACGCAAGGCGCGACAGTTGTATTTTACTTTTGGCTAGACTTGGTACGGTCTGAGGCTACTGTTATTTCGGACTCGGGTTTGTAAACCGAGTTGTATGTTTGGTTAGACGCTCACGTGTACGGTTTTGTAATAAGCGGTTGTTGTTGGTTGTGTTTTAGATTGTTTAAGCACTACTATCTATCTCTTGTGGTCACTGCGGGAATACGTTTAGTATGTTGATTATCATGTAACTCGTTATCACCCGTATGGGCGAGTGATAACAGTGACACCATTAGAGCGACAGTCTGTTATTTACCGCTGCGATTTGTTTACTAAGTACGACGTTTATATCATAATTAGGAGCCGGATTTGGTAGGGGTGTTACAGTTCCAAACTTATATATATATATTTGTAGTTTGTTGTTGGAATGGTATAGCAACACATCACACTCAACAGACATTCATAAAAGAAAAGTGTGTAAAGGAATCATTCACAATTCCAAGAAGGGTTAGGAGTCGTGCCTTACTGGAGTCCTCACTTCCCAATTCTACCCCAATTCCCCATTTTTAAGTGCACCTATATTGTAAGTATTTCACTCGGCTTGTTTTCTCGGGTTCAGAGCGTAACTACGCTCTGATACCAATTTCTGTAACGCCCCTATTTAAAATATTTATAGCGGAAATAAAATACTAAAGGCGTACTGTAACACCCCATCCAAAGCCTATCGTGGTTATCGCAATCTGAACACTTATTCGAAAACGTCGCAGCGGAAATAAACAACTCCTGGACCTTGCCACGGTCTGATCGTTAGAATATACCGGCTTAATATATACAATACTTAACCAAAATACTTATCCAACTCAAAACATCAACATCCACAATCCCACAACCAACCGAGTACTAGTATCTCAAACGTAATCTCACTTACAACAATTTAATATAAACAATCGGGTGCACAGGCGCAACCCGAATTCAAAATAAATGTCCCCTCCTAAGTCTAACCGCTCCTACTCTCGTAGTGCGTCCTCATGGGCCTCTTACCTGCAAGTGTAAAAATAGCCCCCGAGGGGGTCAGCACGAATGCTGGTACACCCTCTCATGGCCCCCAAGCTAACGGGGCTACGACGACTAATTGTCGATAGCATGGAAATTGATTACTTACACAAACATAATATGAAGTGCAATAACAATAACCACAGATGAACATATATAGTCCACAAGCAATGAACGACTCAAGCGTTCCCTTATCAAGTGGGTTAGTAACCCCCTCCTTAGTCCTCATTTCCTTAATCTCAGTTCCTTATCTTACCTTAATCTTAGTCTTATACTTGCCAACCTCTCCACTATTAGATTGGTTAGCCCTTAATTGGTTGCTTATCTTTGTAGGGCTTGGTTAACCCTAGCCGGTAGCAGTGCACTATCCGACGATAAGCTACCTTCCTTAATTTATTGGGGATGTAGGCTTGATCCCCCCCACGCCTTCCTTAATGTGCCTCCCACCTCAAACAGTAGCCCGGGTGGTCGGGGCGATTTGTTGACCCTAGGCGACGAGTTTAATGACCAGTCTTATTTGGAAGTCGGATCTGATTCAGATACCGACCTCCCCCAATACACATGTGCCGGTACCATTCCGGATTCCTCACTCCCACCCCAAGTTATGGTTAGTGAAAGCCTTAATTACCAAGTGTTAGTTAAACCTTGACGGGTAAAACCAACAATCACCGATACTTAGTTCTCAACCTTAACTCAGTAAGTACTAAACTTGGTTAGTAGCAATCTCAAGTCTCGCGGGTTAGTGTAAATATAACACAATCACAACGAGAACAATATAACCGGTTGCATGCTTTATCTTGTTTTAGTCATAGCAAATAAACAGATAGCACACAAGCAGGGACACCTCGTTAGCAAGCAGGTCACAAGAAGGATTGTACCGTTCACCGTCGATCGTTGTTTGTTTAACCTTCTTCGGGGTCCCAATTCACAAACCTAAAACATTCATTCATTTTTAGGTTATTAGTTATTTGCACCTTACTTAACTCACTTAGTCCCTAAGGACTTCATTCAATAACCTCTCAAGTCTTTATCACTTAGTCTTACAAACTTAACTTTAAACATTAAAACTTATACTTAATCTTAACTTAATTCCTTAAGTTCTTAGGGTCCCAATCATTACTACCCTACCAAGGGCATACCTCATTACCCATTACCATTCTTAGAATTTGAAATTTCTTTTTTTTTTTTTTTTGGCTCGACCGGACTTACCGACCGGACTTGCCAAGTCCGGTCCATTCCAGTACCCTTTTACCATTGGAAAATTCACTCCGACCAGACTTACATGTCCGGTCCTATGTCCGGTCGATTCCAGAGACTTATAATCCGTACAAAATTCATGCCGACCGGACTTGACAAGTCCGGTCCCATGTCCGGTCCATTCCAGAAACATTTTCCCTCTCTCAAAACAAGCCCGACCGGACTTGTAAGTCCGGTCCCCAAGTCCGGTCGATTCCAGAAACATTTCCCGGTAGTGTAACAGAGCCCGACCGACCTTGCAAGTCCGGTCCTAAGGCCGGTCGGCTCCAAAAACTTGTTTCTAAATTCTTTTTCAACTCCAAACTTCTCCTCATATATCTTAATATGTTATAACCTCATTTGGGCACCTCAAATACACCTTAAGCCCTCCTTAAAATACCTTAAATCATCCACCAAGATCCACCTTAGTCATTATGCATTTTCCTTGTAATAATGCTAACACTTGTAATGTTTTCCTCTAGGTTTCTAGGTGGTGGTTCATACCTAGTGTAACCACTATGCCAAATGTTTTCTTCACCACTATAACATCATCTCCCAAGCATCTCTCACTATCTAAAACTCTTTCAAACATTTACTTAAAGTTCCTTAACAAGTCTAAACTTCCATCATCATCACATTATTTCCTTCCTAGTTGTGCATCAACATTTGCCTAAGTCCTAAATACTCAAATACATTCTCTTGATTCCTAAATCTTCCATGGTGATACCTAAGTCATCATAAGTCATTAAAACACCATAACTACTCCCTTTTTCATCAAGACAACCCATAGAACATTCCTAGTACTTCCTTAGTCATTAAATTCCCTTAGGATATCTTAAACACTTAAACTCTCCTTTAAATTTTGCCATGGGTTCTCTAGTATATAGTACCTCCTAACACATTGTTTTTCTTCAACAAACAACCAACATCACCCAAATTCTCACCACAACAACTTAACACCCAATTTACACCAAAACTTCACCACATCATCACATAATGCTTAAACTTAAAATGCTTGGCACTTAGGCCCTTAAATGACAATAATCTTAACCACTGAATTTCCACATATATTTGCCTTCAACCTGCGAATACACTCAACAAGGCTCCCATTGAAATAAAATGCTTCTTGTATTTCACCTTTATATTCTTAAACTATCTCTTTTCTCATTTGCTCCTTAGTCACAAGTTCACAAGAATAGTCATTGTTTCTCCTAGGTTTTATAGCACCTTTCCAATATAAACTCTACACTAAACTCATCATATACCCATATCTCATTCCCTTAAACAACAAAACAACTTAAGGTAAGTAATTTACCTTGTTTTCTCACAAGCTTAAAAACTTTTCTCCTTAGGTTTTCTTTGTTCAATCTCGGTCACCAATGTGATTCTCCTTGCCAATGTTCTAACCAATATCCAATAACTCCAATGAGTACTAGATAATACATTAACCCTAAGGAACAAACCCTAGGTTTAAAAATATGTTTTAAGGTATTAATGTGATTGTTTTACCTTGGTTTCTCAAGACAACTTGGATGTGAAGCAAGAAGGACCTCCTCTCTCCTTTGAAGAGTAGAAACAAGCTAGAACAAGGCATAAACATGGAGTCCCATGAGTATATATTTTCGGTCAAGTGACGAAAATGGTGGAAACCTAGATTTTCTTACACTTTCTTTACCTTAAGAGAATGGAGATGCCAATGGAGTCTCCAAACTTGAATTTCCTCCTCTAATGGTGGTTTGACTTGGCACCAAAATGAAGCTCTTGAAGTTTTGAAAAGATAGAAAGGAGGAGCTTGAGCTAACTAAGAAGAATATGTATTTTGTTTTGGATTTGGAGCTAAAATGAGCAAGATGTGTGCAAGAGAAGGTGGAGCTTTCATGGAGGTTGAGTTCTACGTGAATGGAGAAGGGAAAGAGCAGTTCAACCGTGGGAAAACAAAGGAGAATGAAGAAGTGAGGAGAGAGAACTAATAAAGTGATATTTATGTAAAAGGTGAATAGTGTTTTTTACTTTATAACTCTCATTTGCTCTCTTATTTGCTTAATGACTCATGTAGGTGATGACTCACCTCCTAAGAAACCGGCCCCCTTTTAGTAATGATGGTAATTTAGTCTTTGTTGACCAAATGTCTCACTTATATAGACTTATGTTATAAACTAGCTTAATTAATTCACTATTCCTCAAAAACAAGGCACATTGTTGTGAAATTTTTGATTTCCAATTGATATAGACCTCCAAATGTGATACTATATAGTACACATATTAATTAAAGAGTAATGATGGACATTTAGCCATTCGAAACCCATTTACAAGACAATTTTTCAAAAACGTGCTTTAAGACTCCTTAAAGCACATTTTGTGTTTTAACTTGTTTTCAAGCTTGGTTTTCTTTGGTAATTGACTTAAAATGACCATTAGGATATTACTAAGGTCTTGGAACAATATTTGGGTACTCTCCCATGTCTCTCCAAGCTTAGAGCATGTTTTGCTTAAACTGCTCTTTTTGGTGTTTCCTTATATTTTCTTTGATTAGAAATGTTTCTAAGGCATTATTTAGCCTTCTTATATCTTGGTTTATCATTTAAACACCATATCTAAGTTTGGGGTATTTCACGTACAGACCATCGGGTTCCAAACACCCGGCACCAAACCTCACCAATTTACAACTTAAAGATTACAATTGTCACGGCCTGAACCTCGAGAAAACTTAAAAAAAATAAAACAGTAATAAAACACATAAACTCTCCACAAAACCTAATCCCATCCCAATCACTCATTCTCTTCGTGGCCACCTGTAAAATAACTCGTACCTGCAAGATAAAACCAACCAGCCCACCCCGGGAGGGGTGAGTCAGTTCCGTGGAATGGAACTGGTACAATTCTCCAAAAACAAACTTATAAAACATAACTCTTCAAAATAAACAGTAACTTGAAATCAAACTCTTGAAAGTAAAATAGGGAAATGAGGCACTTCAAAACAATCAATCATAGAGAAAAGAGGACAAGGTAAGGATAGAGACAAAGAACTTAAAAACCAAGTCAACCACTTAAGAAGTCACACCATATAGTTAGTAAGCATCCATTATTGATGTTAGAACCAATTCTGGTTAAGAAGAGAAAGACTCAGGTAGTCACAAAGGACTAGGAATGATATGAATACCCATAACCCGTGGTAGACAGTTTATGTCCCCACCATTTCAGAAAGCTGATTCCCATAGACAAAATATACTCAAGAGTGGAATAAATTCAACTGGGAGAGATGGCCCCCACCGCCAAGTACGTCCTTTTAGGACAGGGGATATATAGCCCCTCACTGTCTACTACGTCCCTTTTGGGACAGGGGATATACAGCCCCTCACCGTTACCATTGAAGACGCGCGCACGTCGAAACAACAAGTCCCAGCTCATGGATGAAACGATATCCAGAGTCAAAAGAAGAATTTACCAAAATTGACCTTCTCCACATTCCCACTAGATCACTAACTACCCAGAGCAATACCAAAACACTCAGTCCTACAGAGTGCAGAAGTGTAAACCTAAGCAGTTAATGTCTAATGGAACAACCAAATAGAAGGAACCAAAACCCATGTAAGTTTCACATTCAAGGCTCAGTTAGTCACACAAGTTGAGTTAGTCACACAACCATTTCCATTTAGAAATCCACTTTAGCTCAGTTAGTGTTTGTCACAAACATCCCTTAAGTCTTGTTAGCAAAGCATAAGAGTACGAGAAATCGTACCTGGGTAACGCTGTAGCTGTTCTAGTCAACTTGCGCAAACAATCAGTAGTACTCTGAAGAATATTAAACGTAGTCTATCATCAATCACTTGTAGCCTACGTTAAGCTTAAATAAACTCCTCACTCTTATTTCTAAGTCTCAATTGTCTTTTAAGCCCTCACTTAAATGTTATGTATAACCTTTGACTTGTCTTAGAATGTTGTATAACTCAAGGTTGTAAGACCAAGAAATGTATTTTATTAACACTTGTTAACTGTTCCACTCTTATCCACTTTACCCATACTTAACCATAATTCTCCCATTTAAGACCTTTATAACATAAGTGCATTATATGTTATTCAATCAATCTTAGAATTCCAATAACAATTCTTAAGCTCAATACTTTTATTCTTAATTTAGAATAAACATCGTATTATGACCTATGATAGGTTTATCTTAGAATATTATACTATTACTTATAATGTACTGATTATGTATTTTATCAATACTACTAAATAATCCATTATGATTAAGTTTCCCCTTAACTTAATTAAGATCTACATCTTGTATATAGAAATCATAGTGTTGTAGACACATTTTATTATAACTTAATTGAGTTACTAACTCATTTATCTTATCGTTAGTTCAGAAAGACTTTTTATTACAACCATCTAATAATCTTGTCATAAGATGTTAAATTACTTTTCATCTTGAAACAACTATATTATAGTTAACTTAGACTTATCGAACTCTTACATTTAGTATTCACAAGGTACATTATTTGCTTTATTATTACCTATATAATAAGGTGTTTAAATATAACCTTTTATGTATCCTTACTTACATTTAATTTCCTAAATGTTTTATTTTACACACCTTCCCTCCATAGACTATGTATAATCCTTTTACTAACTTCGATAAACTTAAGTCATAAATACATTTTAAATTGCTTACAAAACCTAAGGTTTCAAAGGGATAGCTTAATAAATTAATTTCCTTTATTATGTTTTAGGATAAGCATTATATCTTAACATAAGGTAAAATTTATCTAAGAATTAAATCCTCATTCATAAGTGAAATTGACAATTATTTAATAAGATAATCTATTCTGAAAAGTTCTCGTATTTTATATTCAAACAACATATTAATATTTCTAGTGTCGCAAAGTTGATCAATATAATATCTTATGTAACTTAGTTCCATCCGACTAAGGTTCAAAAGTTTTAAATATCTAATTTCCATTTACATCTCTTTTACAAGTTCTACTACTAATACATCACTTAATTATAATCTCCCATTTGAATATTGGTAATAAATGTATTTTACATGGCTCATCTAATTTTTAAGAAACTTAAGGATTATTATTTAGATTAATTTCCTAATCATAGTTTATATCATAATCCTTTTAATGATTTTATCTTAAAACATTAGGTTATGGTTCAAAACTATAAATGTTATTAAATGATTAAATCTAGACTTACTAATCCACTTCACATTTAGATGTAAAAGTATTTCATTTATTTATTATATATAGTAAGTTCTATTTGTGCAAAATCTAATTACAAATAAATCCTAAGTCCTAACTTATTAATTACTTAACCAAATTATAGATTTACATTCTGGTCTTTGACAAATAATATTACACATGTATTTTAATATGGTTTATATAGATCTTAGAAATTCAAGATAACTTTTAAAGCTTAATTGCATAACCACAATCCAATACTACCTCATATAATATTCTTTTAATAGTATTATGTATAGGTTTAATTTAACTTATTAATTCCTTCATATTCTATTTTCTATAAGGTATTTTATTTCTTTTATTTATTTATTACATATATAAACTAGAATTTATTCAAGACATTCTTTATGTAGTTTTATTGCATTTAATTATTTATATTAACTGCTACACATATCTACACCAAATATGGTTTATAAATAAAGTATTTTCCTTAGTTTTAATTAAGTATATTAACCTAAATTTTATATAATTAATATCAATGTAGATTAATTTAATCCCTTGATTTAACCTAAGTTACTATCTTATTTCTGTTATATATATATAGATTTACTTCACTTAAAATTTTATACCCAAAAATATTTATTAACATTCTGTATTAAATGTTAGTTTAGTCTTATTATATTTTCCCCAACCTATAAAGTTTATTAATAAACTATACTTTAATTTTTGTTACATTAAAAACCATATATTATAAGATAATCTTATGAAAATTTCATAAACACAATTTTTAGACCCATTTACCCTTGTCCAAAAATTCCCAAATTTAATATATAGTAACTATAATATTTTAGACATATTATAAAATTTTTATTTCATAAAAATATCCTTTTAATTTATCCAAATGATTCCTTAATACCCGTAACTTGCAAAAATCATAACTTACGTTTAAAAACTCCAAAACCATATTAATTTACATCAAAATAAACTAGATTTTATAAGGAATCTATGGTTAAAATTTCAAGTCAAAATACATTAGGGAAGGTATTTAAATTAATTCAACAAGTTAGGGTTTAATTCTGGAAATATTATAATTCATAACCAACTTAAACTTCCCTGTTCTAATCTCGGCCGTCCGTTTCTATACCCTACGATCGGACGGCTACTGCTACTCGAGTTCATCAGCAAACACAAAACGAAACCCGAGTACGTTTTCCTTGATTTCTCTCAACTCACATAACCAAATCGACTGATTTTTGTTTCATTGGATTAGAAATTCAATTTCGGTTCTAATGGTACCAATTATACAAGCTATCATGCAGTATACAGCGAATACGATTCTGGGCAACGGAGGTTAGGGTTCTTGTCGTTTCCGATTTGAATTTCTACAAATTCTCTCAATGTATTGCGTAATTGGTTAAATTGATAGAGGGGAATGAACGGGAATGCAAAATCGAACATCATAGATGGTGGAATTTGGTCGGAATCGTACCGGAGATGCACCGGCAAGACAATTCGAACTCGTTTTTTGGAAAACTTAGTATTTTTTTGTGCTCTTCAGGTATGCAACTTTAGACGCTTCTATTTCCCAAACGATCGAGAACTGGCTTGAGGTTTCTTCATAAGAATTGTAGAGGAATCAGAGATCTTTAAAACGAGCTATAGATTAAGAATTTTCACCCACGGATGAAGAAGATATGATAGGACGAAGTTTACCTGTTCAACTGAAATTTCTGGATTTCTGGGTTTCCAGAACTCGGGGAGGCAACTTTCGATGCCTTTATCTTTCACCCTATTGAGAATCAGTCTTTGGTGTAAAACGGAAAGTTGGAGAGGGATTAGAGATCTTCACAACAAGCTAAAGAACACGAATTTTGGTTGAGAAACGAAGAAGTTATGGCGAGACGAAGTTTACCTGCTCAACAGTTTTTTCTGGAAAACTGGTTACGGTTTTGCGGGTAGGCTACTTTGGAACGATTTTCCGACTGATGTATAATGAATTGGTTTGTGTATGAGTTATGGTTGGAAAGAGCATTCGTAGGAGAAGAGAATGCAAAAGACGGCACTCAAAAATTCCAAAAGATGAGAGAGATATGGATGTCACAAGTTAGGGCGAAATCAGTTGTGAAAATCGTGGAGATAAAAATGGCTAAGTGTTGGGCGCGTATCCCGAGGCGCGCGGGTGAGTCAGCAGACTTGCCACATCAACATCTTTTCAAAATTTTGGCTCTAAACTTCATTTTATCATAATTTTGGCTAGGATGATCCGTTTTTGACGTTCTTTTTATCAATCTTCATGGTTTTCCATAACCTTTTTATCGATATAGGTTTCTTGAGCTAGTTTGACCATTCTCAAAAAGTAAACCCTAGCAAGGCTTAATAAGCTTTAAGGTTTCTATAATTTTATTTTGACTTTTATGTTTCAAAACAATGTTCCAACTCTTTCTAAAATCTTTATAATATACTTGGAGTGTTTAGAAATTTTCCCAAGATTTATTGACTTATAAATCTTATTGTTAAATTCATAATACTATATAATAATATATAATAATTTAATACTTAATAGTATTCTTTAGGGTTAAATAGAAGAAATCCCCTAAATTAATTTCCATAATTCCACATAATATTAATATTCATAATTCCATACAATACTTTAGTATTAAATAGTATTAATTAAGGTTTAACAAAAGAAATCCCCTAAATTAATTTAGGGGTATTTCAGTATATCCCCCTTAAAAGAAATTTCGACTCGAAGTTTAAAAATCAACTAATAGCCACTCACACCGCTTCGGGTGTGCTAAGACAATAATAATTCCAATGGAATTCCATACCAATCCAATCCTATATTTCCATCCATTCCCATTTCCACTCGAGATTACTTAAACTCAAGGTGGACCAAGATATACCAAGATATTTCATGATGAAAATCAAAAGCCACATGTTGTGTCATAATGTAAAAACCAAGTACATACATACACCACTCACTCTACTAATCACGCAACAGGCATAATCTGGATGAGGTAACGAAGAAAGATTATGCTCTACCCCCCCTTAAAAGAGAACTTCGTCCCGAAGTTTAAGATTTATCTACCAACTACTCACACCTCCTTCCGGTGTGTGGGTAAACTAAATATCAAGTTGTACTACAAGCTTTAAAATGTTTATCACACAATCAAACCACTCAAGAGTATTCATCCAATAACAATTCCAAACATTCGTTTCTGTTTTCACACACCACATTCAAAGAATTCAGCACCTTATTATCAAGCTTTGTTATAAATTTTATGGCGCTGTTGAATTTATCTATGATTGATATATATTTGTACCCCCTGATTGTTATGTATTTGTATTTTCTTGATTATTATAAATTTTATTTTATGATCCTTACCTATTCATTTTATGACAGGTATGAATGATATGTCCATTATTGTTCATTTTATATTGTATGTTTATTTGATGAAGATGTCGTACCCCCCCCCCTTAAAATAGGGTACGACCCATATCCGTCTCGTAATAATGAAGTGGAATTTAAACTCACTTTTAAGGAGCACAATATTTTACATCTCCTATGGAGGTTGATGCACAATATCACTCGTCGTTACTCTGGCTTGATTGTAGCTAAATCTTTTAGTGTTCCCAACATGTTTTCCTAACTCATTTCACCTCTCTTACGGTCATTGGCAAAAACAAATTTTAGAATTCACCATTCGTATAGTAGGTTAAGTTTTGAAATTGAAACATAGGTTATACTTAGATATTACTATAATAACATTTTAGTTCACTCTTTCTTTATTTAAGTATTGGGTGTAGTAGGTATCAAAATCTTAAATCATGTGATTTGGAAACTATTAATTCATAAAAGAAAATTTCCATTATAATGTAATGTAATTATTTAAATGTTATCCTTACTACAACATTTCTCTAGCAGCATTTTATAACCTAAAGTTTCTTAATTGCCATGGCTTAAAAATTCATGAACCTTGTACCGAATTTATAACCTTGGTACGTAAATATGCCATTTATGTTATTTTCACATATCAATTATATTAACCAGCTATAAATCAGGTGTAACATGTTTGGGTAGTTTAACTAATATTTTAGATCATATAATAAGCCTAGATAGTCTTTCAAAATTACATTCAAGGGTTTATTAGCCAACATATATTAAAATTTGTATTATATTCCTTTATAAAAATACACCTTCTGTGACTTCTAAGATTTGTATATGTATAATGTTAAACTTCCAAATAAACATGAGAATTTCCCATCTTTAAGTAACTCTCAAAAAAAATTTTTAAGATGCTCAATACTCCAAGTATTTAAGGACCAATGATATTTAGTTTAGTATTACTCTTCTCTTCACTCAATCTTTAAGTAACTTCTTTTATTGGTTTTTATATTCAACCAGGGGTAGATGTTGTACCTTGGAGTACCCAAACTTAATCCCCTTCCTCCATATATAGGTATTTTTCACCAAAGATTTAACTCAATAAACCCTTTACATTTATGAGTTTTAATACTGGATCTTAAGATACAAATTTTGAATTGTTCATTGTGGTTAGTAATGAAATATGCCTAGCTCAAGATTTCATGATGGTAACGTCTTACCACCAATCCTCCTCAAGTTCAACACAATCCATCACTTGCGTAGAAGATTATTTGTGGTTAGATGACAAGGCTTGTCTAACCCCTAAACTTCCAGAAGTGGGTGTGCACCCCCACTACTTTCAGCCTAGGAGTTTATAGTACCAGGCACTTCCCGTAAGGTGTTAGGTTTAGGTATTTTCTTTCTAAAGTTAACATAGAGTTTTAGTGCGGTTTATAGGTTCGGATGTACGCTACTAGTTTTGTTAGCTTAATAATTTTCTAGACTTAAGATTTATCCTAACATTAGCTTTAGGCAACAATTTGTACCAAGTAGTTCTTGAGATTTATTCTCAAACTTTAGAGGAGTTAAAGTACTTTCACATAATATCAATACTAACTTAGTTATTCAAAGCTCTAACTGTATACTGTTTTCCATCAAAGTATTCTTTAAAATTCTAGGAATTTGTGTACTATATTTTAAAGGATTGCATTTTTAGCAATGCATTCTCCATGAGTATGCTTTTGAAAAATAGCTTAATATTTGGTTTATCTCAACCAAAATCTTATCGTACTTAATATAGGATGTTCCTGAAATACCCCTAACCTTAAAATTTTAATTAAATGATCTATTAATGATCTAAGGGGGTTAATAAACATCTAAATACCATTGGGGAACAATCTAAAAGATCTCAACGAGGCAAAACATGCCTTAAGATCGGTAAAGCCAAAAATGTGCTTTAAGACACCATAGAGATTGTATGACCTCAAATAGGATCCAAAGTGGATTACTAAGTATTATAATGAAGTAATGAACATTATAAAACCATTCTCAAAGGAAACCAAGCTCTAAAACATGTTCTAACACAAAATGTGCTTTAAAATTCCTTAAAGCACGTTTTTGAGAAAATTGACTTTCTGAGTGGGTTTTGTGGTGTTAGGCATTGGATTAGACCTTGATATAATAATGTACTATAATGTACCACATTAGAAGGTCTAAATCCAAAATTTCAAAAAAAATTGAAAATATGGCATTCATTTGTGAATAGTAACCCAAATAGTGCATTTTTAAGCAAAATTGACCAAGTATGGTCAATGGTCAATTAATGACCACCCTAACCCTTTGGCTGTCGGCAGGCATGGAGCTTATAAGACAGATCATTATACTTTAGTGCTAAATATCTTCCTAATCTGGTGAATCACCATTTTACTATTCCTTTTTCTACTTTTCATTCATTAAATCACATTTCTTTTCTTTCTCTTGCCTCTTGTCCCATTCCAGCCGAGCCATCAGCTCTTCCAAACCCTCTCAAGCTGTGTTCTTGAGTATGGAAGACAAATCAATCTCTTAAGCACCTAAGGTAATGGTTTAAGGCATATTTTAGCTCTTTTTCTTCATTTTTCCATTACCTACACTTGGAGCTCATGATCTATCACTTTCCATGGCTCATTCTCGTGTTCTAAAGCTTGTGCAACAACTAATCTTGGCTGAAGCAAGTCTAGGGACCAAGGTTTCCAAAATTTGCATTATAAGCTAAAAACATACCTTAAGCATCTCCTTTCTCCATCCGGTTTTATTCTTCTGATTTTTATGAGTTTATTCACTCATAATCTTCATATTTACATGTTTATTCAGTTGGTTAACCATTTGGATAAAGGGTGGCCGAAAACCAAAGGAAATACCATTCTTTAAGGCATTTTGCCAAGGTAAAACCTATTACCATAGCAGCTTGTTGTTGTCTAACTATTTCCTATGTTTATATGGTGAATTTAACACCATTTGGTGTGTTTAATTCAGGACGAAATCCTTTGGAAACTTCCTTGCATTTTTAAGGTGATTTTTGCCTTAAATCTTACATTAATTGTTCTTTATGGTTAAGCTCATGCTTGGAGTATAACCATATCTTATTTTGGTGTATTAAACATGTCTAAATGATTGAAATACCCCAAACCTAGTTATTTTGTTTAAACACTAAAATAAGGTGTGGTAAGACTAAAAAGAGTCTTAGAAACATTAGTAAACAATTTAAACCATAGAAAACACAAAATGTGCTTTAAGGTCAATAAAAGCCAAAATGAGCTCTAAGCTTGGGATAAGCTTGGTTAAGACCTAATGAACTTACCAAGACCTTATTTATATACTAATGAACATATTAAACCAATTATCAAAGAAAACCAAGCTTGAAAACAAGTTAAAACACAGAATGTGCTTTAAGGAGTCTTAAAGCACATTTTTGAAAAATTGTCTTGTAAATGAGTTTTGAATGGCTAAATGTCCATCATTACTCTTTAATTAACATGTGTACTATATAGTATCACATTTGGAAGTCTATATCAATGGGAAATCAAAAATTTCACATCTATGTGCCTTGTTTTAGTGAATAGTAACTAAAATAAGCTAGTTTGTAACATATGTTTGTATAAGTAATAAAATTGGCCAACAAAGACTAAAATGCCCTTAGTGACATTAAGGGGGCCGGTTTTTATGGTGGTGACTCACCATACTTAAACAAAAAATAAGCTAACTAAAGTAGTAAAGTAGAAGTACTATTTGCTTTTACTACTTAAATATCTAAAACTTACAACTTATCTCACTTTCTCATTTCCTCCTCATTTCCCACGGTTCCAAGCTCTCTTCTACCTCCTTCTTGTTCTTCATTCACGGTTTTGCAATAGTACCACCATCATTCTTCATCTTCAACCTCTTGTAACTCCTAGCTCACTTTGCCAAATCAAAAACAAAGACCACCATTCTCTTAGTCTCATCAAGCTCTTCATTCCTATCTTCTCAAAATCCCAAGAGCTCCATTTCGGTGCCAAGAGGAATCACCATGGGAGGAGCTTGAGCTCATCTTTTCACATATTGTTGTTCTCCTTTGCTTCTAGGTAAGGAAACTCAAAGAAAAATAACATTTCCTTCATGTTATTATGTTGTCCGAAAATCACCACTAATGGTACCCTTACCTTGCTTTGTTCTAGCTTCATTTCAACCTTTCATGGACTAGGTGGAGTCCTCTCTTGATATATATCCAAACTCTCTTCAAGTTCTAAGGTAAAACAATCATCTTAATGCTTTGAAATAATATATGTAACTAGGGTTTACAATGAGATGAAGCATAAAGCTTGTATACTCATTTTATCATTTGTATAATGTTTAGAAGTTGACAAGCAACTAAAAGCCTTGCCAATTTAGTCAAGGAAACAAGAAGGAAGTTTGTGAGGAAAAGAGGTAAATATGCTAACCTAATGTGGTTTAAAGTCTTAGAAGAAATGAGCTTATATTGCTTATGGAAATGATTTAAGGAGCCAATGGAAAATGACTTAGAAGAATGCTCTCAAGGGCTTAGTAAAAGGCATATGTATTGTTGAGTGTATTTGCAGGTCAAAGGCAAATATATTGTGGAAATTCAGTGTTTAAGATTCATGTCATTTAAGGGCCTAAGTGCCAAGCAATTTAAATTATGCACTATATTGTGATGTAGTGTTAAATGAGTGAAGTTTTGTGTACAAGAATGTTCTTGATGGATTTTAGTGTTCTGGGTTGTTTAATGGTGAAAGCAGTGTGATTTGGTTTAGTAATGTTCTAGGAGAACCTATGTCGAAATTTAGATGATGTATAAGAAGTTCTAAGGGTTTAAAATGAGTTTGGTAAGTTAGGGAATGTTTAGGATGGTTAAGTGTTCAACTAGTGGAAGGAACATGCAATAAGGTGTTTAAAGATGTAAAAAGGGTTTAGGCAATGTTTTAGAGGATTTAGAATGCAAAAGAATGTTTTGGGACATTTCAAGATCATTGTGAGATTGTATTTAGGACTCGTGCATTGTTGGTGAGAAAGGATGAAGTGATTTGTTGCATGAGAAGCTATAAACTTGTAAAGATGTTCAAGGAGTTGTTTAGGAAGAAAAGGTGCTTGGGAGATGATGTAGTAGTGGTGAGGAAACATTATTGGCATAGTGGTAATCATAGGTATGAAACACCACTTAGAAACCTAAGGAGAAAACATTACAAGTGTTAGGAATTTTGGTAAGAAATGAGTAAGTGTATAAGGAGAAAGATGAGTTTTATGGATGTTGTATGAGAGAATAAGTGTGCCAAGTGGTGTTGGAAAACATTAGAAGGCTTGAGGAAAAGTTTGGAGGAGATTTGACAATGTTTGGGCATTTTCTGGTGGCGTCCGACCCAGGGGTCCGACCCAAGTTTGGGTCGGACAGCCTCTGTTAGACGTCAGTAAGAGTTCTGGAACGGTCCGACCTAGGGGGCTTGGGTCGGACATGGGTCGGACGGGTGTGTTTTAAAGGTCGGTAAATGTTCTGGAATGGTCCGACCCAGTTGGTTCAGTCGGACATGGGTCGGACAAGTAGAGTTTTTCAAACCTGAAAATCACTGGAAGGGTCCGACCCAGTTGGTGGGTCGGACGGTGGGTCGGACAGACCAAAACTTATTAAAAAAACAGTAAAGAATGTGGCAAATGTAGTTAACCCTAGGGGGAATAATGTAGGTAATCAAGGATAAGTTGGGGCATTAAAACATGTCATATAATCATGTTGAACATTTAGTAAATTTGAGGTTAAGTAAATTAATTAACTAACGTTATTAATCATGTATAGGAGTGACCTACGGTGGAAACAAATCGAAGCAAGGACCAAGGTATGGTTTTCTTACAGTCTGTTGCCTACCGGTTTACACCGGCTTGTGTGTTGTTTGTTTTTTGTGTGTTTACGACCTTGTAAGATTTAAGTCATGTAATGAGTTTACAGTTGTTGAATATTATTGTATTGTTCAGTATGACTCTCTCTTCCTTGTATGTGTCTAACAAGACTTAACCAAATGTTGTGAATTGTTTATTGAGTTCAATGTTGAACTACTAACAAGTGCTAACGGGGGAAGTGAGGAGTCAGGTCTGTTCCGTCCACGCGTGTGAGTATGGGAGTCGATGTCATAACCGGTTCGATTCTCTTTGTATGTTATGGTTGTTTTTCCAATTTGGTTTTCCAACCTTCCCTTTAGCTTAACCAAGGCTATTTTATTGACTCACGCGGGCCACAGGGGCATACTAGTGTTTTTTCGGTGTGCTTGGGTGACTATATCCGAGGCACTTGTGTTAAGTACCCGTTCATCTAACAGGACGGTAACGAGTTATGTAACGAGCTTGGCATGAGTATGGCAACATTCTCTAGGCTCTCCATGGGAACTAATTGTGTTGGTTCATTTCCTAAAAGGATTTGTTCTTGTATGTTTGTGGATGTTGTGTACAATACTCATGTTGTGATATATGTATATGTATGTTTTAAAATAATGTCATGTCATCATGACAATTAGTTGCGCGTATCCGGTAGCCGATGGGCTGCGCGTTAACCATACCAGCCAAGGGTTGCTGACCCCCGGGGGCTCCATATTTCTTTTACTGCAGGATGAGGATCGAAGAAGCAGAATGGCTTTAGATTCTAGGATGCATGATTACTTTTGATTATTTTTGGATGTTGGGCCCGGGATGCGCCTGTGCTCCCGTGGCGATATATATTTTGGTTGTGAACAGTTTACAGTGATGGTATATAGTGAAGGATGTAAGTAAATACTCGGTATTGTGTTTATGTATATATGATTATTAGTTCTATGCTCGGAGTCTGATCATCAGACCGATACACTTGTATTTATTCAGCCTTGTTAACCACGTGGGTGGTTGACGGCGTTGTAGCACCAATCGTTTAGTTATTGTTTTGTTTTTTCCGCTGCGACTCCAGTTAATAGTAAGTGTGTAGTAGGGGTGTTACAAAAAGTGGTATCAGAGCGAAGTATCGCTCTGATGGCAAGAATACTGAGCTTAGGGATATACCGAGTTAGGAAACCTAACCATAGTTACCTAAGTGAACAGTTGTGGAAAGGTTAACCACTAACTAAGTGTGGAAATACCTTATTGTCGGGAAGATGTTACAACCGTTGGACCGATAAGTGTGCAAGCACAGTGCTAATAAATGTTCATGTGAATTCAGATGTCAGGTAGACCACGAGGTCGAGGCCGCGGGCGCGGCATTGGTGATACTGGGAACCAGGGGGGGAACCCTAAGGCACAGGTCATGGCCGACGCTGTTGCGGCCGCCGTAGCCCAGATGGTCCCACAGTTATTAGCTGTGATGCAGCAGCAGCAGCAGCAAGGCGGTGAGGGTCAACAAGGGCCACAACCGCAACCACAGCCGCGCGAGACCAACTGGGTCAAGGCGTTGGCGGATTTGAAACCACCGTCGTTCAGTGGGGAGACTGACCCTAGTAAGCTGGAGGCGTACATCTCCAAGATGGAGACCGCTTTCGAGACCTTGGACGTTCCTGCTGGTGTCAAGGTCCGACTAGCCGCTTACTATCTGAAGGGATCGGCTTAGACTTGGTGGAAGCTGGTAAGGGAGGGAAGAGTTGGTGATCCTACCTTCCAGTGGAGGGAGTACACGGCCCTGCTGCGAGCCAAGTACTACCCTATTCACGTTCAGGAGGCCAAGCGCCTAGAGCTTGACAGTTTGAGACAGGGAGACAAGATGACAGTTGATGAGTACTACACCGCTTTTATCGGACTCATCCATCTGCTGCCGGATCTGGGCTATTCAGACCGGATTTTAGTGAACCGTTTTTATAACGGGTTGAGTTACCGTTTACGCTACGGCATGGGGCCGAGCGGGTATACTACCTTGCAGGTAATGAACTACAGTATAAGTGAATGAGTATGTATAGTGTGTTAATGTGATGTGAGTTTGTTTAGCGGGGCATAACTAACACCCTAAATATAGGAGTGCTACCATGCCGCTGCAATTGTGGAGATCACCGTCCGTCTGAGGGACGAGGAGAGTGCGCTCAAGCGCAAGGCCATGAGCGAGGGCCAAGGCACGCAAGGGCAAGGGGGAGGAAAGAAGAAGAAGCCATACCCCCAGTCCCAGAAAGGACAGTAACAGGGTGGCAAGGGCCAGGCCCAGACCACCACTGCTGAGGAGCCTCTGCAGCTCACCTACGCGTATGCGGCCAAGCCCTTACGCTCTTACCCACCCAAGGGTAATTAATAAATTTCAATACCGAAATCTAGTGTGTGTTATTAACTTGTGAAGTATGTACTGAGTGTGTGATGTGTTAGCAGCTAGCACAGGCTCTGGACCGGAGCGCCACTACTATTGTAAGTGGTGTAACGGAGACCACCCCGGCAAGGACTGCAAGGGTAATGATGTGCAGTGCTGATACTGCAAAAAGATGGGGCACCGCGACTATGAGTGCTGGCAGAACCCGAACAGCAGAAACTACAGGCCCAAGGGGCAATGGAAGGGTAAGGCCACTGCGACCACCGATGGCCCGAAGACGGCAAATCAGCCACCCCCGGATCAGAGGTACACAGATTCCCAGAAGGGGAAGGGGTCGGGACCTAGCAAGGCCACCCTGCATGTGGTGGACCGGTCTGAGGCGCCAGGGCCCTCTTCTAGACCAGGTACCGCCTAAACTATTGAGTGAAATAAGTGATTGCATACCGCATTTCATGCATGTGTGTTAGTGAGTCCAAGTGTACTACCATGTGAGTAAAGAATTAAAGTATAATGTGAGAACACCTAATTAGGTAATTTGAAAACTTAGGAACCTTCAATATATGTTATCCAATCCCACCCACACCAAACCCTGAAGAAACCACCATCAACATCACCGACTTTCCAATGGAGCAATGTCAGGTCATCCAACCAGGTATGGTACTCTTAAATGGATACCTGACACCGGAAGCACAAATCCATCATCAGATGATGCAATGAACTTGGAGCGAAACCTGGAGGTTTCTACACACCCGAATACCCGAGCGGATCAAGAATGAAATTGAAGATGATGTGCATGGGTAAGGACTGGAACCCTTACACCAAGACATATCAAGAAGTGCGAGCTGAAGATGGAGCAACTATACCAAGTATACCTGAGGAGTTCCTTGCGGTCGTTAACGACGCCGTGGGAATTGCTCAACAAGTTGAACGGATTCAATTCCCCAAGTTTTTTTAAAGCAGATTTATGCATTGTGAACTTCTACCAGAAAGGTGGACGGTTAGGGTTACACCAAGATAAGGACGAGTCACCCGAGTCTTTAAGTAAGGGAGTACCCGTGGTATCTTGGTCCATTGGCGACATCGCAGTGTTTGTGTACGGCGAGCAGAAGCGTGCTGATCTCGCGAAGAAGCTAGTGTTGAAATCGGGAGATGTACTAATCATGGGTGGGAAGTCAAGGATGCTATACCATGGCATCAAGAAGATCAAACGGAATACCGCACCATCGGCAGTGATCAATGCCACACATATGAAACCCGGACGTTTGATTTTGACCTTCAGACAGTTTTAAGACTTGTATAAGTATGTGATGTGTTAAACCAGTGTATGTTAAGGATGTTGTAAGTGTTAATTATGGCGACAGTATAAGCCAACGAATGTAGTAAAAAGAGTGTGTTAATGAATAAAGTGGAGTTGTTTGAAGCATGTTAACCGTGTTGTTACCAAATACTTATTAGTTTGCCAATGAATTAGGCTGTGCACTCGGAACGGGAGGTATACTGAGTGTCTGCAATGAGGCAGAAGCCGGCAAGAGCGGCACAATCCTCACCGGTACCTTCCCAGTCAATGGCATGGACGCTTCGATCTTGTTCGACTCCGGAGCCTCACATACATTTATTTCGCTATCCTTTGCGAAGAGGCTGGGGTTAGACGGTGATGAGATGCCAGACTTCTTAGTCACTCTCCCGTCGAAAGAGTGGATCAGGTGTACCCGCTACCACCGAGATGTTGTTGTACGAATCAAAGGTGAAGAGTTTCCGATCGACTTGATAGAGTTCGAGGGACTTGGTTTTGATGTGATTGTCGGGATGAACTGGTTGGAGCGGTACAAGGGCAGAATCCTGTGTGCCGAGCATCGTCTGCTTCTTCGGAGTCCATCTGGGGTTACCATATCTTACCGCCAGAGGCCTAGGGAGCCTTCGACTCAGATCATCACCGCCATGGCTATGTGTCGTGAACTACGACGAGGGAGTGATGTATACCTCTGCTATGTCCAGGACATAGAGAGAGACCCAGAGTTTAGTCCTGATTTGCCAGTAGTGTCGGAGTTTCCTGATGTATTTCCTAAGGAACTGTCGGGCATGCCGCCAGCACGGGAAGTAGAGTTTGAGATTGATTTGGTTCCGGGCACCGGACCAATTGCGAAGGCGCCCTATCGTATGGCTCCAGCATAGATGACAGAGCTCAAGGAGCAGCTGAGAGATCTACTCGACAAGGGGTTTATCCGCCCTAGCGTTTCACTATGGGGAGCGCCGGTCCTCTTCGTGAAGAAGAAGGACGGTAGCCTCTGCCTGTGTATTGACTATCGAGAACTGAATGCAGTTACGGTGAAGAACCGTTACCCTTTACCACACATCGATGACTTATTTGATCAGTTGAGGGGAGCATCAGTATTCTCTAAGATAGATCTACGATCCGGATATCATCAGATTGCTATTCGTGACAGTGACATTGAGAAGACAACATTCAGAACCAGATATGGACATTATGAGTTTACGGTTATGCCATTTGGTCTATCCAATGCACCAGCCAAGTTCATGGACTTAATGAACCGCTTGTTCCAAGATCAGTTGGACAAGTCAGTGGTAGTCTTCATCGACGATATACTTGTGTACTCAAAATCGAGAGGTGAGCACGAAAGCCACCTGAGAAGTGTGTTGTAGACATTGAGAAAGAATCAGTTATATGGTAAATTTTCAAAGTGTGAATTTTGGCTGAACCAAGTGTCTTTTCTTGGACATGTGATTTCTGAAGCCGGGATCGTTGTTGATCCGGCAAAGATTGATGCAGTGCGCACCTGGCCTAGGCCGAAGACAGTTACCGATATCAGGAGCTTCCTCGGTCTGGCAGGTTATTATAGGAGGTTTGTGAAGGACTTCTCCAGTGTCTCGAAGCCGATGACTTCCTTGATGAAAAAGGATGCACCATTCGAGTGGACAGTCGACTGTGAGAGTTCTTTTCAGAGTCTCAAGGATGCTCTGACATCTGCACCAGTCCTGACTTTACCAGACGGTCCAGATGGTTTTGAGGTCTATTGCGACGCATCAGGCAGAGGTATGGGTTGTGTGTTGATGCAACACGGGAAGGTCGTAGTATACGCCTCCCGACAGCTGAAGAAACATGAAGAGAACTACCCTACCCACAACTTAGAATTGGGTGCCATTGTCTTCGCACTGAAGATATGGCGACATCATTTGTATGGGGTAAGTGTGACGATTTATTCTGACCACAAGAGTTTAAAGTACTTGTTCACTCAGAAGGAGTCGAACATGAGACAAAGAAGGTGGGTTGAATTTCTAAACGACTACGACATTAATCTACAGTATAAAGAGGGTAAGACAAATGTGGTAGCTGACGCATTGAGTCGCCGAGCACACTCTCTCCATTCGCTAGTCTCTCATACTAGCTTGGTTGAAGAGGTGCGGAGTGCTCAGATGACGGATCAGTATATGTTGGAGATTAGACAGAAGCTTATTGATGGCACATTCGAGGGTCAGAAGTACGACTTCAGACTCCACGATGATGACCTGATTAGGCTGAATGGCCGACTGTGTATTCCGAGGAGTAGCGCCGAGCTGAAGGAGCGCATACTGAGTGAATCCCACTGTTCTACGACTTCGATTCACCCTGGAGCTTCAAAAATGTATAAGAGTATGAAACGTTATTTTTGGTGGACTGGAATGAAAAAGGATGTGAATGATTATGTGTTGAGGTGTCTCATTTGTCAGAAGGTCAAGTTTGAGCACCGACGGCCTGGTGGTATGGTACAGCCAATGCCAGTGCCTGAGTGGAAGTTCCACGATATTTCTATGGACTTCGTAGTAGGGCTTCCGCCTACAAGGGGAGGTCTGAATATGATTTGGGTTATTGTTGACCGACTGACCAAGGTGGCTCGATTCATACCGATGAAGGACACCTGGAAAGTGGCAAAACTAGCAGAGCTCTTTGATAGGGAGATTGTACGGCACCATGGGGTACCGAAGACTATCGTGTCTGACAGGGATACCAGATTCCTCTCCAGGTACTGGAAATCTACACGGGAAGCGCTTGGTACCGAGCTGAAGCTAAGTACAGCGTTCCACCCACAGACAGATGGTCAGAGTGAGCGCACCATCCAGACACTTGAGGATATGTTACGTGCATGTGCACTTGACTTTCAGACCAGCTGGATTGACAAGTTACATCTGATCGAGTTTAGCTACAACAACAGTTACCACGCTTCGATCAAGAAGTCTCATTTCCAGGCTTTGTACGGTAGACCATGCCGCACGCCATTATGCTGGGATGAGTCAAGTGAGACGGTCATTATAGGACCAGAGTATCTGGAACAAGTTCAGGCAGAAGTTCGCCAGATCCGGGCTAACATGAAGACAGCTCAGGATAGACAGAAGTCGTACGCGGATGTGCGCAGACGTGACCTGGAGTTCGCCGTGGGCGATCAGGTATTTTTGAGAGTATCCCCCATGAAGGGAGTGTTTCGTTTTGGCCAGAAAGGCAAGTTGAGCCCGAAATATGTGGAGCCTTATGTTGTGACGGAGCGGATCGGCCCGGTAGCTTACAGACTTGATTTACCCGCCGAGCTGGGCAAGGTACATGATGTATTTCATGTGTCCCAGTTGAAGAAATATATGTCTCATCCGTCTCATGTACTTCAGCCTGAAAGGCTAACCTTAGAGCCGACCATGCGATCAGTGGAGACTCCGGTACAGATTCTGGATACTAAGACTCGAGACACTCGCCATAAGTCTGTGAGACTGGTGAAGGTTCTCTGGTCTAACCAGGACGTTGAGGAGGCCACTTGGGAGCTGGAAGATAAGATAAAGGTGAAGTACCCGTCATTGTTTACTTCTTAGCGTTTGTATGTATAGGGTACGGGGCGTACCCCTATTTAAGGGGTGTAGAGCCGTTTCGGTTATGTGTGTACGACATGTATTTGGATACATTGTCTGTGTTGTGTTGTCATGTTGTTACCCTGTTATGTTACAGACCGCTGAGTCTGAATGATGTTGTGATGTTTTGTTGTTTGGACCTTGTGTCCGATGTTAGGTAAGGATGTTGTTAATGTTGTTATGGAAGTATTGTTGATATGTGTTCCCGTGTTCTAATATTTAGGATATGTGGAAGTATGAACTTTGGGGACAAAGTTCTTTTAAGGGGGGTAGATTGAAATACCCCAAACCTAGTTATGTTGTTTAAACACTAAAATAAGGTGTGGTAAGACTAAAAAGAGTCTTAGAAACATTAGTAAACAATTTAAACAATAGAAAACATAAAATGTGCTTTAAGGTCAATAAAAGCCAAAATGTGCTCTAAGCTTGGGATAAGCTTGGTTAAGACCTAATGAACTTACCAAGACCTTATTATATACTAATGAACATATTAAACCAATTAGCAAAGAAAACCAAGCTTGAAAACAAGTTAAAACACAAAATGTGCTTTAAGGAGTCTTAAAGCACATTTTTGAAAAATTGTCTTGTAAATGAGTTTTGAATGGCTAAATGTCCATCATTACTCTTAATTAACATGTGTACTATATAGTATCACATTTTGAAGTCTATATCAATGGGAAATCAAAAATCTCACATCTATGTGCCTTGTTTTAGTGAATAGTAACTAAAATAAGCTAGTTTGTAACATATGTTTGTATAAGTAATAAAATTGGCCAACAAAGACTAAAATGCCCTTAGTGACATTAAGGGGGCCGGTTTTTATGGTGGTGACTCACCATACTTAAACAAAAAATAAGCTAACTAAAGTAGTAAAGTAGAAGTACTATTTGCTTTTACTACTTAAATATCTAAAACTTACAATTTATCTCACTTTCTCATTTCCCTCCTCATTTCCCACGTTCCAAGCTCTCTTCTACCTCCTTCTTGTTCTTCATTCACGGTTTTGCAATAGTACCACCACCATTCTTCATCTTCAACCTCTTGTAACTCCTAGCTCACTTTGCCAAATCAAAAACAAAGACCACCATTCTCTTAGTCTCATCAAGCTCTTCATTCCTATCTTCTCAAAATCCCAAG